>JAJJHY010008789.1:20362721-20522277 GCA_021224005.1 Drosophila setifemur
TGGGGCAAAGCTTTCACAAAACACGCTAACAGGGTTGCGATAGGACAAGCTCACAGAAACGAACATTTAAAATTACTACAGTGAGGGAAAAGCATAAAGACTTTGATGTTGATCTGCGAGGAAATTAAATATCGAACCCATATTTTGGTTTATTTACATTAATTATTATATATTCATTAACAGCGTAGATACCCTTTTGATAAAGAGTTAAAACGAGGAACAATTTGTATAGTGTTATTAAATTTAGATCTAATTTTTCCCTTTTTTTTATTAATTAATTAATTAATTAGCTGCTTGCTTCCAAATCAATTTATTTCTGAATTATTTCATCCGATCTCAACAAGATGCAAACAAATTGTACAAGAAGACTGCTATCGAATATTGTTTTCTCTGTAAAAGCTTCTCAGGTATTTCTGGACATTTATTCAAATTACCTGTATAAATAAATTATAATTTATGGAAAGCCTCACACCCAAACTTGGACATGCTCAATAAAAATTCTTTACACTTAAAGACAATTTCAGGGGCTTATTTATAAACCAGTTGTGTGCCCCAAAAATATCCGTTGTCACATTTCTACAAGATATAAAATGTGCATTCTCATTACCTGACCCATTTATACTCGCAGCTCGGAAACAGTGTTTGTGCATTGAAAATACTTAAAAGCGTTGAAATGCTCATTCTCGTTGGTCTGAGCCCCCGTAAGAGGCAATCCATTATGCTCAAAGGCTGCCACATGTCGCACCGAATAGCAAACGTGATCCATTCAACGTAGTGGCTGCGTTTGCATAGCTACACAAATATATCTGTATCTGTAGTACCTCTCGCCTGGGCAAATGGAATTGGAAATGATAATGGAAATTCTACAGTTTGTACAAAGATAGTATCTACGAAAAGTATCTATATACGAAGGCCGGGAGGGAAGTGCGTTGTTCGGCTGCCTTTATTTCTGTTTAATCTTTGTTGGCATACGGAAATGGGGTAAACAATTTACAACACGTGGGCAGTTACATAGTATAGATGCATCTTAATTTCCCTTTATCGAGATGAAGCGATGGAATAATTAATTTTTATTGGGATTTTAAGCTGCTTATTTATCACTTTGTACATATAGGTATCAGATATAATGAGTTTATTAAACATTATTTATTACGTGTGAGTTTTTAAACTCAAGGCATATTTTTAATGCTGAATTTTAGTACTGATATTTAATGCAATTTGGAACTGTTTTAAATAGATATCATATCTTTACCATTTACTAATATCTTTTTTCTTTAAAAATAATTGAGTTAATTTTATAAAAAAAATGTCCCAGATTTTCTTTTACTTCTTTCTTAATATTCTTTTATTTAAGAACCCAAATTTGTTTATTAAATTTTTCGGTGTGTAAAACATAAAACATTTTTATTTTCTTTCGGGGACCCACAAATTTTCCATTCGCTAAAATTCGTAGCAGATGGCATTCAATAAATCCAGAGATCAATTGCAGATGCATAAATTTTGCATTGAGTTCACGCCGACTGAAAGTTAATGGAAAAGTACAAGCAACAAGGAGTTGCATGTTTGGCGCAGCAAAAGTTGCATCCACTGCAAGTTGCATGGAGTTTCAAGCAGAACGAGAACCGGCGAGCCGATTAAAAAATAAAAGAAAAAAATCTAAATAAATATCCGAGAAATCAAGGCGCCTGCAATTCCAGTTTGGATTTTGCCGCCGAGAGTCAATAGCCTCTCGGATCGTCTTCTCCGCCCCATGGTAAATTCGCTGGAGGGATAGAGCGAGACCAGTTCTCTGGCGCGCAAGAGAAGAGATGCAGAGAGAGAGAGACCGGGGAGAGAGAACCAAAGCCATCCAGCCCGGCGGAGGCCTTTTTATTGTTTGGCGCGCCATTTGCTATCCAACATTCGTTGCGTGCGGTTAAAGATACAAAGATACTCGTGCCGCTGTTCAAGACACACGCGAGTGAAACTACTGAAAGTTGTGTGGAATCGAAGATATCTTGTACCCAAAATACATATCCAAAAATATAAATATCTTTGAAATTTCCTTGCCATATCAAATCGTTCGCTTGCTAATTAGGAGTGCCAAAAAATAATAGTTCGAATTTTTGGACAGCAACATGTTTGGTTGTTGATGCGCAGGCGCCGTAAAGTATTCTATGCTACATATAGTACGTGGGTGGCCGACGTTCCAAAGGACAAACCCAAGGCAAAGGACATACCCAGACGTTTAAGTATTACTCAACAATTTTTAACGCGAACCGAAAAGTGCAGTGCGAAGTGAATTAAACGCAAAGGAAACGGATATCGATAACAGAAGAATATAGAAAACATATCCCCAACGCATATCCTTAACCCAACGAAAGTTTACATAATCCCGTCGACATGTCCACCGCCTCATCCAGCAACTCCGGCGGCGAGGAGTTGGCCAAGAAGCCCGGCTCCAGCAACGAGGAGAGCTCCCACCTGCTGGAGTCCGCCGAGAATGGTGCCAAGTACGGCTCCAGACAACCCGTAAAAATCGTCAAAGCCAACGAAAATGGTCGTTCCAGCTCCACTCCGCATGTAGGCAAAACATATACATAATTTTATAGATAAATACACAGAGAGAAATTATAGGATAATTATTTTAACCTTCAAATTGGAATTGAAACAAAATTAAATTGAGTTTTCCTTATTAACAATAAATACGTTTTACTATTTTTAAACCAAATTTTGATCAGAGAAGTTTTAGTAAATTAAGCGATTTCCCTCTGTGTATGCTTGGTAATGGCTAATTTAAGTTAATTTGCGTCGGACAGCTGGCTAGCCAAGTTAATTCCTCCTCTGATTTTGACCTTGGCAATAGCCACGCAAAAGCCACGGCGAAAGTCAAATTAACGCAGTGCGAACTGCAGGAAAACGAGCTATTAAATCTAGTTTGGGGAGCATCGAAATGTAAATACCCTATATAAATATATAGATAAATAACTAACATTATTTCCATGCTTTTTCCAAAGTAGTTAACTCTACTTAAATGTGGAATGTTTGCCCAAAATAAGTAAACAAACTCGACTGTTTGCAAAGTAAACGCGCGTAGCTGAAAGCAAAAATATGTTGCCGCAAAATACAAAAAATAAGAAATAAAAAAGGAGCTATAAATAGTTTACCAGGCCAGAAATGGGTCTGCTTCCCCTCCAAAAGATATAGAATCTGTATCAACTGCAAATAAACAAGTAGTTGTGGAGCTATTTCATATTTCCTTCTCTGATTGCAAGAGTTCAAATACCTTTCCCATGCATAATTTCCGCTTTACATAATTCCAGCGATAAGCGTTTATAAAACAATTATTTTTATGATTTCGGTGGGTTGTTTTATCGAAAATATGGTGACTAAAGTCCCACAGGATTGTGGAAATTCACAGAGCTCTACCCTCATTGATGGATCGTATAGCTTATCAGTCTAATGAGCTGGTTACCATTGAGGAGACTTTCTATTTTTGTTTCCCATTTTTATGTTGGACAAGGTCACAATAGCTGAAACATGCCGATGGAATACAAATCATTATCTACCATACAAGAAACCCATTTGGCAAACACACATGGGAGATATGATAAAAGAGCACTCAAAAATAGGGGCGTACCTCCAATTCCCAGAAGACTAAAAATTAATTATGACAATACACGAGCATGATACGGATTTATTTTGGAATAATATTATAAGTGATAATTTCTCCGGACGAATTCAATTGAAACTCGTTCCACCGACTGCACAGAATGAGTCAACAATTTCATATGTTTATTTTAGTAAATTTAATATAGATAGGTACACATTAACTCTGACACCCCCTCAATACCACACAAAAATGTAGACTCTGAATTACGCAGGACGGAAGACCAAAAAAAAAAAACGATTTTATGACATTTGAATACACTTTTAAATGCGACCCAAAAAATTATAAAAACTCAACCAGTTTGATAACATAATACGATTGGACTGGCACATTTTTCGAATATCAATGAGTTACCCCAAATGGCGAGCTATAAACTTTAGTTTTTATATGCGAACTCATAAAAATGTTTTCACTTTCATTTCGCATTTTAAAAATTCGAACAAATTAAGTCATAACCTTAGAAATATATTTAAATAATTTGTATTGTTATGCCACGGGTAGGGATTATTTAAATGGAGAAGACTTTATAGTTTGTAATCTATGTTACAGTTTGTATCTTATTCAAAATTCAAACAAATTTACAAGCTTCTTTTCTTGGGCTCTTTTTATGCAATTTTAAAAATATAAAAGAAAACTGTTGGAATTGTTTAAAAAAAAGAATAATGTTAAAAATTGTATTGTTCCACAAATTCCTAAAAAAAAATGAAAAATTATTCAAATAATGTGTCTAGAATCTAGAGTTTCCCATTATGCAAATGCTGACAGTTATTGAAAAGAAAATGTGACAGGAATTTTTTGAATTACCATGGCTTATAGACCGGGATTGTTCACATAAATTAAACTGGACAAAAGTAAGTCCCATAAAATTGAAGTATTCGCGTGGAATTTGCCTATGCTTTGTTTGTGGTGAACCTGTTTAACGGAATGCCACTGCGAACGGATACGATTACCATTATGACGCGCACTGTTGCGCTTGCCACTGACATTGAAACGAACTTGGACCCTCAGCTCACGCAGCTGTCATCGCCGGGGGTGTTGGGTGAGGAGTCCCCGGGACTCGCCCATTCGGATTCCTCGAGCTGCGTTTAACTGGCAGTTAGGCTAAAATTAGATTCAGAACGACAGCCAACAGCCAATGGATTGACCACATTAGCCGCAGACGGAACCCAAACGAACCAAAGCACTGAATCGAGGCAGAGATATCGATTTCAGAGGCGACTTGAACGCTTCGTTTACTCTCGACACTCTCGACTCTCGAATGGCAATCCGGAGGTGTGTCCATGCGACAGTTAATATGTGGGCGGAACCCCTCCTCCGTTCCAACAGCAAGATTCCCCCTGCCCTCCATCGACTTCTTGTTTTTCCTGCTGCAACTCTCGGCTGCATTTTCACGGAAGTGATTTGTTCTCCCCTCTTTCGGTTTTTTTTTTGCGTGGGCCGAGATTGGCAATGGTAACTTAGAGTGGGACTCCTTGAGTGGGCGGCGACACAAGAGATAAATAAAATAAAAACCGGCAACGGGGAAAATGGCCATAAATTACATATGGGTTCCATGCGAAACGGCTTTTATGCTATATAGAGAATAATTGCCAATCTAATTTTATGTATACCATTTTTTTTAAAGTCGTAAAAAAATCTTTTCATAATCCTCATAAAAGATATATATTTTTCTTTAATGGATATTATACAAAATAATTGCCAGCGTTATTTTAATTCTCATAAAAAATTCACGATTATATTTGTGAAAACAAATTTTACTTGCAAAGAAAAATATTTCTTTCAAAATATATGAATATTACTCAATTATTAATTTTACACATACCTATATAAAATTGTTTTACTTGCAAAGAATACAATATTAACTACTAATTTATATAAAATGTTCTTTATACATATATACAAAATATCTTGTCCAAGGTCAAGTTAAAGCTTTCCATTCAGCAAATACAAAATAATATCAGCACACACCCCTTTTTATGCACAGCAAGAAAAACAAATCACATTTCTGACCCAGTTCTGTTTATAAACATAAGTTTCACCCCTATAAACAAAAAAAAAACAAAATATCTATGAAAAAGCTTTCGATAAATAGAGCTTTCAATGATAACGCCAGCTGATTTCCTGACTGATATAGCCGTGTATATATTTTAGCTGGAATTTCGGTTATTTGCTGATTAGGGTTTGCGATAGGCCTTAGCTATATCTGGCGATTCTATAATAATTTATGGCCCATTGAACGGAAGTCAATGGGTTTTGGTTAACAAGGTGGTCGAATATTGTTAATTGGTGCTGCTTGAGTGACCCTTGGGAGGCCTTGAAACAAGGTTTAATTAAAAAGGAATTTCATTTAATTAATATTTTTTAGAAGTATGCAGAAAAATAAGGGTCCTTTCACTTTTTATATATGAAAATCTGAAATATGAAAGCTCATAGTAATTGGAATAGAAATACAATATTTGTATAATATTTCTGCCAAAGAAAATAATTACTTGATAAATTATTTTTCAATTGAATATTTTTCTTGTTTATTACATTAAAATTAAAGAAAACTGTAATCTGCAAAACGTGTTTCCTTTCCAATTTAAATCCGCTTATCGATTTATATGCTTAATTAGGTAATTTCCTTGCCGCTAATCTCATCCTTTTTCGATTAAAATCCATCAGCTACTTATGTGTGTTCTTAAGCACGCCAAAACTCATTAATCAAGTGCAGTGCATAAAACTCTCAAGTGGGAACACATGTACCTAATAATAGTTATGAAACTTTATAAAAGTACGTTAATAATACACCTGACTGTCAGTCAGTAACTTAGAATATCCCCCATTGATGGTCTTAGGAGCTGTCCCCTTCTTGAAACATAATGATCCGGACCACACTGCGTATGAATGATATTGCGTAGCGGGGGTGCGTGAACATTCGTTCGTTCGCTTTTGGGAGCGACTTCTGTTTATGTGACCGGCGTAATGAAATAATGAAGCACTTGAGCCCAATCGGACGGAGGAGAGCCAAGCCCGGAATATTTTTTCTTGTTTCCCGGGGAGAGAGTGCAATAAATATGGGTGCACAGGCAGTCAATGGTATGCCCACTATCGGTTGGCCAATAAATGTCCTAATCACTGGGCGGGGGGTTCGGACCTTATCACAGGCCATGTCATGATAATAGATCTAGGTAGCTAATAGCTGGCCCTCATTCAAACTCAGTTGGTCAAAGCAGAACGATCTAGCAAATTGAAATCTCCCCAGAGTTTCGGAAAAGGGTAATAACTTGGTTTAACTATATATTGATTAATTTCCGAAAGTTTAAATTTATTTGTGCATACAATCCTCTTTTAAAGGATTCCAAACTTAATAGTTAGTAAAAATTAAATTGCGAAAGGGTGACTAATTTTCGGTGAAATTTTCTTTTTTTGTAAGGATAAAGGAGAGGTTTATCAAAAAATGTGGTCATAACAAATTATGTATATTATAAGTGCAATAAAAAGATCAAAATGTACTTTTAATGGATAACATAACATATCTCATTAATAAATCCCCTACTTATTTACAGGATCAGGAGAATCTACTTGGCAATATGGTGCACACGTCCACGGAGAATAAATCCAAGAAGCTGCCGCAGTATGTGGCTGCCTTGGCTGCTGCTGGTGGTGCCTTTGCCGCCGGTACCGTCCTGGGCTGGACATCCCCTGCCCAAACGGAGATCGTGGATAATGGATCCGGATATGATTTCCCCGTGAGCGACAACCAGTTCTCGTGGGTAGGATCTGCCATGAATTTGGGTGCTGCGACTGTTTGCATTCCCATCGGAATTCTCATCAATATGATCGGTCGCAAGTGGACCATGATGATGCTGGTCCTGCCCTTCATTCTCGGTTGGGTGTTGCTCATCACGGCCACCAATGTGGGAATGATGTATGCCTCTCGTTATATTCTTGGTATTGCCGGCGGTGCTTTCTGTGTTACCGCTCCCATGTACACGGGTGAGATTGCCCAGAAAGATATTCGAGGAACACTGGGCAGCTTTTTCCAGCTGATGATCACCATTGGTATCTTGTTTGTGTACGCTATCGGAGCTGGGCTGGAAATCTTCTGGGTGAGCGTGGTGTGCGGCATTCTGCCCCTCATCTTTGGCGCCATCTTCTTCTTCATGCCGGAGTCGCCCACCTATTTGGTAAGTTTAATTAGAATAATCAAATTAATAAATAAGTTTTAATTTTATAAGGGCAAACTTCAAATTTAAGTATTTTTTCAAAGCATATTAATAAATATCTTGACTGGCAATTAATCAAATAAACAATAGAAAATCAAATTTAAAAATTATTGAATAAATCAATCAAGTTTTTGCAATGTTTTTGAAAATGTTATATCACTTAAACACCCTTGAAAGAATTCCTGATGACGTTTTGCGATAAAACAAAATATATGTATATTGATTAGATATAATCCAAGAGTCAATCAAAAATATCTGTGGAAAATAACAAATCTTTGAGACATGGAAAGCACCCACGAGTTTGCCATCAAAAAGATATGATAAAAAGATACAAGAACATTCCGTTTCATATTTTAACGACCTTGTCTAATTTTTGAATCCTCGTTGACAGGTTTCCAAAGACCGCTCGGAGAGCGCCGTCAAGTCCATTCAATGGCTGCGTGGCAAGGAATACGACTATGAGCCGGAGCTGGCGGAGCTGCGTGAAACCGATCGGGAAATCCGCGACAACAAGGTCAATGTGTGGGCTGCCCTCAACCGACCCGTGACCCGCAAGGCCCTGGCCATCTCTCTGGGTCTGATGTTCTTCCAGCAGCTGTGCGGAATCAACGCTGTCATTTTCTACTCGTCCAGAATTTTCAAGGTGAGTGGGAAGAGATTTAAAAAACAATTAGAAAAACACGTTTAATAGATTGAAGATATTTCTTCTGCATTATAAAATAAATATAAATTATTAAGAAATTAAGAGATGCATTGAAGTGTTTTTATATATTGTTACATCTTTGTAAATTTTCAATTAATTTTACTGTCTTGCTGTCTTACTTAAAGCTTAATATTTTTTTTTATTTATTTTGGGTGCATACAATATGTATTAACTTTAAATGCTCTCGTTGTTACTATAAATATAGCATCATAAAAACTTTGGTTTATTAGCCATCCCATAGTTTGATTAACAGGTGGTTTATCTTTTTTTCTTGTTATAAAAATGACCAATAACAACAAATTATAACAATTGAAAATCGACATTCAAATCCCCTTGAGATTTATTCAAGGTGAATATAGCTTGGCACTTTAAAAATGCAACTAAAATATTAAAAATTCAAAAATTTATAAAAATCTGAGAATTATATCTACGTGAATTTCCAAGAGTATTTATTTCATTTTATAATATATTTTTATATTTTCCTTTTACAATTTTTGACTGAAATTAACCGCTAATGTTATTTGCAGGAAGCCAACACTGGCATCGGACCCAGGTGGGCGACCATCCTTATTGGCATCATGCAGGTGGTTGCCACCTTTGTCTCCACCCTGGTGGTGGACAAGCTTGGTCGTCGCATTCTGCTCTTGGCCTCCGGAGCGGCCATGGCCGTGGCCACAACAGCCATTGGAGTGTACTTCTATCTGCAGGGTCNATTCAAGGCGGCACTGTGAAAATTCAACTTAAATATTAAGAATTTAAAAATTTATTAAAATCCAAGAATTTATTTCTACGTGAATTTTCATGAGTATTAATTTAGTTTTATAAAATTTTCCTTTTACAATTTTTGACTGAAATTAACCGCTAATGTTATTTGCAGGAAGCCAACACTGGCATCGGACCCAGGTGGGCGACCATCCTTATTGGCATCATGCAGGTGGTTGCCACCTTTGTCTCCACCCTGGTGGTGGACAAGCTTGGTCGTCGCATTCTGCTCTTGGCCTCCGGAGCGGCCATGGCCGTGGCCACAACAGCCATTGGAGTGTACTTCTATCTGCAGGGTCAGGATGAGGCCCAGGTGGAGAATCTGGGCTGGCTGCCGGTGGCCAGTCTGTGCATCTTCATCATCATGTTCTCGCTTGGATTTGGACCTGTGCCATGGCTGATGATGGGCGAGTTGTTTGCCACCGACATCAAGGGCTTTGCTGGATCTCTGGCCGGAACCTCCAACTGGCTGCTGGCCTTCGTGGTGACCAAGACGTTCGATGACTTGAACAAAGCCCTGGGCATTGGAGGAACCTTCTGGCTCTTCGCCGGCCTGACTGTTGTGGGTGTGTTCTTTGTCTTCTTCGCCGTGCCGGAGACGAAGGGCAAGAGTTTGAACGAGATCCAGCAGGAGCTGGCTGGCAAACGATCAAGTCCAGCTGCGGTGGCCAATGGACAGGAGAAGTAGAGGAGCAGACCGGTAGCTGAAAGACCGAGGAACCGGAAACCGGAAATCACTGTTAACTTGCTGTTAAATTACGTTCGATTTAGTTTCGCGTTAAGTGCAAGTCCTTTGGCGTTTTCGATTGGATGAATTTGTTTATAGAATTTAATGTTCGCATAGATTTTCGGTTAGGCATAGAGAAAGAGGAGAAGTTGAGTCGAGGAGGGGAGGAGAGGGGAGATTGCAGCAAACTATAACTAAGAGCGAAGACTGAAGGTCAACTGCAGAAAAGCCGCGCGAGAAATGTTAAGCCACTGTTAACGCACTGTTAACCCAACCGGCCTGCTTTTGCAGCCATAGAAAAGACAACAGCAATGTAAGAAAAACAAAACATATATATCACCATATATATGCTTGCCTAGTGTTACTCTTCACATTCAACCAACGAATTCAGTTTTTAAACTAATTTTTACAGGGCAAATTCGCCATTCGCATTTGTTCGGGTTTTTAAAAAGTGTTTGCACGCATTTGTTCGATAATTCTTAATCTATTTGTACTATATGTATGTCTATGTGTGTGTATATGAACTATATATGTGTATCTATAGCTGTTTGGATCTATTAACTTCATGAAGCATTCAGTCGGATTCACTTAGCATAGCCCGTTTATGTTGTAAGCTACGCCTTTTGCCAATTTATTTATTTGCGCCCAGAGAGAGCGAAGGAGAGAAGAGTGTTTATATTATATATTTTATTTAATAAAACCGAAATATACAGAACTATTTTTAATGATTTTACATCCGATATTTGAATTTGATTCGATTTGATGATCACAACTCGCTGAAAGCTACAGAAATCCCCGTCTATCATTGTTAAACTTGCATATAGTATTTACGAAAAATAAAACTCTCATTATAGTGAGAAATATATCAATATATTATTATATAACGTATTTGAATTATTGGGGATAAATCAATTGGTTCGGACTAATTTCGCCTTTGCATATTTTGCTATCTATCGGAAAACATCTTAAAAACTGTATCATTTTGAAACTCTTGTCGTATTCTTAATTTGTTTAATCTTAAACCCACCAACAAATAAAATCCATTTTGTGATTTACAAAAACTTTTCTTTGTTTGCTAAGCAGATTACAAAATATTATCGTTTTTTTTTTATGCACTACAATAACTCCATATAAAATATATAGTATTTATATTTTTACAACAGCTATAAATAAATTACAATTAACCAATTTTCACACCTCATTTTCACTCTCGTCTCGTAAATCTAACTAGCTTATGCGGTAAAACAATAAATTATAATCTCAGATGGGTGCCGCGTTCAGTTGGGGTGTCACTTAGAGATTGGAAAGAATTTATCCCGGTCGAAGTTGATGATCCGCAGAAGACCATGCTCGGCCCCAAGCGCCACCCAAGTGTGAGTGGGTGCGTTCCAGTTGCAGCGAACGCAGTTCAAACGAGTCATGGCAAGGATATCCGTATCACGCGGAATTCTTTTTTCGTTCAGGTAGCTCGTCCTGTTTTTCGATGAAATCGGTATGAAGGGGTTCATTTGCAGGCCGTAATCCCGCAGAAACTCATCCACTGTGATGCGAGCCTTGGAATCCCGAGCACTCTCGCCTAGATAACACAGCTCAGCGGTTGATACAGCCCGCGAGTTGACCGCAGATTTGACCAGGCAGGGTTCAAAGTTGAGATTCCGCACATCCACAAAAGCCACGTCACCATTGTCCGTGACAAGCACTGACAGATTTTGCAGAGGATTCGCATGAATTCCTCGGGATGGCCCCACAGTGCTGTCGATTGTCTTGTAATCGTATTGTACGCCTGAAGGACTCAGTGCAATGTTGCGGGTGAAACCTGCAAAGGAGATATATATTTGAATTCAAATCCTATAGTTAATCCTAATGCCTTTGCTTACGCGTCATGAACATATCATTGCTGCTCACCACCACCGTCTCACAGATGGGCGACCAACACAAGTCGGACACATAAAGGTGATGGATGGGATCCTGGATCAAAGGAACCGGCTGCGACCAGTTCGCAATATCGTAGATAGTAAAGACACGCACTAGAGTTCCAACTGCCAGCCATCTAGGTCCATTGGTATCGTAATGAATGTCCAGAACTGTATAAAACAAATTAAAAGAAAATTAAATCGGAATTCTTTACAAATAATTATAAATTGCATTGCTGCTTGATTAAACTTACATTGAACATTACGTTCGCCTATATATAACGTATTCAAAGGCAAAATATATGTTCTCTCATTTTGTTTGATACAGTTAAGGCTGTCCACGTCACCAATGTCCCAAAAGGCCACATTTCCGTTTCCATAGCCAGTCACTAGGAAATTGTGCCCCGAAGACTGCAAGAGTAAAAAAATTTTGAAAATCATAATCTATAAAATTATTTTGTATATAAAAACCCACCTGAGACCAACAGATTTGGGTGCACTGATCCTGCACAGGAGTGTTTATATCCAAACTGAGGGTGATCAAGGGATGAAGTTGGATAACCACATGCTCGCTGGTTTTCTCCTCTTCTGTCAGCTCCAAGGGCAGCGCATAAATGTGAACATCAGATGTGGTATTGGCGACAGCCAGAAGACCCAAACGATTGGCCTCCGCATCGTAACCGCCGCTGGGCAGTACAGCAAAGCAATGAACTGGGCCATTGGACACGCGTATTCCGTAGTGCAACTCTGGTCGTAGGTTCCACGATTTTTGGCCAAGACCAGAGTCACCAACCGTACATTTCAGCAGCATGAGAAGGGCGTCATCCTCGTTACCCACCTTGGAGTGCCGCACAAAACTCTGCATTTTTGGCCGCAGAGAACAGAGTAAATACTGTTCCTTAACTTTCGCAGGGAGAGGAAACCAGGCGAGCTGCTTCACCGATCCGCCCAGATAGCCAATATATTCACCTGTCAAATAAATATATTGGTTAAATCTGAAATGTTGTAGTTTATAATTTTAAGCTCACCCTTTTGATTGAATCCCTCCAACGGAGCCAATTGCTTCCAGGCATTTTCTTTTTTGACGTTACCATAAGCATACCGCATTGAACTCGATTCTTTGGAGGGTAGCAAATCATTGGCTTCGGCAGAGGAGATCGTGAAATAGCTGGCTCTGAGTTGCGGAAACAAAGGATCTTTGGCATAACTCGCTTGTTGGCTAAGGGAAGCCAATAACTTATTAGTATATGGGGAAAGAACTTCCTGCAAATCACTTACAATTCCTTCCACTTTTGGGCCATCCTCGCCTCCACATTAAAATACCGCGCGAATACTGTGGAAAATATGATAGATAGAATATAATTTAACTCTAAGAAGATCTCTAACTTACAGGGCTTTCGATGAACTACCGATGAACCCGCAGGTGGCGCTCGTCTTATGGCCTTTTTCTTTCTGGCCCGATGATCTCCCTTGCCTGGCTTCGCTTCGGTGCCTTCATCATCGGTGTGGAATGGGTCCTCGGTGGAGTCCACGCCCTCTGATTCGTATTCCTCGGAGGATTCCTTGTCCTTTGCCATGTCGTAGTCGGAGGTATCGCCATCAAAGTCAAGTTTAGTGGAAGACTGTTCCCCTGGTTTTCCAGACTCTAATTCTTTACCAATTTTCTTCAGCTTGGTTTCAGCTCTGAAGGGAAAGTTAAAGAATTTTCTTAATAATAATTTATTATAACTATTATTTCTTTTCCTCACTTAATGGTGGACCTGCGCTTGGCTCTTCCTGCATTGCTAAAGACAGGTTCACTGGGCCCCGCGTCATTGGACTCGGTTTCCATCTCCTCTGGGGGCTGGAGACGCTTCCAACAGGATCGCTGATGCTGGGGAAAGGTGGAGAAGGAGTAGCTGCGCTTGCAGAACTCGCACTCCAAACGCCTCTTGTTGCCACAACCCTCCAAATGCAGCAGCATGCCCAGGTGGGAGCCCAGTCGGTTATTGCACAGCCGGCAATTGAAGCTCGTATCCTCAATCTCCTGCTGATAGACCCTCATCATGGACAAAATCGTGGATCGCGAGACAAACTGCAAAGGAAGATTATTGTTATTTTTGTTATTTAAAGGATTTTTTAAATATTTAAACCCACCTGAGGGGTTTCTTCGATGGGCCAACCCACTCCATAGTGCTCCGATACGTGCATTCGCCACTCCTGTTCGGTTGTCCGGGCTAGGCACAGCCCACATTGCAACGGACCTTTACCCTTGCCCTCCTCCGTCAACACTTCATCGGTGTTTAGTTGCTCCCGTTTGCGGATGAGCAGAAGGCGCAGATTAAAGGCACTTGTACCCAATGCTGGTGAGGCTTCCCCCTCAGTCTTCAGTTTAATAGCCACTTCCTTGTCCAAATCGGCAGCTCGTTTTCTTCCCCTCCCCCTCTTTAGTGGTTTTGGAGTGGCCTCCGTTTCAGTCTCCTCCTTGGCTTGTGGAGTCTTATCAATGTTCTTGGACTTAGCTCTTTCCTTCTTTTGTATTGGTGTGGCAACATTGCTGTTCCTGCTCCTCTTGAGTGGAGCCTCGTCATCGGAAACGGAGACTTCAGCAGGAGGAGGGTCGGAACCCAGACGAGTTTGAGTCTTTCGCTTTGCTTTAGCCACCGGGGTTTGTGTTGGGAGATCTTCAGCAATTTTGGGTTCCACCAAAGAATGAGCATCGGGAGGAACGGCTTTTGGGGTACCACTCGGAGAATGTCGTTTTCTCTTTAATTGTAAAGAAGTTGGAGCCACATTGGGTTTTTCTACACCTTTAACTTCCTTGTCTTGATCTTTTGAAACCTTTTCTTTTTCATTTATCACAGGAGTTTCAACTGGTTTTGGTTTTCTACCCAAAGACTTTCGATTTCCTTTGGTCTTATCAGAAGTTCCAGCTTTGGGTACCTCTGGAGTTTCCAGTTCTGTCTGAGAATTTGTGTTTATATTGGACTCATCTGACTTTTCCTCAGTTGGAGCAACAAGTTTTGGTGTTTGACTTCGGGATTTGCGATTTCCCTTGGCTTTTGCTAACTTTTTAACATCCTTATGTTCCTCAGCAGCTTTGTCTTGCTCTTGTAGTTCCTGTGAAGTGGTAGGTTCCTCTGCAGGAGCTTGATCTATTACTTTTGGTGTCCTACTGCGAGAAAGTCGTTTGACATTGGGATCAACATTTGCAGGTTCGGGAACTTTAATCTCTTCCAGAGGCTCTATTAATTCTTTACTTCCACTATCTGCATCCAAATCCAGGTTTGCATCTAAATTCCTGTTTCTTGATAATCTTTTTCTTCCAATATTAGGTTTAATTTCAGTTTTTTCTGCAATTGAAACCTTTTCGGTATCCGTGGAGTCTGGAACTTTTAATTTCGAAGTGCGAGTTTGTCGTTTAGATTTTATGGTCTCTCCAGATTCTTCCTTGGAATCTGTATTTTCGGAGTATTCTGTGGGTTCAGGAATCGTTTCAGCTTGAGAAACAGAGGTGGCTTCAATTTTGTTGGTTCTACTGCGAGACTGACGTTTTGCTTTCGTTCCTCCAGGCGTGGTTGGTACTTCTATCAATTTTTCAATTTCTTTTTCCTTAGAAACTGTACCTTCCGAAGATTCCGAAATTAAAGAACTCTCTTCCCTGTGGGTTTCCGTAGAAACCGCATTTTCTGTTCTTTCCAGAGAATATGAAGTTTTTAGGCCCCCTCGAGGCTGACGTTTGGCTTTTCCATTGACCATAGTTTTAGATTCCTTGCTTGTGGACGATTCTTCGATATCAGATTGTATTAATGGAGTTTCCATTTCCGTCACAATTAGCTTGGTTGACTTTCTCGGACTCTTTCTTGGTTTACCTTCGCAGATTGCCGAATCACTTTCTTTTATCACAGTTACTAACTGTTTTTCGTCTTTACTAATTTCATTTAGTATATCATTGATTACATTTGGGGCAATAAGTTCTTCTCCTGAGGATTCTGTCCCCAAATCCGTGTTTTCGGGTTGCTCCGGCTGCTTTGCGATTTCCTGAACCTGCTCCTGCTCCTTTTCGCCTTTGTTGACTCCATCGACAGCCACCACTTCCAAACTCTTTTCCATAATTGGAAATTCGTCAAGACTTCTCTCCCCATCATTGGATGCACTTCCTCCAAAATCCCTGGGACAGCTGCTATCAGAATCATAAGATTCTTTGTTATGTTTTTCCAATATATCATTGCTTTCGGCTAAGTCCAGTTCTGGTAGAATTTTCTTCCCCTGAGGCAGTTGCTCCTCCTCGGTTTCATCGTAATCTGGAGTAGCATCATCGCTGATATCCGTTTCATTGATCCTCATCATTTGCCCCACTCGCTTGCTCCGCACTGGGGTTCGAGAACGCTTTTCCTCCTTGATGTCGAAACCCAGAAACATGGAGCCATCATCATCGCTGGTGCTGGAAGTGGGCGCTCGATGTCCTTCAGCTTCGTTGGGATTTATTGAATTTTCCGATGGATTTTTCTGACCAACTTTCGAAGGTCTTTTACTGAGAACTGGTCGCGTCTTGACCAGTTTCTTGCGCGGCAGTGCCTTGGAAGTGTCTTCTGAACTGGGCGATTGCTTCTTGATCTGTGGATTCACTTTCTCCGCGGTCAGGTGACCAATTAAATTTTGAATTCCTGTTACTTCGGGAGTACTACAAACACTGGGAGGGTCTTCAGCAGACTCCTTTCGGAACGGCAACTGGGCTTCTCCCTGCGGGGGAGGTGGCTTCTGTGTGACGATTTCAACTAAGGAAACATTACTGCTTTTAGCTGCGGGTTGTGGATCTTCTGACTCCTCCTGATTTTGATTTCCTTTACTGGCTTTGTTCTTGGGCATTTTCGGTGGATGGTACAACTGCGTTAGATCTCGTTCTGTGGCGGGTTTGGTTAACATTTGTTCTTCTTGCTCATCTTGGGATTTAATGTTCGCTTCCACTGGATCAACTTCTTCTGTGATTGCTTCCTTAGGATTCCCCTCTGGATTTTTGGACTGCTCTTCCCTGATAACATCTTCTGGCTGCCCCTCATCTGTTAGTACCTTTGGATTAATAATAACACTAGATAAATTAAAGTTTACTTTGTCTGACCTCAGGCTATCCAAATTACCCATTACCTCGATTTCCTGCACCCCATTTCGCTCCGCCTCGTTCTCAACCAAATCCAGCTTCGTTTTCTTGGGTTCAGTTGCACTTGGGATGCTTGGCCTCTTGGTACGTTGCACTAAATTGATTTTGGCTTTCTTGGACCGAAGAGGTATCCGCCTAGGAGGTGGTTTGACATCCTTTGCAGGCTCCGAATGGGACACTGGCTGGATCTGTTCCAAAGGCACTTCTGCATTGGTTGGTTCTTTAGCTGCAGATTTGGATGAAGGGTTCCAGTTTTCACTTGGTTCCTTCTCCTCCATCACATTCACCTCAATCGGCTCTGGGACAATCAATGTTGAGAGGTTTGCTGACACTGAATCTTCCATCATAATAGCAGAGCTCACATCCAAGCTGGCTACGCTATTCTGCAGTTTCATTGCATTCGGACTGATGCGGAGGATATTTGCACAATCGCTGTTTACATCCAAGGTGGCATGCAAAATATTCATGTCATCCATTTTTACAATCTTTCCGATGGCCAGATCCGCCTCGGGTTTGGGCAAACTTGTTTCACTTTCTACATAAACATTTTCCGCGGGCTTTCGAAGTTCTATCGCTGCTGGAACATCCACAATATTTTCTACTGCTTGCTTCTCCTCGATGTCAAGTGCCACTTTCGCAGATGAAGCCCCATATCCTCCACCGCCTCCTCCAAAAAGAGCATTCAAACGCTGCTCCTCCGGAGATAGCTCCATTAAACTGCTCTCATCCAATGTATTATCAGCTGATAATTGGGCTATAAAGTCCACAGCGGACAATACTTTGGGAGGTTTAATGGGATTTGGTTCTGGGATGACTGTTTCTTGGGGTTCAATTGGTTCAGGATTCGAAGGCAACTCGGTTGGTTCAATAATTGGATACTGTTCTGGCTCAGAAGTAGTCAACGGAGTTGATGAAGCTTTAATGATTGGAGAAATCAGTGTTTTAGGCAAATCCTTTGGAGAATTATACACAGAAAACTGTTTTGGTTCAAAAGTTCTTGAAGGAGTTGAAGAAGATCCAAGGATTGGCGTAATCAGTGTTTTAGACAACTCCTTAGGCTCAATAATCGAAGGTCTGAATATAGGCACCTCTTCTGGCTCAGAAGTTGGAGTTTCCATATTATAATCTCCTGCAGCGCGACCGGAAATATTATATACACGCAACTGCTTTGGCTCAAGAATCGTAGAACTATATACAGGCACCTCCTCTTCTTGTTCAGGAGTTGAGGGAGTTTCCATCTTTGAATGGTGTTCCTCTGCTTTGGGAAACTGCTTTGGCTTCACATTTGACGTATTAGAGTTTATTGGACTGCTGATGGTTAGAACTGTTTCCACTTGCGGCCTCACTTCCACCTGCTTTACCTGGGTGCGGATTTCTTTGGCCATCTCGACGAGCCTTTCCCGCGGCACCCTCAACTTTTGGGTGCTTAAGATGACTTTACCGCTGACCGGCCTCGTGGAGATTAGTGCCTGAAGATTGGTTACATCTGGCTTCTCCTGGGCCTTGGTCTGCGGAAGGGTCAGGCCGCTCAAATCGATCTTTTCATTGGGCGCCAGAACCTTATTCTCCAGCACAATCAACGGGGGCGAGGGGCCCTTCTGCAGACGCAAAGAAACAGGTGGTGGAGGGGGTTGCTCCATGGGAGGATTTTTAGCAATCTGCGGAGGAGCTTGAACAGCAAACTGCTGAGGAATCTGTGCAGGAATCTGCTCCTGCGCCCTGCTTATTGTTCGTCTACTCCCACCACACATGGCTCGGTGTTTGGGCAATTGATTCACCAGATTCAGCAGCAGTGGTGGCTGCTTCTGACGCACAGTCAGATCCGCCTTGGCAATGGGCGAGGAGAAGACTCCAGGATTAGTTTGAACCGCCCCCGAACTGCGACTGGCTGCAGCCTGGGCTGAGGTCTGCGGCGATCCTGCCTGTTTGTTAAGTATGCGATTCTTCACCAGAGCCTTCACTTGCATCGAACGCTCTGCTACCGTCTGGTTGGGCATTACCTTTTCAATATAATCCGAGATTATAGAGCGTTTCTTTACGGGTTGAGGAGGGGCTGGAATTAGAGAAATGAACACCATTAATATTATAGATTATTAATCAGTAAATATGAAATATATACATATATTTACATAATTAACAAAGCAAATAATATATTTCATCACCTGAAACAAAGCTTGGCTTAATATTTGAGACTATTTAAAACATTTAAAACCTTTTCCTTTTGTAGCCTATCCAAAAACAAAGCCAACCCAGAAAGTGCAATAATGAAATTCGATTTCATCATATGCACCATCATATCATGATGCGTGTGTGCGGAGCAGAAGACAAACAACAAAAAACCGCACACACACATTAAACCTCCTGTACTCGCCTACGCTGGGATTTGAACCCGGGCCAAAAACATATTCACGTCTCCATGCGTCCACAACTTCGTCCCTAACCTCATTCACGGACGCACTTACAGGCTGAGCTATCGAAAGAGTATAAAAAGATGTGTCGAAGGTGTCACTTAAAAGCACTTTCCAGGGTGGGAGTTCAAAAAAAAATTAATCCCTGTCAGCCCAAGGAATACGATTTATTACAAAATCAATGCTTTTTCTGTTTTTTAGTTATTTGTTAAGTAATAGTTAAATTTTGTGAAAAAAATGTAATTTCATAGTTGATTAGTTTCATAATAGTAATTACATTTTTTGTTATATCATTTAATTTCTCAATATAAGTATTTTTTACACTGTTAACAAAAAATTGCACCCTGTTAAGTAATGGTTTAGTAATTATTATATTTATATTGTGAATGTTTGTGTTGTTAAATGTTTTCTTGTTTCGTACACAGAACAAAAAATTTTTTTTAACAGTTATTTAATACTATTTCTATATTTATGTACTTTATTTTTAAAGAACTTGTTATTTAGTTTGTATTTTTCAATAACTTTTTGTTATGCATATGATATATTCAATCATTTTTATAAAATAACTACTATTTACATTTTTAATAAGAAAAAATGTGAAATTCAAATATATCATATTTTGCAGTCCTCCCAAGAGAATCCAAAAGAAAAATATCTAAAGGTCAATATTCCATCACTGATAACCTCAAAACTTTTTCGAAAACCTATATTCTTTCAATATTGATTTTGAAACCCCATTTTATTGCAATTTATTTACATTTCTCAATATTCATTTTCAGAAATATAAAAAATGTTTACGAAAAAATACACAAATTCAACTTTGACGCGAACTCGCATTGAATCGAGACAAAATAACTCTTTCATTATCTGCGGGGTCGCCTTAATCGACTACACCATCGCCTTGGTTTCTCGCCCCGAGTTCCAAACTGGTCAATATACTTTGATTATTTTGGCAACAATTAGCAACAACCAACAGTCGCTAACGGTTTTCGGCAGAATTTAAGATTTAAAAAAAATAAGAAAAGGTTTTTACCCGGCTGACGCAATTGTTGTTGCAGTTGCGTTGGCAGCGCCGTCGCAGTCGCCGTCGACGTTGACTGCGAGACAGCAGCGGGGGGATGGGAGTTACTGGTGGAAGGTGCTCCTCCCGATCTCAGAGAGGGATTCTGTTTGCTCAGGACCTCGGCCAGCTTCCGATCGAGTCCGGCCTCCTTTAGCTTGTTGAAGTCCAGATTGATTTTCTTAATAATCCGTCTGGGTGGAGCTGCAGTTCTATTGCCCGACGACGACGCTGGCAGAGGGGCATCATTGCTCCTGCTGGGATTGGGATTGGGGGTGCTGGGAGTGACCACCACTGTGGGTGGGGGACCCATCATACGGTGCCTCGCGGATTCATCCATTTCTCAAGTACCTCTAGCTCTGGCAGAGGAATTCCTTGGACATTTCGCAAGAAAAGCAGTCTTTTCCACACCCGCACACACGCCTTCTTTAGGTTTGGCTTATAGCAGCTCTTTTGTCTTGAAAAGCTGTTAAATATTTGATCCTCATGCCAAAACACTCTTCACAAGCACTTTTTCCATTCGTTTAATATCTTTTATCACGATATTTGCTTATTAAAATAAAATTAGAGCCCAAGCATGTGCAACTCAAATCGCACTTTGGTACAGTGTTACCAGGAATTACAAAGTAAATAAATCGATTTATCGATTGTGGCCATCGATAGCTGTACACGCCAGGGTGGTTATCGTATACATCTCTAAGAGTGCGCTGACAGCCCTGTTCACTACAACATTTTTTACCAACGCGAAAAGTTTTCTTCTTTTTGCCGGAAAACTGAAATAGAAAGTAAATAATAATGGACTTCCAGAACCGCGCCGGTGGCAAGACCGGCAGCGGAGGCGTGGCCTCCTGGTCGGAGTCGAATCGGGACCGCAAGGAGCGCCTGCGGCAACTGGCCCTGGAGACCATCGACCTGAACAAGGATCCCTACTTCATGAAGAACCACTTGGGTTCCTACGAGTGTAAATTGTGTCTGACCCTGCACAACAACGAGGGCAGCTACCTGGCCCATACGCAGGGAAAGAAGCATCAGGAGAATCTGGCCAGGAGAGCCGCCAAGGAGGCCAAAGAGGCACCATCCTCGCTGTTGGCGCCCGAGAAACCTCGTGTGGAGCCGAAGAAATTCGTGAAGATCGGACGACCCGGCTACCGGGTTACCAAGCAACGGGAGCCTAGCAATGGGCAGCAGTCGCTGCTCTTCCAGATCGACTACCCCGAGATCACGGAGACCATCGTCCCGCGTCACCGCTTCATGTCCGCCTATGAGCAAAAGATCGAGCCCCCGGACCGCAAGTGGCAGTATCTCCTCTTCGCAGCAGAGCCATACGAAACAATAGGGTTCAAGGTGCCGTCGCGGGAGGTGGAGAAGAGCGAGGGCAAGTTCTGGACGCACTGGAACCGGGACACCAAGCAGTTCTTCCTCCAATTCGCCTTCAAGTTTGAGCCCAAGATAATGCCGCCACCGCCGCCAAATCTTCACCGGGCGCTGGGTCCTCCCGGAGGCTTCCCTATGCCTGGACCACCCCGGCCCGCCATGCATCCCATGTTCAATGGCGTGCCGCCTCCGCCACCCATGTAGAACCCAAAACTGAATCCTTTCAACAATAAATCCTCTTCACTTTTACAACTCGAGGTGCTTTGTATTTCGCTTTTTGGGCATACAAAAATTTTAAAAAATATTGCTGGGTTCTTTGTAATGGGTTTGGTCTTACAAATCGATCGGGGTAATTCTTAAATCTTAATCTAATCTGTCTGCTTAACCTAGGCAATGTACACTGTGCCCATACAAGTTTCTATGCTTCTACATTTTGTCGCGCTTCTTGAAATTCCTCTTGGAGGCGCACCGATTAATTATGTCCGAGACATGGGGCTTGTGCTCGAAAATCTTCATTAGTTGATTCTGAGCCTCGTTGATTCCATCGGTGATTATTTTGCTCCGCTGGATGTTGCCCTGTAAAATATATATTTAAGTTATTAGTTTGTTCCTTGGGAATCGAGAGAAACCAATCACCTTTAGCAGCTCCGTGACGCGCTCCATTTCACTGTGCTTGTCCTTGTCCTTTTCCAGGTCCTTGAGCATGGTCTCCAGTTGTCCCAAGCTGACCATCTCCGAATCGTTCTGTGAATTAGCCAGATTTAGGATTCGGTTTTCAACAACATTAATTTACTGATCTCACCAAATCTTCCATTTGCGAGCGCAGATGATAAATCTTCCATCCGTTGATTTTTCCCTGAACATTTGGTTGGTTAACCAAATCAATTACTGTGGCTCTCCGATCTTCCCGTGGTTTCACATCAGTATACCGATGGAAATGATTGTTGGCTAGCTTGTGAGTGGGTTTGTAGGTCTAAAAAAGAGTTCGCAATATCAGTATTGAAAGTCAAAGTAAATCTTTGCCGAACTTACATTGAGCAAAGCACAGTTGCGGGGACGCCGTATCACAAAGTCCACGGGATTGGCGTTCTCCTTGTTGCCCGCCACGGCGGGTGTGCTGTTCCGATGATTGGCATCCCCTGGTAAACTGTTAGGGGCAACACCCGGCGTTGGAGCTGCCACCAGAAGGCCATTGTTGTGCTTGGGCATGTAAGGTGCTGCGCCACCACTAACCGTTGCAGGTTCTCCACTGGGTGGTGGAAGAGATAAAGACGCCTGACTCTGCGTCGAGTGCTGACTGTCATTGCTAAGGGATGAAATTATGAATTGGATTTAAAAGGTTATCTTTAAGTTTTTAAATAAGTAAAACCCACGTGGACCGTCGCGCCTTCTTCCTGGAGGTGCAATCGTAGCTGGAGCTTGAGCTATTTCCGGTGCCAGTGCCATTCATTCGCGTTCCCGCCTGCTGTTGCAGTTGCGCCGATCCGACCAGGTGAGGTGCCTGCTGCTGTGGCTGCTGTTGGTGTGGCGTTGGTGCTTGGACATCCACAAAGGCACTAGCTCCACTACGAGCTCCCAGAGCGGCATGACCCTGGTGTGAGGAGTACATCTTGAAATAAAAGATAAATAATTATTAAATATTACTTTTTTAACCCTTCCCAGTACCAACCTCATTTATGGGATTGAAGTGCGTGGCATTCTCCCGACCACCTGCTCCTCTTGCTGCTGTTGGTCCGTCAATCCTGTCCTGCAATTGCTGATCCACGCCAGGCGAAGAGTTCGCAGACACTGTCGTGGAGCCATCCGACGATGCGGGAGACTCCGGGCGCATGTTTCTAGTGGACAAGATGGCAGACTCACTGCTTGTCACCACTGTCGCACTGCTGGACACTACATGGGCAACTCGTTCACGCTCTTTCTTCACCAACGCCTCCAGGGTCAGCGCAGTGCTGACGGACGACGGCACGGACACGGAAACGGGTTGCAAATTGAAGGTTGAGCCCGGATTGGGTCCACTATTTGTATTGCTCGCCATGGAGAGCAAGGTCGGTGCCAGATTCTTTGCCGCTCGGATGGGCGAACCTTCCGCATCCCGTTTGCGCATAAAGTTGGACACCAGTGCTCCACTTCCTGCTGCCGTTTGCGGGTTACCCGCTCCCGTTGTGACCTTCACGGACGTGTGCAATGGAATAACCATGTGCTGGGGCGGAGCACTATTCGCTCCCGTTGGGATTATCAACTGCTGGTGACCGATGGTTCGGGTAGCACCGGCTCCACCCGCTCCCGAGGGCAACACCGTGAAAGTGGCCTGCGATCCACCTGCACTTGACACTCCTCCAGCCGATACGTGAGGAGCAAAGGGCAGCGAGGAAACGGACAGACTGCTTCCACCAGCACTGCTCACGAGCTGAGGCTGGGCCTGACTGCTCTGCGTCACCGTGGTTGTGGTCAGAGAAAGCACTCCTGTGGAGGCGGAGGCCGGCATGGATTCATAGTAAATTGTAGCAGCACTGCCCTTGTCATCGATCTGTAAGGGAAAAATAAATATTATTAGAGAAATAAAATAAGCCATGGGATATCCAATACCCACCTTCATCAACTGGCTTTGCGAGGCCACCACTGGGTTCCAAGTGCGCTGGAAACCCGTCACAGTCGCCCCACTGCTCACGCTCACCTCTGAACCCTGTCCAGCTGCCGTTGCGGGGGTCATCATCATTTTGCCAACGGTTATGCCGCTGGCATTCTTAATCGGTGTGAGTGTCCCGGTGAGAATGTTGCCCCCAGCACCAACGGCTCCTCCTCTCCCGCTAATGGTCAAGGGCAGAACAGTGGCTCCTCCGGCCGCTGCAGTGGCGCCAGTTACCTGACTAGGAGTGACCACACTAGCCGAAACATTCGGCACTGGGACTGCCTGGATGCTGGCCACTCCTTGCGGCGTCATTGTGGGCGTGCCTGTTGCTCCGGCTGTGGACAGCTTGCCGATGGGATTCAACTGCGTGATGGTCAGCGATGGCTGCACTTTCGCGGTCATTGTAACTGGCGGTCGAATGCCTAGGGGAGATTGCAATCAAGATTGGAATTAAAATTTAAAAAAAATATATAGTTTAAGGTTACTACTAAATGGAAATAAATATATATAACTATATTTTTAATATTTTAATGCATTTTTCTTTATCTAAAAAACTTACTTTTAGTAGTTTGTTGAATTTTTCGTTCAATAAGGATAGAAAATTGCACAGCAAGAAGCTTTTAATCGTTAACCTAACTTTGCAAATTGGTCATCGATATTTTTCGATGAGTTATTNTCCGTCTGTCGGTTGCTATGTAAACTAGTCCCTCAGTTTTAAAGCTATCAGGCTGAAACTTTGCACCGACCCTTCAATCTGTTGCAGTTAGTATATAAGTCGGAACGGCCGGAATCGGAACACTACATCACATAGCTGCCATAGGAACGATTGGGAAAAAGTGCCAAAATTTCGCAATTTTTCAAGATAATTTATTTATTTTTTAGGAAACTCGTTTAAATGACTAATTTAACTTATCCTGAAAGTTTCATCAAAATTGGACCACTACATCCTATAGCTGCCATAGGAACGATGTGAGAAAATGGGTCAACGAGCATAACTCTGGTGTTTTTCAAGACAATTAATTCATTCTTGATAAAAACAGTTTTCATAGACAGTAAAGCCTTTTAGAAATTTAAAAACCCAAAAATCGGATTACTATATCCTATAGCTGCCATACAATCGATTGAACGGTTTAAAAGCAACTAGCCTGCAAGGGTATTCTAAGCTTCGGGTACCGAAGCTAGCCTTCCTTTCTTGTTTAATTGTAAAAATTTTAACGATTTTTAGTAATAACCAATTATTTATAAAAAATTGGTTAACTTATACCATTTCCATCTTCCGATATAATAAACTATTGCATATTACATAATAAATTTAATAATTTAAAATAAATGCCAATTCACTATGAATAGTTTATGGTTTAAATTGTATTAATTATTAGATGTTTTATCTCTTTGGCATCTCGATATTTTTGTGAATCAACATTTTTAAATTAAAAATTTTATGATATTACAACTGTTTTGTTCTATATAAAACTCACCCATCTTAGCTGCCGCGGTGGTGCTCATTAAGAATGGCTGAAGCATCACATTCCCGGCCAGACGAGCGGCCGAACCGATGATCTGTTGTGTGGCTCCCGACGGCGGTTGCTGGAGCTGGATGATGCGCGTGGTGGGCAAATTGGTGGCCGTGAGTGCAGCTCCTCCTCCCACAGGACCTCGTCCTGGTCCCACTGTCGCCCCACCCGACACACTCACAGGTGTTTGGGAAGGCGTAACGGTGGCATTGAGTTGCGGTATGGTGGGAGCTCTAATGCTAATGCTCGTCGTGTTCAACTTGGCGGCCGGAAAACTCTTGCCCAGGGGTATGGGGCGTACCTGCCTGGGTGTTACAGTTGTACCTCCAGGAGTTGTGGTTGTCACTCCTCCCGTGGGAGTGGCCATGGCGAAGCGGGGATTGAATTGCTGCCCCGGATTGGTATTCGCATTTGGTGCGGACACGTTGGAGGAGTACACTAGAGTGGCCTGATGCTGTCTTTGGGGTAAAACTGTGGCCACATAAGCTTGAGGGGCTCCTGGTCCTCCTTGTTGGTTCAAGGGCTGTGCAGCCGAAACGGAAAGAGCTGGAAGAGGGATCCAGTGTGAGATATGAACTGGAGAGGATTACTCAATAGACTCACCAGTTGGTGCCTGCACGGCTGTGGTGACCACACTGGCATTGCTCACGCCCGACGACGTTGTGATGATCCTCTGTCGGGGCTGGTGAATAGCACGAATCAGTTGCACCTGTCCGGTGGGACTCTGCATCCAGGCTGCGCTGTTGCTGGATGAGATCACCGTAGACGGTGGCTGGGAGGAGAGGGCCACTCCACTCCTGCTCACCGAGGCGGTAGCACCTCGCACAAATCCCCCTGCCGCACTGAGACCACCGGGAACTGTGGGCGTCACCGTGGCCGAGCCAGAGGTGGCTCTAAGAGGCGTCACCAGACGCTGGCCCACACCCAAGCCCACGCCACCCATCTGAGTGGCCGTAACACTGGCTCTGGGGAGATATGTGGCCTGGGTTACGGGTCTTGTAACTGTAATGGAGGCATTGGAGACGCTCCGCGCTGAGGCAGCAGCAGGTATTGCTGTTATTTGAGTCCTTCCTGTCGCCGTCACATTCTCCAGCTGCTTGATCATGGGCATTACCACCCGAACCTGCGTCGACTGTCCCCCCGCACTAATCGCTCGAATGGAAGCCGCTGTGGTTCCCTGACCAGTGTTTAAGGCTATCGGTTGCTGCACAGAATTCGCAGCAGCCACTTTAATTGTCCCACCGCTGAGGATGGGTGTGCCCGAGATGGAGATTCCTCCTCCGCCGTCCGCCTTCACATGGGTGATTTTCGCGGCCACTGCCGAGTGTGCTGCAGGGGATTGAGGCAAATGGTTGGATGGCAATGAGTACTTGTTTATGATGCCACGCAGCTGCAGAGGCGGAATGGAGTGCGATACCAGGGATGCGCATGCGGATGAAGATGCGGCTGGATGCATTGTGGCTGATGATGAAGTTGGTTGAGATGACGTTGACAGCAGTGACGTTGCATGGGAATGCAATGGCTGGGTGCGGATCTTAATGGTTTTCAAGGGGGCTGTGTGGGAGGCAGTGTGTGGGCTTCTGTCAGATTTCGGTTAAAAGTTCCACAAGGAACACACACAAAGGACGGACAATATAGGGGTAAAAAAAGGCAGTGGTTCACACAACGATTTCAAATATTTAAAAAATTGTTGGTAGTTGCATTTTTATTTAAATTAGGAAATAAAAAATATTTCCTTTCTTTCTTAGACAATTTTTTTAAGATATGGTGAATCCAAAGATTAATTTTAAAAGCATGTACAAATTCAGGTGATTTTAAATATGTATTTTGTTTTTTAAATATTTATATATATATATATATATATATTTAAAATATATATAATCACAAAATTAAATTCAAATGCAAGCTCAATGTTTTGATTCACTTGTGAATATCGATTATTTTTAGATAAGAAGTTGGCAACCCTGCCACGAATGCACAGTAACAACAAAACACAAACACACGCACACGAGCACAAAGAGAGCAGCATTGCTGCGAAAGTGAGGCGGAAAGGGGAATATAGGAAACAAACAGTGCGCGTATGGGGAAAGCAAAAGCGAGAAGCAGAAATGTTATGTATACACACGCATACAAGCGCACACTGCTTACACAGGGTTCGTACTCGTATATACTCTCGTATATATACATGTATTTCACACTTAGATATCGTTCAACATACCTGATGATGTAGCTGTACTTCCAATGCCACCCACCGATCCCGCGCCTCCTCCTCCTTCGCTCGACGCGCTCATTTCTTTAGCTTTCCTAGGGCGAACTCTGCAATATACAACAATAACAATGCGAGACACGTTAGAACATGGTACTGCCTCCTTCTCCTCCTCTTCGTTGGCTTCTTATCTATGCACTCAATGTATCCACAAATTCTCAACACATGCACGCACACAAAAGAAATATTCTTTGTAGTATTTGTAGGAGCAACTTGCCTTGTATGCTAATTAGAATCACTCTTGCGGCCCTGCGAATAGGGTTCGACTATTTTCGCCGCGCTTTCTATTAATTAAACGGATTTTCCTCTGCTTTCCTGCTCTTCGCTCTTCACTTCACTTCACAATGTGACCACATGGTCAGATATAAGCTCTTGCCACAGTATTTTCCAGAAACACAAAATAATACTAAACCATTGTTCCGATTAAAAGTAGGGTTGCGGTAATAAATAAATATCGTCAGGATGGTATTTCCATTTTGTGGAATGGAACTTCATTACTATTTAGTAATTCCTTCCCTGCATATTGCCATATATTTTGCAGTTTTTAAAGTATTGTGAATTATATGACCTCAAGTTCAGCCGGCTGTCTCAAAAACATAACACTGACATTAAAATAGTGAACTTAATAAGAACTACAGTTCTGATTTTAATGAGAGATATATTTAAATTTACATATGGCTTTACAAAAAAGAACCAAAATAATCCAAAATCAAACACAATCGATATTTAGTATTTTTCGGCCAAAATATCACCCATAATCGAGCAAATTATCGATTTATATGGGTGTTTCGACAACCCTAGTCGTGTTTTCGTCTTGCCATTTTCCCACTAAGTCTCGTCGTCTCGCGAAGTTGTCGGAAGAGGAAACAGAACAAATTGGGTTTTGCCAAGTTTTTCGCTGGGCTAAAAATCAAAATTTGACACAAAAGCCAGAGAAAATAGTTGCACCTGCTGTGGTGTGCGTGTGAGCGCGTGTGTGTTTGTGAGTAACAATACAAGTAGCAACAACAACAACGACAACCGACACAATCACACACGGAGAGGAGAGCGACGAGAAAACAGTTTAATTCAATTACAAGTGAAATTAGAGTGAGTGGCCTCCTGATAATTGTCAACGGCAACGGCCCACAATCTCGCGATAGCGTTACGTGAAAAGCCAAAGGAAGGGCCAAATCGGGAAGTGCACGAATTCGCTGCTGGCCTGGCCCAAAAGAAAAAAATTGATTTTCCACAATTGCAATTGGAAGGCAAAGCAAAGAAAAACCGAGGAGAGCACACACAAATCGCGTGCGTGTGTGTGTGTGCGAGTGTGTTTGTGTTGTGAGAGGGGGTGACCGATAGTGGGAGAGCCGGAGAGTGGGGAGAGCAGAAGAGCGGGGCGAGCTGGCGAGTGGGAGAGCACCAGCAGGAGCAGGAGCGGGAGCAGGACAGAGAGTACATCCAGGCGCATCCTCCTCCTTGCATGCAATGAATATTGTAGGGGACTATGAATACAGTTCCAAGGATATGCTGGGCCATGGCGCCTTCGCCGTCGTCTACCGGGGACGTCATCGCAAGGTAAGTAAACGCGAATCTCTCAAATCCCTCATAAAATCAGCTAGAAAACAAGAGAAAAATACAAAAACAAAGACAACAACCCCCACTTACAATTCCGTCATGTGGATGTTGTTAACTTGTTTTTTCTTCACCACTGATTCGGCGCTGTTATTGTTTTCATTTCAATGCGGCTGGACTGGGCTTGGTCGCATTTGTAAAACAGCAATAACAACAATAACAACAAATGTTTATTAACAATGCGCCATTGTCAAAGGTAAACACGAATACGCCGCAGAAATCGGCAAAAGCTCCTCACCAAATGTCGCAAATGAAACAAAAATCAGCTGAGCACGGTGGCAAAGTAATTAAATAAAAAGGCTGAGAAAATATGAGTAATCCAAGCCAAACTTGTAAATGTGTTATGTTAAACATGGTTATAGTAGCTTGAAAACGATTTTATTTTGCACAGAAATAAATCAGATTTTTGACGTAATTTTCATTTCTTTTAAAATTCTTTTTTTATTAACTATTTCTTTCGTAGTTAATATTTTTTTTCTGTCCCACTGTTTAGACTTCAATATACTGCTATTCAAATCAACCCTTTTGTAGTCGCTCAGTCGTGGCTATAATTTTTGTTTTCTTTCAAAATTTGCGCTTCGGTTTGTTTATTTTCTATTTCTACCCCTTGTATTGGTCTTTGTTTTTCTATGCGAATTTCTGTATAGCTGCCACACGCACGTGCTTTGGAGCGATTTCTTTTTGCCGAGGCCTAACCCACACTCAGGCCACACTGCGTATGATAAATATGTATGTAGTAGGGGCGTGTGTGGGGTTCCAGTATGTGTGTGTTAGAAGTGCTTTTGAACTATTTCAGGGTCGTAGAAAAAATATTTTATTCCGTTCAATTTTTATGCGCCTTTTTGGGCATCATAAGGGCTTAGCAATATCACAAAATGTGTTTAGGTAAGGAAAAAATATAAGATAGATTCTTGGAATGATTAAATTTTTAGTTTTATAACATGTTAAAAGTGAGCCCTCTATTCATTTGTAGCTTATACGTTTTTTTAATACCGTTTTTAAGTATATCCATAAATAATAGTAATAGTTTTTCTGCATTTTTGTGTAGCATTTTTATTAGCTTATAAATCAGACATAAACCGACTAATAATCTTATAATTGGACACCAGATTAACCAGTTAAGCTTAGCTGCGCAGGTCAAGCAACTTTGATCAGATTTAAGAAATAAATAAACGCCTTAGTAATGATAGTTAAAGCGAAACAATTATCTCAATTTAATATAAATGCTTGTTATTTCATTCAAAAGAAAACAAAATAAAACACGTAAAAGTGAAAAGCTTGGAGCGCCAACTTTTCGAAGCGGCAACAGCTGCCAGTTATTGCATCAGCTGTTTTCTGTATCCATAAAACTCGCACCTATACACACCATATGTTATATATGCATGTACATATGTATATATAATGCATATATTGTATATTTCAGTATTTCCATATGATTATGCAGACCAAATTTATCTCTAGCATATCGTTTGCTAAACATTTTGTTTTCTTGTTTACACTTAAAACAACAAAGCTAAGAAAACCCGCTCTTATCAAGTGCACTTGTTATTGATTTTTTTTCTAAATTGCTCAAGTTCGTCTTGCCTGTAAATGAAATCACAATATTAATTACAAATGCAGTGTGACAACAATAACTAGAAACACAATAACAATGGCACAATCGGTTCACATGTACTCCAGACATTTGTCTCTTTCCAACAACGCTATATACTTACGATCCCCCACCCTTTTGATTTCTGTCATTGGGGATTTGTCGTTAATGGTCTTTTTTTCCCTTCCATTAATTCGCTAAAGATCTGTATCTGAGTTGATTTCATTTTGGATTTTTTTCAGTTTGGTGTTATTTCATCTTGGTTTTGTTTAAACAAAAACTCTTTTTGTTTGCTTCGTCACTGGTCGTTAATCATGTAATGAAAACAAAGTGTGGTATCGCTATTAATCTACTTCTTTTTAAATTGCATTCTTTGTTTGATAAATAGGAAACACATAGTAGCTCAATAAATTATTGGGGTAAAAGTCTCCTTTTGACGTTATTTTTCAAGCATATAAGTTTCTTTAATTTGATTTATAAAGTACCAATTAAAAACACCATTTAAATAACCAAATTTTAACTAATGATTTTTTGTGAAGTCCAGTTTTTTCTTTTTTTTGTCATGTGTTAGTGGTCAATGATTGGAAAAGATATCTATTTTAAAAATCGAATGCGCTCACATCCACTTAAGTCGAGCTCACGTTACTTCCAGCGACATTCCTTTTATGGCCTTTTCGACTAACTGGTTTCGTGTCCGCCAGTTTTCGATTTTTTTCCATGACCCAAGATTGCTGTAATCAGTAGTTGTTGGATTACTTAAGCAGCTAGAAGGACAAGGCAGCGCCTTGTGTCTGGCTGGCATTTGTATCTCCTCAAAGAATCTTTTGTCTTCACGTGCTCAGAACACACGCTAAAAATAGGAGACCAATATCACATGTGCACCGCCGAAAGATACACACCCAAGAGATACAGATACAAATACACGGCTTGCGGACAGAAAAGGAAATCCTCCTTTGGAGGATCTAAATCCGAAAATAAATGACAAACAGCTGCAGGGCTTCAGTGCACTGTCTGCTAGTTTGTAAGTTTCCCCTTTCCATGAATGAACCCATCAATCTCTATCTGGCGGATACGTTGGCATGTGCAAATCCAGACGACACGTGTTTTCCATTACTCACAGAACGCTTCTGCTGCTGCATTTTATCGCTCGCCAATTGCATAAGCCGGCGACTGGAATCATGCAAAAATTACGTTCTAACCGAGTGTAATATTGTTTATTGCATTTCCAGACCACCGCCCCTCCCCCGGATCTAAACATGGCTTCTGGGTTGCGCAACACCGCCTCCCCCTTGTTATCTCATTATCATACGCTTGCATATTCATATGTTTTGTGTGTCCATAGCGAAATGTTACTGCATTTTGCATTTGATTTTGTCGCCGCTTTATATTTTTCCTACCTTTTTTAAAATGCGACTCGAGAATATATATTCTATAGGGAGGATGAGATTGTTTGTGGTGGCTGGAAGCGAGTTGAGATTGATTGATAATGATTCCAAATGTTTTATAAGCAATCAATCTATCTGGGCAGGCAGGCCCCTATTTAGATGATTATCTTTAGAAAGCTATAATTTAAATGAAAATCAAAGCAACTATTGTTTACAAATTGAATAATTGCTCAATTCTTTGTAGTGATTTTGTTTTGTGAATTAATTTAAACAAACGGAAGTCTTGTATCGGGCAACGCAAAACAATATAAAACCTGGTCTATGAACGCGAAATCGCCTTTCCCATTCGAAACTTGTCCGATTCGTGACGTCCAAACACGTGCGGATCAAAACGAATCCAGAAATTAGCTTATAAATTATTTAGCTAATGCCGCCCAGCCAGACATAGACATCTTCCAGCATAATAAAATACAAATTATCCAAGGAGTTACTCACACAAAAACTAGTTTGTCTTGTTCAGCTCCAGATCGGTGGCGAATGCTCTAACAAAATAGCCGGCTGACTAGTGATCCGATCGGACGTGAATTATGCGCTATTGAAATATAAAAGTTTTGCGTCGCAAAAAAATGTGAGAATTTCCGCGATTTGTTTGCAAAGTTTGTGGAGGGCGAGCAAAGATACATTTCACCCGCCAAACCAGTTGAAGTTGCTCCGCGATGAGTGGCTGTGTGTGTGCGTGTGTTTGTATGAATTTGTATCCATCAGATACTTTGCTTGGCCTGGCCTATGACTATGCACTGCAGTCTTGTCTCTGGCTTCACTCTTTCTCGCATTTTCTGCGCAATTATTATCTTTTTGTTTGCTATTTTTGGCCAAAAAGAAATGTATTTTCCTTTCTTGTTGTTAGTTGAGAGGGGCCATTGCACCTGAGAAACGCAGAGACCCCTAGCAAAACAACAAATTTGTGGTTCGCCTTATCGAGGCCCCCAGGTTCGATGAACCTTTTGTATTTTTTGGGTGCAGGCTGACGAAATACACGTATCCAACTAATTTCACTGTTTGGAGGAGAGTTTTAAAAAGAGAGATACTTGGGATCGAAGGTCTCTACTTTACTTTTCTTTTTTTTTCCTATTTTCACATCAGCCGAGTGTGGGGCAACTTTCCCATTCGCTTTTGACACAGTTTTCGCTAGCGCTTCGTTGATCGAGGTGATTGGGTCAAGAACTGCTTGGCTTCCGCTCTGCCCGGTGTCCGCAATTGTTTTTATGGGTAATCTAATCTCTGACGGTCCAGTATCGTAGACCACAAGGTAAACAATATGCAGTGGAGTGACGTAAAAAGCTAAATATAATGCGTGTTTATTAGTATATTTTGGAATTTTAAATTCGGCTAGTCATTTCAATAAATAAGATTTGTGCAATGTAATGCAAGCAAATTTGAAAGAATCTCTTTAAAGATACTTAGGAAATTCGCCTCTCTAGGCGCTTCTCATAGAAGGGAGAGGTAGGGAATCTTGCACGTTCTCCATTTAATCAAGAGACCTCTCTGTCCTTTATCACTGACCTGGTGCAATTGCCTCTTGTAATCTAGCCCACTGACGCAGGTCATCTCATCTCCCATTAAACACTCGCAGATGCTTGACAACAGATGCGGCTGAACTCCCTCGAGATTGTCTCAAACAAACAAACAAAAGTGTAATTGCCCTGTTATCGGTCAGAAGCTGCAAGAAGTGCTTGATTCATGGCAGTTTACAGAAAAAGAATAAATAAATATGTAAATACATTTTATAAATACATCTGCGAATGCAGTGGCTAAAGATTATAAGCGAGAAGGGAATCGATTACCATTTTCCATTCAAACAACGCGTGCACACTGAATGAGGTGATTCGATATTCCAGAGAGAAACCCATAGAATGTATGACTACTCGTATATCTGTTTCCTGGTAGTTCTGAAATGTAAGGGTATGCTGGGTTCAGAGTCTTTAGATTTTGAGTTAACTTCTTTAAATAAAATGCACAGGATATATTCTATTCAATTGAATTTGTTTGATTTAAAAAATTCATGAATACAATATTATTTTATGATATTCCCAGGATATATCCCCAGTCTCTACTTATCGTTTAAGACTAGCCAAGTAGAGCTTCCTAGTAGTGGACAAACTTGTTTAAGTTTACACTTTCATCTTTTGCTTTGAGCTTTACCCGGAGGCAGTCGGCGAAAAGCAAACACAGACAAAGAGTCATTGTCACCTGCTAAGTGAAAAGCAAATGAGGTGACCACATCTTAGGGGGCATGCAGGGGTATTAGGGGTTTAAGGTGTTTAAGGTGCAGTCAACGCGTCGGCCTTATCAGTGGGGCGATTGAGCCGGTTAACTCAAGCGAACTCAGCCCGTTAACTGGGCCCACAAGTCCCCGGCCAAGTTCGTCACTCGATCGCTCGAGTAAACAATCTTATTCACCGCAATTATGGCCTACCCCTTCCTGCTTTTGTCTGCCTGCCCGCCGCTTGAATGCGTTTTTGCGTATCTAATAATAACATTTAACCGAGCGAGACCCTCCTCCAACACGTTCCTGGGATTTGCATTTTCCGCATTTCCCCTTTTCAGTGCGTGCTAATTAAAGCAGACGAAAGATATTTTGCTCGGCGAGAATACAAACATTTGGAAGGCAAATTTATGGGCAGCAGCTGGATAAGAAGATTATGGGATTCAGATTGGTGAAGGAGTTCAGCATCCCTTTACCCGCCTTTCTATGCGATTCTCATTTCATACAGCTCCCTTCTATGCGATTCTCACAGAAGCCATCTAACGATCCCGTCTAACCAGAAAATGCTAAAGCTCAAATTAGATAAAATGCAAATCAACCTAAAATTATATTTTAATTCTGGCAGTTAACATAATTTTATCACTGCTCACATTCCTTTGTTATCAAAAAACAAAACACATCCAAAATAGACAGCCTTAACCCAAGTATTCAGTTTGTTGTTTTGCCAATTGTGTGAATTAAATTCCCATGGGAATGAATTGGATTTATTTCGCTGACTTTGGTATATAATTAGTTGGCTGTTCAATGACCTTGTACGTGTGAGTAACCCTCCGGATAAATATTAATGAGTATGTTTTCCTTTCCTATATATTATAGAAACACATGCCGGTGGCCATCAAGTGCATCACGAAGAAGGGCCAACTGAAGACGCAGAATCTGCTTGGAAAGGAGATCAAGATCCTGAAGGAGCTCACCGAGCTGCATCACGAGAATGTGGTTGCCCTGCTGGACTGCAAGGAGTCCCCGGAATGCGTCAGCCTGGTCATGGAGGTGAGTTTTTACACCATAAAACCGCATAACCAAAGAACAGCAGAGCGAGGCGAAAATTGTATAAATATTTAATGCCTTTATGGCTAAAACGCGTGTGAGTCAGTCCAGATGATATCGGTTGGATTGAATTGCAAAGTAAAGTGCACGTTGGCCAGCACCACGTCATTGCCCCTCCATCGCACTTCCCACTACCCTCCTCTCGACCCATTATAGCCTCCTCCTCCTTTAGGCCAAAATGCTACGCCATTAATTGCGGAAGTTGCGAAATGAATTCGTAAACAAAAATAAAGTGAGAATAGAATGGTAAATGTTATTTTTCTTGCTTCGAATATCGGATACTCACTTCTGCGAAAAGAATTGATTATTTATAAAGAAAAATATTTTAGTTGACTAGCAAATTAAATAAATTGACCTCAATTACACTTAATTACACAATTAAGTGGTTAATAAAAAATGAATTTAAATTCTGTAATTATAAGTTGTGAAGATCCCGATTCCCAAGCATCTTTTGTTACCCTTTCGGTGAATTCCTTTCTTTTTATATGTATTTAATGGGTTCTATTTTGCGATATTACGCATTTTGTTAATTTACGTCAATACCAGAGCAAATTACATATACGTTAACCCCCAGTTTGTTCAACTCAATTTGGGCTACAGGTGTTTGCTTGCTTTTAGCATTCACTGTGTTTATATACAATCTATTATCTTGAAATTAGGTCAAATGGTTGCGGCACGAGAATTTGCTTCCTTTTGGCGAGTTTATTTTGTCTTGATAAGATTTGATAGGGTTGTTTTCTTGCAAATACCCTATAATAGAGGGTATCATAAAAAACAGATACAATGTTCATACGAAGATATCACAAAAGTGTGATAATTATAAAAATTATTTATAATTCTTTTTAATTTCTATGCAAGCAGTATTTATTTGCTATATGTGATATTATTTTTTACATTTACTCACACCCCGTATTTTGTATAAAAGTATTTATAAAATTTAAAAAGTATGAAAGCCAAATGTCGTATGCGTAATTTTCTACTACCTAAAACAATGCTTAAATTGTGTAACTTTATTAGAAAAAAACAAAATAGGAAAGGAAAGGGTGATCTTCAAATAGTTCTAATCGAATTCTTCATCTGGCGCTTTTTGTTTTGTTTTTAATTCGGCTTCTGCCGCCTCATTGTTGAGGCCACACGATTGCATGTCATCGGTTTAGGTTTTTCGGTAGATCCACAGCAAAAAGCAGGGGAGGAAGGGAGTGTTTCATCTGGCATTTAGGTAGTATAGTTTAGAAGTTGATACTTATTCGTTTGCCTGACTTTGGCCCCATTCGCCATGTTTGCTCTGCCCATGTGCTGGTTTTTTCTAATTTGTTTGCCATCCCACACAGCAGAGGGAGAGGAGAGAAGGAGGAGCAGCAGAGCCGGAGCAGTCCGTTCCACGGGTGTAATCAGTTCGCTATTGTGTTGTTGCTGATGATATTTATTGGTTCTGATGCCACGTGTTATCCCATTCCGATTTTCCCACTACCGGCTGCTACTTTGGCTCCTCCGATTTGTTTATTTACCCTGCCAATATTTTACGATATGTTTATCCGCTGATTAATTTGCTGTCTGTTGATAAATATGCGATAGGGTTAGAGGAAGGCGAGGATAACAATCAACGTAATCAGGTGTTAAGTTTCAGGGAGGTGTTTATGTTTTGTAAACAATGATAATAAATATTTTGGTGCTTCTCTGGTTGCTATTTTGGGTTACTTTTTAATAAAGGTCTTGTTTACTACAGATTAGTTAGATATCAGTTACCAAATTGAATATATTTTGTTGCAAATAAACAAATATTTCAGTAAACAATTCATATTCTTGTACTTGATGAATTCATTGTAATAAAAACACAGTTGTAATTTTCTACTATTTACAATAATTATCTTTATTGTATTTTGGCAAAAGTCTAGGGCTAAGACAGACAGCTCTACAAACTAAAGTACCTAAGTGTTACATTAACTTAGGTGTTGCGATGAAAAGTGCTCTTCTATTTGGAAAATGAACCTAGAACAGGGTCAGAAGTGTGCTTTGTTTTGTGGCCGGGTTCCCATTTCCCGTGCTCCCCTAAAGAAATAGAACGCTAAGCGACTAGGCAGCTTAACCTACTCCGACTAACAACTAAGAACCTAACAAAGGATTGGGGAATCAATTTTCTGGTATCCGTGGGCTGGGCTTTGTTGAACAGCAGACGAAAGTAGTTTAGTTGTTAACTAATTAAACAGTATAGCTTATGATCTAACAAAAATGCCTACAAAATGGAATTTGTTCTCAAACTGGAGGATAGGATGTTAATCTGTCAAACTGAATTAATGGAAGATCTGCTTAGGCTAGCTTATTCAATGGTATCTCCTCAGTGGGATGGACCTGATCCTTTGGCTCTGGTTTGCTTGTGCGGCAGCATTTAGTTTTAATGCCACCAATATCCTTACGGCAAATGAGTCCGATGATGATGCCAATCACGGCCAAAACCATGATGCCTGTGAAGAGAAGGAAATATTAGAAATTGTATTTGGAAGTCAAAGGGGAACTTATAAATCAAACGCCCCTTTAGTTACACTTTTTAAAGTGAAACAAATTCGAGTTTCGCCTCTCAAGATTTACTTACAAATGAGCAGGGTGTTGATGGCCTCCTGGGAAATGGGCACCTGGTAGGGCTTCTCCTTCTCGGTGGTGCCGTCCACACTGACCCCGCTGCTCTCGGTCACCGAACTCAAGATTCCCGCCTTGGCCAACTCAGTGCTGTTGGCCATCTTGTTTCGATTCCGATTCGCTGTGGGTTATTAATAGTGAATGAAACACTTGTTCCCACAATTGTATGTAGACAACTCACCACTTCGTGGAGGTGCGGCAGTTGTGGATGGCTTCGGAGTGCTGGCTTCTGTGGTGGGCAGATCCGAAACCCGCTTGAACGGGTGGTCCGTGGATTGGATCAGACTCTCGTTGAAGGAGGTGCCCAGGACCAGCTCGAAGCAGCTGACGTCGAAGTGCCGGAAACTGATGTTGTCGATGGACTTGAGCAGGTTGCACAGCTCCTCGATGTTGGGCTGGTCCAGCTCCGGCAGCTTCAGTTTAATTATATGGCTGAGCGGCGTGAAAGCTCTCGTATTGATTTGCTGTCAAATGGAAAAGCGAGCAGTGAGCAAAAGCGGGACAACCGTATCTCGCAATGTGCGGGCCCAGCTGACAACTATCGTTCTATCGATAGTCGTAGTCGGCGCAGTGCGATAGTGCGATATCTCTTTGGCGCGCGATAGCTTACGTGATTGAAATCGTTCTTGTCCAGGCGGAGTGTTTGCAGGGCACTCATGTTCTCGAACGTCTGCTCCGGCAGCTCCGTCCAACTGCAATTGGAGCAGCTGAAGTCGGTTAGTCCTGGCTGGTTCAGGAACGATCCATCCAGTCTTTGGGCAATGGAATTGTTGCTCAGGTCGAGCAGGGTCAGTTCTTTGGCCGCCGCAAAGGTGTCGGGATCGATCTTGGTCAGTCGGTTGTTGGCCAGTCGCAGGCGCTGCAAGCGCTCCATTCCTTGGAAGACCTGAGAGAACAATGTTATATTAATAATATTTCTGTTATATTTATTCATAGATTTAATAAGTATCTTGTTAAGAAATTTCTTGAAAATTAACATTCTCTTCCCAAGTTATGTTAATGGAAATTCCAAACCCTCACCTCGTTGTCGATGCGACCGATCAGATTGTAATTGAGATTGATTTCCACCGCCTTGGATAGATTGGCGAGATCCTCCGGCCGCAGTTCAGCAATCACATTGTGGCTCAAATCGATGATGGCCGCCGTTTTGGGCATATCCAGTGGTACATGGGTTAGATGGGCATTCGAGCACTGGACGAACTTGAAATCCTCCAGGCAGTGGCAGTTGCGCGGGCAACTGGGCTCCAGGACATGGTTGCTGCGTCGAGGTATGCCTGTACAGAGATTGAGTTGCAGTTATTGATTGGGGGAAAAAAGAATATATAGAATTGAACTTACTAAATATCGGTCGATATGTGGAGGTGGTCGTTGTGGAGGATGATAGTGATCCTTTGTCCTTGGCTTCGTCACTGTAGTCGTCATAAGAGTCATAGTCGTCGTCAAATACCTTTGCCTCCTCGCTGCCCGCTGGAGCTCCATTTGTGTGGCTAATGCTGTAAATCGAAATATATATTTTAAAAATGGAAATATAAACTAAAAATTAATTCCAATGACTTAATATGGTATTTATAAATGTAATTCCCATTATATATTTATGTATTTATCTACCGAGGAGAAAAACTACAAAAAATTGAATCCCAAATGAATTCTCCTTACTTATAAAGCAATTAATTGCAAATTTGTAAAGTTGGCTTCACCAAAAACTAAAAATGGTCAATATTTGGCTTTAGATTGTTGTCGGTTCTAGGTGGGAAAAGGTTGATGGCAATTACATCATTCGCATTCGTCTTAAAGGCGAATGAACACACCTCGCTAATTTGTCCTGAAAACGCACTTGACCCATTTCGATGTTATAGCCACGCCACTTACCAACACCAACACACTCTCAATAATTTGTTGGTGTCTCCGGTTTCCCCACTATCATTATACGCTTTTGTTTATGTTTGCTCCCAACGGAGAGAGAACATGAATGAATGAATGTTTGTTCGTATGTAAGCGAACGCATGTATTTCTTCAAACAGCAGCGGACAAATAAGTAGTTACAAGTTGTTTAAGCAACAATTAAAGCAATATTTGATCTGTTGGNAAATTGAATACACGCGTTTTGTAATATATATATATATTTTTTTTATATTTTGAATATAATAAAATAAAGCTAATTTAGTAAACTACACACATATTTATAAATGCCAATTTATTTAAGTTTAGGTGTATTCATTATTTTAATGAGCTCATTTGAATTAAATCTCAATTTCTTTGACTATATTTTTTTTAATTTCAATCTTTTAATTGACATGTACTTAAAAATGACATTATATTTCTGAAGCTTATTGTGAGAGCTAAAGCGGAAAAGCGAGACAGACGAAACCTGTTTACGTCATGGCAAAAGAGACAACTTGACCGGTTTTTTGTGTTCGTTCGCGATTTTATTTACTCTCACTTTTGCAGTTTACGTTTCTGTGGGATTTAGCAGTCCCTGATTCTGGGTCCTGATTCTAAATCGTTCGTTATCCTGCCTTTTGGCGACTTCGCTTCAAGTGGGTGTGGCACATAAGCGGGAGGAGACGGGTTGACACAGTAGTTCAAGTGCGTCTTAAAAATGCCTTTTAGAATCCATTTCAATTGCGTGACTGCTGAGTGAAGTTTCAATGATTGCCGAAGACACTTATGTGAGGCCATAAAACTGCTAAATTAGACAGTATAAAACGTTTTACGAATCACTTGCCCAGTGGGCAGTTTTTGTAAAGCCCCGATAGGAAACGATCAACCGAATAAAACCGAAGCCCCTTAATGCCTGAATTCAAGTTTATTGCGAAAATCCACTTAAACTGCAACTACTGAGCATGACGACCTAGTCCACAGTAGTTCCCCAACTACTTGAAGCCTCTGCTTGTTTGAGATTGAAAACGACTCTCAAAAAAGAAAACACTCGACTTTGGCATTTAACTTCAAGGGGAGTGAAAAAGTCACATCAAGAAGTAGAAAACAAAAAATCAATAGGGAGTATTCTTAGATTTTATGGCGAAAAGCGGAAGCGGATTAGCCAAAACCAAATCTGAGTCATAAATCGAGGAAAAGCGAGACAGTTGTAAATTTCAGCTGGTACGATATTCCTTTTGCCCTCGAGTTAAGTAATTCAAAACCATTTCTGCGCTGACCAAACAAATTTGATAAGGAAAAGCGGTATAAATTATCGGAACAACCGCATATTGTTATTATATTTATCAGATTCCGCGATATGATTAGCCAGAGTGTAAATTCATGCACCTATATAAAACAAGGAGCAATTAGAGCTGTTGCCGAGGCTATCAATAAATAGCAAGAAGGTTGCTATTTTTTTTTTGCTATATTTTTTTATAACCCCATGCGTGTGAGTATTCCAATTGGCATTGATATCTCCGACGGTGAGGGGGTCAAAGTCCCGCAATTCTGCACCTCAACAGGTGAATTAATCACTTAACGAATGTTGCTCAATGGAAACTTTGCACTCGACTCCGTCTTGTCTTTTATTTTTTTTCGGGTTGAGCAAGTGCTTTCGTTACCCGTAAATAAATGTAATGCAATCCTTTCCTGCCCCTGTCCCCAAATAAGAATTTCAAATTGATCCGCTGAGGAAACACTAAATATTTATTGGAAATGGATTTTTACCTTACGCTGAGTAAAAATATCAGAAGTAATCCAAATTTGTAATACACGTGCATGATTTTTGTATATGTATTTATTTGTTGATTTTGCTTGTGTTTGGTTGTTTTCACTGGTTTTTTTTTGCAATACTTTTGTGTTTTATTTATTGGTTTTCATTTCATCTTTCTTGGTATTTGTGTTTTAAAGCTGAAAATAGACTTTTATTAGTTTTATTTTGGCCTATGCTTGTTGTTTGATTTTCACTATTCACAGCTGTTCAGTTATTGTTTGCACCAATATTTTACTGCCACATTGTCCGAAAGTTAAATCACAATTTTCGCGAGTTTTTCCCTCCGCTGGCACTAACTTTCCCAACTGGCAGTCGGCTCTTAAGTGAGCGAAAAACATTTTTCGCCAACCATTGACAGGTGTGCGAGCTGAAGAGAAAGCAAAAGAGAGTAGAAGTGAGTCGCTCACGACTGCGTGCCGCTACTCTCTTCTTTATCTGCGGCCCTCTCTCTCTCTTGCTTAATCTCTCCAATGTTTAGTTAATGTTTCTGCTAATCTTATCAGTTTTCCATTTGTAATTTCTGCTGCTCTCTTTCCTAATTATTGTTTTCATTTAATTCATTCTGGAATTTATAAATAAACTAATTGCTTTGGAAATTAAATGTAAACTTTTAAGTAAATCCATTCTGAGATGAATGTCGATTATTTAGTAACTGAACTTTGATTGTTGGAAACTCGATGATTGGCTTATTGAATTAGTTTCGCGGTTTTGTCTTTGAAGGGACTTATACACAACCATTTACATAATTAAGAGGAACCCACAGAGTTACTAATATTAAGTGATCTGAATATTAATTTTGTTTCAATCATTTGAATGGAAACCGCTGTTGTTTAGCTCAGTTAAGTGCGCTTGTTTTAATTCCGTTTCGTGTGACTTTGTGTTGCCTGTTGCTGTGTTCCATTTATATGTACAATTTATATGTACAGCGGCATGCTTTGTTTTTATCGCCTAGAAAATATTGACCTTTACTCCATGAGTGATTCGCGTCGAGTTGTATAGTACGTAATAATTATGGAACAGATTTCGGAGTTAAACTTCGCATTTCTTCAGGGCAAAAAGACACAACTAAGTACCGAATTTTGTTAATAATTATTTATATTTTTTGTGTGTGTTTTTACTTTGGGGCTTTTCGTAGATTTCACAGTTATTGCGGGCGGGCGGGGGAGCAATCGTGTGCGTATCGCGCGAGCTTCGGAAAGACAATGAGCCACCAAAGACTGCAATCGCTCAATCCCCGTGCTCACAGATTAAGAGAGGGCTTTGGAGAGTGGTGGCTCTCTCTTGGCTCTGGATGCTCTCTTTCCTTTGCCATATTCAAAGAACAGTAAATTCCAAATGCATTTTAATTAGCCAAGTGCATTTTCCAATAACCCGCTGACTCAGTCGCACTTGTTGTTGTTGGTGTTTTACGATTATATGATATATTTTTCATTGATAAAGAAATTACCCGGGAAGAAAGAAAAAACCCATGGCATCCATGTGCCGCTCGTTTCCCATTTCTTTTCGACTTTTACTTTTATTTCGTATTGAAATGGCCTGATGTCACTTTACATGTCAATGACTTTGTTTATGCGACTCTTTAATGTTCTCTTCTCATCGTTTTTATATTGTTTTGTTGGGCACTCCGAGTATTTTGTGTTTGGCGTTTCCACAAAAAGCAAGTGAAATCTTTTGTCATTTTTAATTTGGCCGTTTAATTGCCCAATATTGCTGTTGTTGTTGCTGCCATTGCTGGCTTTGTTTGCTCATTAAACTGTAAGTGGTCCATATATTTTCTCATGTTTTCAGCTCACGAAATGAGCAACAAAAAAAAAACCAAAGACCTAAAAACACACACACGGGTGTGTATGGGTATGAGTGATTGAGCTTAGTCATGTCTTCGATTGGCAACCTCAAGGTCATTCAATCGCAAATCCTTTTTGGCAGCTTGCTCAGGCCAAAATAACGGCTTTTTTGGAGACAGGTTCTTTTGATTACCATTTACATCATTCAACGAGGGTTGCTTATACAATTTGTACCTGATGTTAAATATTAAAGATGATATTGGACTTTTAAAAACAAACATTTTTTCAACGAAAATTAATATTATTAAAACCAAATACGATTTGGTTCCCTTTACATATTTTCTTATATATGAAATGTCATATATGACATGTCGAAAAAGATTAATGCCACCCCAACTACTGCAAGACTTCCATCAACAAGCTTCCAAGGATCCTTTGTCCTGCTCCCCTTTTGCCGAATTAAACCGGAACCAAGCTTTTGTTAGAAATGCGACAAAGCGACAAGCAGAGCAGCTGCCTTATCCAGAAATCCACAAGCATAATTTCCTAATTCCAGTTTGTTGATTCAGAAAATTGCCATAAATCATATTCGCTTTGACCTTGCCTCATCATCTTGTTCTGTAATTGACTGGCGGTCTCAGACAAAAGACAAAAATCCGCCAGCTGGAAGGCAGGAAAGACGGCAGCTGCCTGAGTCCCCGGGTTCGTGCATTTTCGCACTGATTGAACTTAATTCATTTGCATAGTACGCGCTTTGCTTGGCTTTGTGATTTTTGGCTTTCCAGAAGATTTATGTACATAAGCTCTCCCCGAACTCGACCCGTGCTTGGAGAGTTTCTCTTAATCTAGACTTTGTACTAATGTTTTCTCTTTTGTGACTTTCTCTTTGCAGTACTGCAATGGCGGGGACTTGGCGGATTATCTGAGTGTGAAGGGAACACTGAGCGAGGATACCGTTAGACTCTTCCTCGTACAACTAGGTAAGAACCTGATACCTTTCAGTTATATGTAAACTATAGTATTGATAACAATATAATCAAACTAAACAATAAACAAACAGAAAAAAAAACACCAAATCCATCAACAACAACCCATCCTTTTTATTTCGTTTTGGTTTATATTTATGCTAATTTTAACATCTAAAAAAGGGAACACCATGGTAATTATATTACATTTTTAATGCTTTCCCCTTTTTTATTACCCCTTAAAGTAGCTTATTAAATTGTTTTCTTTTTAATTACAGCTGGTGCTATGAAAGCACTTTATACCAAAGGAATTGTGCACCGTGATCTCAAGCCACAAAATATTTTACTATCGCACAATTATGGCAAAACATTGCCAGCTCCATCGAAAATAACCCTGAAAATTGGTAAGTAAATGTTGAGGCTAAAATCACTTTATCAAGTTAGATATATAAGTCAGATAAAAACCAGTTCTTTTCGAATCTCACAACGAGGTTTTAATTAATTTAACGAAATATTAAAAGACAAGTTAATAAACAATGTACAAAAACTAGGGCTTTTAAAAACAATAATAATTTTTTATGAGCACTATGTGTGATCTCTAAACCCCATTAAAAATAAAATTTCTAGTTGATTAAAACCATGCGGTCACGGTGAACTTCATGAACTAACTCTTATATATTTGAATCTTTTAGCCGATTTTGGGTTTGCTCGTTTTCTGAACGAAGGTGCCATGGCAGCCACTTTATGCGGTTCTCCAATGTACATGGTAAGTTTATATAATCCTAAAAATATATATTTACTCATGCCGATTATGTGCTTCCTTAGGCACCCGAGGTGATCATGTCGCTGCAGTACGACTCCAAGGCGGATCTCTGGTCGCTGGGCACGATTGTCTACCAGTGCCTCACTGGCAAGGCGCCCTTCTATGCCACAACGCCCAACGAGCTGAAGTTCTACTACGAGCAGAACGCCAACCTGGCGCCCAAGTAAGATCAAGATTCCCCCTTTAGCATCCGACAGATGATTAATCAATTATCGAATTGAAGGATTCCCCATGGCGTGTCGCCAGACTTGAGGGATCTTCTCCTATGCCTGCTGCGGCGCAACGCGAAGGACCGCATCTCGTACGAGGCCTTCTTCGTGCACCGCTTCCTTCTGGGCAAGAAGGCGGTTGCGTCGCCAGGTGAGCCAAGCCCCAGTCCCAGCCTGCGGCGGCAAGTCTCTAAAAAAACTGTTCTTGCAGTTGACATGCCACCGCTGGGCGGCACACCGCCAATGAAGGCCAAGAGTCCCCTGCAGCAGCAGCTGGAGCAGGAACTGCAGCTGTTCAAGCTGGCCGAGCAGCAGCAGAAGGAGCGCGAGGAGCAGGAGGCGGCCCAGGAGGAGGAGAACACGGGTAGGTGGAAGCATGAAACGAAGGCTAGTTTTGTGCCCAAAGCTTGGAATACTCTCACAGCTCTGTTGGTTATTGTAGAGCGTATTTTTAATTATTCAAACCTTTTGCTTTCAGTCTCCGTGGTGGCCAATCCGGCCATTTGTGCCACCATCACCAATGTGGGTGTGCTGTGCGACAGCGAGAACAACAGCGCCTCGTGCAGCTCCCACGAGGACTCCGATGACTTTGTGCTGGTGCCCAAGAACCTGCCCGAGGATCAGCGCCAGCCCCAGGCCCAAGCTCAGCCCGCTTCCGGGGGCCAACAGCGCACACAGCAGCAGAATCAATCCAGTCCGCCCCGACCCAGTAGTCTGCCCATTTCCGAGCCTAAGCCGGTGCCGGCACCTGCCCGTCGTCAGGTAGCCAGCAATCAGGCGGGATCGGGATCTCCGGCCAGGACTGGCCCGCTAACAGTGGCCACTTTGGCCGGACAGCAGATACCCCGTTCGCAGCCCATTAGCGTGAAGCAACCGCGTCCGGATCAGCGCAAGAGCAGCGTGAGCAGCGACATTAACTCGATCTCACCGCCGGCGGTGCAGTTTGCCATTGGAACGCCGCCGACGCGAATGCGCTCCGCCTCAGGGGGATCGCTCTCGGAGACGCCTCCGCCACATGCCCCCAGCACCTGGCAGGTGTCACCGGGGCACTCGCAATCCCCCTTGCGAAGGAGTGGCAACAGCTCTCCCGTACTGCCCTCCGCAGCGCTTACCAAGCTGCCCACCCTGGGCAGTCCCACCATGTTGGTGGCTCCAGGATCCCTGGGTTCGATTGGCTCCGCAGGCAGTGGCTCGGAGAACAACAACCAGCACCATATGCTGGGACCGAGGGCCTTTACGCTTCCAGAACTGGGAGCAACTGGGGGACTGCACAGTCTGCTGGACACGGGAGCTGGGGGCGGGGGCGAGCAACATCCATTCCAGGCACCGGAGCTCTCCGAGGAGACGCTGATGGACCGGGAGCACAACGAGACGCTGTCCAAGTTGAACTTTGTGCTGGCCCTCACCGACTGCATCCAGGAGGTGGCCGACTCCCGCTGTGCTCCCCTCTCCACGCTGATGGTGGCCGGAAGTCAGTCCTCGGCAGCTGCAGCTGCAGCGGCAGATGCTCAGCAAATTCCGCCGCATGCTCCAGAGCACTGCAAACGGGCGGAGCGCCTGGTGCTGCTCATCCGGGGACTGCAGCTGCTCTCATCCGGAATGAACCTGGCCTCGCATCAGCTGCGCAACGGGCAGCTCAAGCCGTCGTCCAATGTGAAGAATGGTAAGTGGTTACATAAAACTCTTGTCTCTGGGTATTCCTAATAATATTTATTTCGTTCTTCATTTAGCTCTGCTCACCATGAACGCCAAATACCGGAGCATGCTCTTCGAGTCCAAGAGGCTCAATGGCAGCGGTCTCTTGCAGAAGGCGAATGCATTTAACATTACGGCGGATAAGATTCTATACGATTATGCACTTGATATGGTAAGGAATACTTAGAAGAGGAGGTTGATAGTTTTTTATACCCTTGCAGAGGTTATTATAATTTTGACCAGAAGTTTGTAACGCAGTGAAGGAGACATTTCCGACCCTACAAAGTATATATATTCTTGATCAGCATCACCAGCCGAGTCGATATAGCCATGTCCGTCTGTCCGTCTGTCCGTCTGTCTGTCCGTCTGTCGGTTGCTATGTAAACTAGTCTCTCAGTTTTAAAGCTATCGGGCTGAAACTTTGCACCGACCCTTCAATCTGTTGCAGGTAGTATATAAGTCGGAACGGCCGGAATCGGAACACTACATCACATAGCTGCGATAGGAACGATTGAGAAAAAGTGCCATAAATTCGCCATTTTTTATGATAACCAATTCATTATTTGGAAATCTATTTTTAATGACTATTTTAACGTATCCTGAAAGTTTCATAAAAATCGGACTATTATATCCTATAGCTGCCATAGGAACGATGGGAGAAATGGGTCATTGAGCATAACTCTGGTGTTTTTCAAGACAATAAATTCATTCTTGAGAAATACAGATTCCATAGACAGTAAAACTGATTTAGGAAATCAAAAACTAAAAATCGGATTACTATATCCTAATATAGCTGCCATACAAATGACCGCACAGTTTTAAGGGAACTGGTCTGCAAGGGTATTCTAAGCTTCGGGTACCGAAGCTAGCCTTCCTTTCTTGTTTAAAGTTAGAATTGAAGCGAAATCAATGTATTTATATATATATTTATTAATTAAATTTGCATCTTTTTACAGTGCCAGGCGGCTGCTTTGGACGAGCTTTTGAAGAACACCAAGAACTGCTTCGAGCGATACAACACCGCCCACATCCTGCTGCATTCGTTGGTGCAGAAGTGCAATCATCCGCAGGACAAGATGCTGCTGAACAAATGTAGGCACAACAATTTATAATTGATAATTTATATGTTTAACTAATAAATGTAACTTTTTCCAGATCGCGATGCCGTTGAAAAGCGTTTGAACATATTGCAGCAGCATGGCTATATTTACGTGACCGATGAGAATGCCTAAGTATACAGGTGGGACGAGCTTTATTCCAACCATCAAAACGCGGCAATCTTCACAACAACAGCAGCAACAACAACATTTCCTTAAGTTATTCACCGTTTTCGTTGGGAGTGCAAACATGTGATTGAAACAAAAACTACACTATCCATACATAGACATCCCGATTACCGATATCAATACCATTAATTTAAACATACCCATCACCCCCAACACGTCTGGCGTATTCAGTTTACCTCCACCCTCCCCCCATCCCAAGAAACTGTCCAATGTAAATAGTTTGAGCTATACAGATGTATGTAGTTTTTGTTTTTCTATATAATTTTCTGCCCGCGCGGCAATCATTATTGTTAAAGCTTATATCGAGTGCAGATGCAACATGAATAAGGGCGCAGATAGCGAGTCCATTTAGGTGTAAGATAACCATGATATATATATGTTTACATATATATATAACATATATACAACACGAAAACCATATAAATTAACGTACACATAATGGGCAATATGCAAGCCAAACTCAGTTTAGAAATCTATGTTTAATGGAAGCAGCGACAGAACCCAGATCCATATATATCATGTGCTAGAATTTCCCCCTTAGCTTTAATATCTATTTTCTTATTTAACGATCTAATATTCCCCTATGATTATATGATTACATGATTACATATGCGTACATACAATATTGATGGCTGCACAACACAAACATGTTTACAATGTGCTATGTTCATAGTTTTTAGTTAGGTCTTTTCTAAAACAAGCAAATCTAAAAAGGTATTTAATTTTATGACAAGAACTTTATACTTTAAAGGAACTTAAGTTTTTCTACAACAAGAGCCCACAAAACTTTCGAAAAAATCTATATATATATAAATATGTGTATGTGGTATACAAAACAAAGAGAGAAACACACATGCAAGCGTGTATAAAAGGTAAAACAAAATAAAGATTTGAACTAATAAAAAATACTAAGGAAAATCGTAATTCATTGTTATTTAAATCACATGAGAATTAAGTTTTGGATAAACTTTAATCGGGCACAGGCTTGTGTATAAATGTAAAAAAATGTTCCACGTGAAATTTTGACATTTGGGAAGCTATTGCTTTGGAGTTATCTGCCAGGACGGAGGTTGTTTGGATCCGGATTTAGTCCTTTCCGCGGTTCCACACCACCCGCCTCCCAACGACAACTGTAGGGGGAGTTGAATTGCGGCCGATCAGTTGGCCTATACCCGAGCATGGTGAAGAACTCCGGCGAGGAATGAGGATACATTCCAGGTGGTGGCATTAAATCGCATATGCCAGGACCTGGAACCTGATTGGTATTTTCAGGACACTGGCCCCCAAGGCTTCTGTTGAACTTCTCCCTCTCCTTTTCCCTTTCCCTTTCCTTATTCTTTTTCTTATCCGGCTTGACCATGGGCTTGCCGGCACAAGACGAACCAGAATTCTTTCCTACATCCGGATATGGCGGCGGCAATGTGGGAATGCAACACCCATGACAGCATCCTGAACAATAGCCACAGCCGTTGCCACAGCCATTGTAGTAGTAATAGCGGCATGTGTAGGGATTGTAGAACCAAGCCCCATTACATGGACTACGGCAACCGGTGGGGCAGCAGCTGGGCTTGCTGTTGCAACATCGATTTCCGGCACCACACTTCTGGGCACAAGGTGGCTTCGCTTCACACATATTGGGACAAGGTGGATTCTCTTCCGTGGCTTCCTCCTGGTCGTCTGTGGTCGGGGTCTGGGTGCCTTCACCATTTCTAGAGTCGGAATATGGGCTTATTACTACAAGAGAAGAAACCGGGATGGATTAAAATATCTCACGGAGGCAGGTTGGCATAGCAGCTGCAGCTGCGCGTCTCTGGTTTCCTCGTCGGACAACATCTATAGCAGTATCCTTTTTTGTTTTGTTCAGCAGGAGCATCAGGAGCAACAGGAGCATTATTTTGCTCGGTAAACTGGCTCGGGGTACCAATAGATGGTGACATTGTTTCGGTATTCGCCGGATAATTAGATTGATCGTAAGGATGGAACAGGTCCATTTCGGATTCCCCCCCCTTCTCCATCGTGATATCAATTGACCTTTCCTTGCCCGGATTGGCAGATGTGGTTGGTTTCTTGGCAGAAGCTTTCTTCGCCGAAGCTTTCTTGGTCTTCTTGGTCTTGGCTCCGGAGCCGGAAGCTGCCTTTTTTTTAACCTTAGACATGGGTTTTAGCTGGTTGCACCACCTCTGAAGATCCCATGCCGATTCGCAGATGCTGCGATGGAAACGAGAAACATTGAAGCAAAGTTGTGTGCTGAAAGGTGTTGTAAGTGTAAGCCTGTTTCTATGCCTTTGAAGTTGGTGTAAATCGAACAAAGTTTGACGTAAAACCCACCGGCTGAGGAGCTCCGAGCAATCGTTCTCCAGTCCCAATTCCTCTTCAGGTGGACAGTTACATTCTTGGCTTGATTGTTCCTCGGAGGAATCTAACACCACAGTTGGGTTGCAGACAGGTTGGCTTCTCGAGGGACCTGCTCTCGATGTATAAGGTTGCCTGGGAGTCTGTGATCTTGCTTGAGTTTGATAACCTTGCCCAGATGGTTTACCTTGAGGAACTCGTCTAGGGTATTTGGGTTGTTGGTTGGTCCCAAAGTTTCCGTTCCTTTCAGTTTGTCTTCCTGATGGAGCTCCTCGGGACTGATTGCGATTCCTATTATTACCTTGGCGAAATTCACTTGATGCAACTGGCATAGCATCTCCTGGAGGACACTCTACGGGGTAGTTATTATTAACATTGTTACCAACGAAGCCCTTGTCCTGTGCTCTTCTCGCTTCCTTTTGCCTCCCCAAGGATTCATTAGCTTTACTCCGTGACGAATTTGCTGGATTATTAAGTCTGTTATCCCATGTTTCCCCATTGCAGGGATAAAACTGATTAGTGGGTCCAAAATTAATTCCCTGATTTTGAGGATTATACGCGGTTGCCCTCGATTCAGGTTGTCTTCCTGAGGAAGCTCCCTTCGAAGCGGAGTGCATTCCAGAGGAAGGTTTGCGTTGAGGTACTTTCCCAGTATACTCGCTTCTCCCTTGAGGTTGTCTGCTTGATGGAGCTCCTGAGGACTTTGACACTTGACCAGCTGATCTTTTACTCTGACGAACTTGTCTAGGATATTCGTTTCCCTCGGATACGGTACAAGGATAACCATAAGGATTTTGAGAATTATGAGCTGCGGCTTCTCTTCCTTGAGGTCCCTTTCCTGGTGGAGCTGCTGAGGTCTTTGACCTACTCCTACCTTGTGGGACTTGACTTTTAGAAGGTTTACTTTGAGGAACTTGTCTGGGATACTCGTTTCCCTCGGACACGTTACAAGGATAACCCTGATATTGAGGATAAAGTGCGGAAGGTCGACTTTGAGGTACTTGGCTAGGATACCCGCTTCCATTCGCTACATTATAAGGATAATACTGATTATTTGGCCCGAAACCCGTTCCCAAGCCCTGGCAGAATTGGTTGAAGGACTGATCTTGGACCTGGTTTGGCATACCAAGAGATCGCTGCTGATTTTCGCACCCAATAGTTTCTCCTGTACAAGGATTGAATTGCGAAGCATATTTGGTGGGTATCCCTGCAGCCGGTGGAGGTCCGGCTGGAAATTGAGGTGCTCCCTGACCCACTGGATTTGGTGGTGCCACTTGCATAACCACGGGACCGGGCACTCCGAAATTTCCATACATATTGGGTGGGGCCATTCCAAATATCATTGGATTTCCAGAGGGTCCATAGGTCCCAAAACAGGGTATAATGGTTGGTTGTCCTGGATATACAGGAAAACCCCCAGGGCCATAGCCTCCCACAAAACCCTGTCCTTGGGATCCAAATCCTTGGGCATATCCCTGCTCGGTTCCATCGCACTCGCCTTCCTTTGCAGCTCCTTGATTTGGATCGGCACAGGGATCGGCACAGGTTGCAGCACAGGTTTCAGCACATCCCTCCTCACATGGCTTCTCGCATTTTGTGCATGACTTTGGTCGCTTCTTTTTCTTTGGCTTCTCCGGCTGCTTCAGAAGGAAACTGGGAGGAATCATATCCGAGAACTTTTGGTATTCTCCTGGAAAAATTACGCGACATTTTCCGCAGTCCAGGGAGTTGGATCGCGGACGGCAACAGGTCCTGGGACAGCAATAGTTCCTACATCTGGGAAGACAGTTTTTTTTTTTTTGGATTTAGGGGATTTGGTTGTGGGATTGAAAATCCTTCCTCTTACCCTCCATGGCAGCTGTTGCATCTCCTAAGACATCCACACGGATCGCACATTTTTAACACACAATTTTGGCCAAAAACTTCTCCTCCCGTTCCCGTTTCCGCAAAAACTCCTCCTCCCGTTTAAAATTCCAGTATAAAAATTTAAAAAATATCATATTTTAGAAAAACTAAAAAATAATCTACATCATTTTTGATGTAATAGGCAAAGTCTAGTATATAGTTTCTGTATCTATAAGATACCTTTAGGTAATTTCGCTTGCATAAGAAAGATGGAAGCATATATTTCAGTTTAATTTTTCGGAAAGAAAGAAAAGCAAACCCCTGTATTTAATTTTCTAAGTAAAACAATGGGCATTGGATAAAACCTTTATAAAATTATTAGTAAAAAATTAATTATTTTGAGGATATTATAAAATACAAAATAGAATCCATACTCCTTTCTTAAGCTTTCAAATTGGAACAATTCCAAATTTTGTGTCATGCCGACAAACAAATTTAAACGGAAGCATTGTATAATTGGTTGACTACTTGAAGCGTTCCCATCGAAAATTACGGAAATGCCCATCAGCACTGGCCGGGTGACGAGAACCCCTCCTTACGGGCGCAGTGGCAGTCGGACGAGGAGGCCGTCATTTCTCCAGATGGCTCACAGGCCGGATGAATCGCAGGTGCAGTACACCAATCGAGTTGAACACCAACTGCTGCGCGCCTTGGTACAGAGTTTGCCCTCGGATAACCTCCGCTCTCGCGCTCCCTCATGTCCACCAACCTTTCGGCGTCGAAGGCTTCGCAGCCCGGAACATGCATTATACTTGGGAGCTCAGCCCAAGACCAAGATTAAAGTGAAGCTGCCTGTGGGACTACCAGTTAATCCAGTAAGCTGTATGGATCCGCCAGTTATGGCAATAAGAACCGCTGGAGTGTCAGAGAATGTGTATGCCCAGCATGCTGTAGGAACTGCAATAAGGCGTCGTGAGCAATCGCCTGCACATATGGCCAAGGCCAGGGAGGAGGAGTACGAGAAGGTGCCGCCGGTCAAGGGAGTACGGATATCCCTCAACGATGACAAGGATGACAAGGATGATAAGGCAAAGCAGATGGAGTGTCCCAAAAGGAAGTGCCCACAGAGAAGCCGGACCCATTCGAGAGGACCCAGCCTGACTGGATCGAGGAGGTCTAGCGGGGGGAAAATGAAAAAAGAGCCCGAAAATACAACACCAGTTGAGGTGGCCAAAGAAGCTAAGGAATCGGATGCCCAGGGTGGGAATAATAAAGCCCTGAGGGTCGTGAAAGCAGACTGTCCCTGTGGTTCGAAGATCATTCCCTGCTTTCGCGGGGAATACCCCTCGCACAATCGTTCTAATGCGCGTCAGTGGTTCAAGGCCGCCGGACCCACATCTGGCAACTTGTTGAACATCAGCAATAAGGAGAAGGGAGGAACTATGACCGCCCTCGAGGTGACGGAGGCCCACTTCCTGAGCATCAAGTCAAGCGAAGACAGGCCCCTAAATGTCAACCAAAAATTGCCTCCCTGCAAGCAGCGCAATAGTCTTGTGTTGTACGAATATCCCCAACAGCAACATCAACAATATCCTTGCATGCAGCAACAACCTCCTTGCATGCAGCTACAACAATCGAATTGCTTGTCAAACCCACCCTGTTCACAGAACCAATTCCCAAGAAGTTGTTGTGGTCAGAACCAGGATCAATACAACAATCAATTTATCTGCAATCAGCAAACCATGCAGCAGCAGCAGTTGCAATACCCAAAGCAACATTGCAACACGGAGGGTGGCCTCACTGAAACGCTCGCTCAGGAGCTGAAGCAGCAAATGCAGAGTGCCCAGGCCCAGATAGCCCAGGTGCAGCTCCAGCTAAACAACGCCTGTGGAGGTAACCTTTGGGGGAAGAAGCAGGTCCCCGTCCAGAATGAGACAGATGATCCTTCGACCTCGAAATCACATCAATCCCCTTGCCCAAGGCAAAACGACGATTTGGAGGGAGATGATGAGGGGGAGTCATGCACAGGAGGCGAAACGAGTTGCTATAGTGAATCCATTCAAGAGGAGTTGCCCTGTAACTGCCAGGGAAGAAGTGGAGGTGGCGGCTTTCTACCCACGAAAGTCCAACAATCATGCATGTCCTTTCCCTGTTCGCAACAGCAACCCATGCAGTTTGGCCTTCAAGGTTCCATGTTCCAGTGCCCCAACGAGCAGCAGCATATGATAATGCCTCCTTGTTTGCATCAGCAGCAACACATGCCTCCTCACATGTCACCTTGTATGATGCAGCAACAACAGCAGAACATATCTCCCTGCCAGCAGCAGCAGAATATATCTCCCTGCCAGCAACAGCAAAATATATCTCCCTGCCAGCAGCAACAAGAGATCAAGTCGTCTCCCTGCCAGCAGCAACAACAGAACAACATGTCTCCCTGCCAGCAGCAACAACAGAACAACATGTCTCCCTGCCAGCAGCAACAACAGCGGAGTATGTCTCCTTGCCAGCAGAGAAAGTGTCCGTGCCAGCAGCAACAAGAGCCACCATGTTGTAGCACATGTCCTGGCCCACAATCCTCCAAGCGATCCTCCTCCAAGAAGCAGAAGCGATGCTCCCAGAAATCTCCTCCAGCCCCGAATATGTGCCACTTCTGTCCGAACTACTATTGGCAGGGCTATCCTCAGATGCGATTTATGATGCCGCGGTGTTGGCCAGGTTAAAAAACCTCAATTTGTGAGCTAACTTACCATACCAAGTCCGAATTCTCGGGCTTTGGCATGGTAAGATATCTCACAAAGCAAAACCCACAAGATTGTGCAATTCTTCCGTTTAAAATAAATATTAATCGCGAACTAAAAAAACAAATCGAAAACCAGAAAAAAGTACTTATTAAATGTAAGTAATTGCAATTTGAGTTACTTGTCAATGGGCAGGATAAATAATATCATTTCGTTTCGGAGTTAAATATTGTAAATTCAAAATTGAACAATTTCCAGGCAGTTGCAACGAAAAGCAGACTCTAAGCCAAACGCCCCATTTCGTTCAAATTACACATTTTTTATTTAAGAAATCGGAAGATCCTCTTTAATTTTAATTGAAAAATTTGTAATTTCAATAAAATGTGCGGCGGTCTACACAGATGTCATTATTATTGCAGTTGTCGGAAATTTACGCATGTAATTGCTCCACGCGTTTGTCAAATCCCTCAAAATTTCAAGCCCCGGAGCATTTCGCAGCATTTTTTGAATACCAACTTCAGGAGCGTTTCACAACTTCAAGAAGTTGTGCAACTCCAAGAGACTCCACATATCCAAAAGGATCCAGAAGTCAAAGAGGTTCCAGAAGTCAAAAAGGTACCAGAACTCAAAGAGGTTCCAGAAATCAAAGAGGTTCCAGAAGTCAAAGGGTCTCCAGAAGTTAAAGAGGTTCCAGGCATTCAAATAGGTTCTAAGGTCCCAAGACCCAACAAGACCAAAGGGTCAGTTGCTTTAAAAAGTCAAGAGTTTAAAAGTTCAGAACCAAACGCTTATTCTAGGCAAAAGGCGGGTTGCCCAAAAAAACCAATTACATCGGAAAAAAAGCCAAATAAAAGTTCTATGATTCCAAATATTCCTACTCCTAAAAGGAAAGTGTCCGTAGATACCCAGAACCCAATCATTAATTATAAAGCCCCAGAAAGCCCGGAACCCAATGGTAGTCCCAAGCACGCCATAACGCCTGCGAATTCTGTAGTTAAGCGAATGTCTTCCAATTGGAGTTTTAATGGTAAAATGGATACCAGAGCGAATTCTTTCCAAGAAAGCTTTAGCAGAAGAACTTCGTATAACATCCCATTGCGAGTGAATCCGGCCAACGTGGTCTGTACAATATAATTTTTAAATTTTAATTAATTTGAAATTTATTTTATTTTTATTATTATTATTTTTAGGGGGCTTACCGACCAAGGTTGTCAAGGGATCAACCTTTATACCCGTACTCCAGCGATTCATCAATAATGATGCCTCCCCCCAAAGGAAAAAAAATGACTCAAAAAATTTTGGAGCCAAAATATAGACGACCTATTCGAAATCCGAAACCAGAACCCGAGAAAATAGACGAACTAGCTCTGGTAAAAGCCAAACCCAAGAGAATAATAAAAAGACCAGTTGCAAGAAAGTTACCAGAAAAGATACCATTAAAGGAATCAGGAGGTACTATTCCCCAAGTTACCACTGACGAGAAAGGAATTTGGTGAGTTTACTCAGGAATGTAAATGGGGAAAAGGTTTATACTACACATATGAATCAAATATGTTAGATTGGGATAACTGAAGTTCGATTTCACTATTTTTTGTTAGTTTTTCTGAAAGATTTCCCTGATGTTTCCCATCAGGTTGGAGTGCAAGTTACCATTCCGAGTCAACATCCCGTTTCCCGTTTGCCTGCAGAATCTATTGGGATTCCCGCCAAATTCTAGTACTATTCCTGGAAATCCACAGCCTTGCAAAGGCAATATCCTTGTCACGGCTGGACAAATCGAGCAGGGAAATCTTAGTTCCGGCTTTATTCCTGCGCGACCTGCTCTTCCATCTTCAGGCAGCGATTCGATCTCCGGTAAAGTAACTTCCACAAAAAAGAAGTCATTAAAACGAGGAAAGACTAGCTGTCCCTGCGAGACGTCCACCCAAACCATTGAAGAAGATGAGAATCCTGTGCTATCCTGCCTGGAACAGATTCGAGATAAACTGCCAAACAAAACGCCGGAGGTCCTGGAGATGAAGCCAGAATGTCGCTGCTTTGCCGAGAAGTCCACAAATGTTACAATTGCAGCAAATGGGTGGAGAGAGATGTGTCCCGGACATAATAAATTTATTTACATATCACCAGAGTCAGAGCAATATGATGAAATGGATTGTGCCCTTAGAGTTGACCGATGCGTTCCAATCTCGCACAGTGCATCGATGACCTTAATCGATCTCAGACCATCTGCCAAATCAGATTGGATGGTGAACTCTGAGCCTACATTGGTTGTTAATGACCGTAGTTACCCGCTTGGTTCAACAGAGAGAATGGAACAAGAGGTTTTTCAACCGACTAACTACCAAATGTCGGGATGTCCAAGGCAAGCCCAACTACAAAATCCCGAAAACTCTCAAAACCAACAATATATGAATCGAAAACCGGGTCCGGATGAACAAAGGGAAAATAATACAAATGAGATGGCTTGTTCCAAACGATATCACACTTCAGGCGAATCGATATCCTTGAGTGGAGGTGGGACTCCTAGAGCCCAAGAAAATTTCCAAAATACCCCAAAGACTACTCCAAGCTGTGGCCAGGCTCCTTCGAATGTCTATAAAATTAAGTCCCTCCCAGAAACTACACGTTCGATTATGAAACCAGCCTCAAGACAGTCTGTGGAGAAAAAAAGTTCAATGAATAAGAAAAACTCCATTAAATGCATCACCTTTTTGGAAAGCAAATCCAAAGAAAGCGATATTCACAAAGGCAAAACTTCAGAAGATTCTACTGATGACAAGTACGGCCCCCATAAAGAATCCTCTAAAAGGCTCTGCAGAAATCGAAGTATGTTCCAGCCAAATGCGAATACCAATAGCAAGCAATCAACTCACAAAATATTCCAAACCGAAAGTAAAAGATCCTTTATTAACTCGGATATAACTGATAACACATCTGACGGATCGAAATCGTTCAGAGAGAGCATTTCAACCCTTATTAAACACACTCCCCAAGGGGTTTCTCATTTTTCGAAAAGGCCGAAATCAGTTCAACCACCAACACAGCCAAAAAAGAGACCATTAAAAGATCTAAAAGAAAAAAGATCATTTAAACGGAAAATAACTAAAAAGCTTAAAAGACAGGATTCTGATCGCGTAAGTTCTGGTGGAGAAAATATTGCGACATCGGATAGTATCTATTCTGGGCATAAGTATGAACAAAATGCCACGGAAACAAGTTCCAACTACTCTAGACTTACATCGAGGAAGTCATTCAAAGGATATTCCAAGGGTACTCCTCAGAAGTATTCGGACGAGTTGAGTGAAACATCACAACAAATTGAACAAGCCATGGCATCTAATTATAAAATCAATTCCCAAACAAAATGTAACGATAATGAATTCAATGATCGTTTGTACCGAGAAGATAGCGATAGGGAAAATCCAAGAAACAACCAAGAATTCACTTCTGATAGAAGTTACTCCAGTTTTGAGAGGAGTCAAAATAAAGAAGAACCACAATCAAATGTGGAAACTAAAATGGACATACAAATGCCTATTAATAAGCCAGAAAATAAGTTTGAGAACCCCAAAGAAAGGATTTCCAATCAACACCAGATGGCAAGGAAAGCCTACGACAGTCCTGCAACTGGTACGGAGATGTCATTGAAAAAAAATATATTCGTCATTCAGGGAAAACAGCGATCACAATCGGCACCCGCCAATTCCAGGTCGAGAAATCCATTTCGATGTCAGAATTACCCAAACCCAAACTTCACATCCAATAATCGAAAACCTAAAACATTTCCTCAACCACCTCAAAGCCCAGAAACGGTATTTGTGATTCAGGACGAAACTCCTGACAGTGAATCGGATTTCATCGATCCCCCAGCCCGTTTCCAACCGCAATATCAACTGCAGGGTTATCCTAATTGCAATACTTGTAATCCCAACACAATGAATAGGGAAAATAACTCTCATGAATTCTGCGAATGTGAAACCTCCGGTTATAGTATAAATGGGGACGGTAACTGCTGTGTAATCCATCCAGAGGATAAAATAATATATCCAAGGTAGGCAAATTCGATTTGGATTATATGGATTCTACATTTATCTTCTTAATTTGTAGATGCATGGAAAATAATGTCGTGGAAATCAGGGATTCAAGGTGAGTAAAGCAATTGCAAATTTCATATTATTTAACTTTATTTTCCGCAACACAATAGGATGATGGTGCCTTTTCCCGTAGATATCAGGGAATCTGAAAACATTTCCCCAACTGAACAATTGTGAGTTATGGTGTTGAATCCGAGATATATATTTAACATATATATATTTTTATTCGCCTCTTCTTCCAGGAAGGGAATTCCACAGCAGTTAGCTACGGTTAGTTCAAAGCAAAACCCAAGATCTGCCTCCGGTGAAGATGCCTCAAGACCAGGAACCAGGAGTGGAAAATCATCTAAAAGGAGATCAACTCAGTACCGAGGGATTTCTAAGCAGACTTCGGTTAGCCAAGGGAAGGGTCGGAATGTTTCAATTTCTCCACAATCATCTTCGAGATCGAAAAGTCCTCCAACAATTAGAAACCCTAAGAACCCAATAATTGTTCCAGCCACCTCGAGAACTCAAAAACAGTCCGTGCCTTTGGTTAGTCAGTCTCAAAAGCAGTCAAGATCCTCGAGGAGCCCCCCTAGATCAACAACACGTAATGGGAAGGGAAAACAACAATCCACCCATCAAGAGAAAGCTCTAAGTAGAAAACCCAAGGAGAGATCAAAGCCCACTTACAGTGACAGTGAGGAATATCCCTCTTCCCCCGCTTTGAGAGAGCATAAAAAGGAAGTCAGGGGTTCCGTTGGGAACAATAGAAGCCAATCCTACACTCGCAAATCTCGAGTAAAATCACCGTCACCCAATGGAAATAAGAATAAACCTGAAAAGGATCAACTACGGAAACATGAGTACAAGGTTTCTTGTACCGATTCATATTGTAGGTTTTCTCTTGATGGAGATGTAAAGAGTGTACCGAAGGAGCAACCCAGACAACCTGAGTCGTATAACCAATTCGATTGTAGGTATGTGGCTCAGCCAGGATTTAAAAGGACACCCTTTCCTGTGGATAGTGGGGAAAATGCTCAGTATGTGGCCCCCTGCAATTGTGGGTGTCAGCCTCAACCAGGATTTGGAAGGACACCCCATCCTGTCGATAGTGGGAAAAATTCCGGGTATGTGGCGCCCTGCCAGTGTGGGTGCCAGTCCCAACCAGGATTTGGGAGGACACCGCAGCCTGTGAATAGTTGGGAAAACTCACGATATGTGGGCCACTGCGAATGTGGGTGTCAGCCTCATTCAGGACTTGAAAGGACACCCCAGCCTGTAGATAGTTGGGAAAATTCCGGGTATGTGGCCCCCTGCAATTGTGGGTGTCAGCCTCAACCAGGATTTAAACCCCATGCTGTAGAAAGTTGGAAAAATTCCCAATATGTTCCCATCTGCGATTTTAGGTCTGTGTCTCAACAAGGCCTTGAAAGGACACCCCATCCTGTAGATAATTGTAGATGTGAGCCTCAACCAGGACTTGAAATGGCACCCCATCCTGTAGATAGTTGGGGAAGTTCACGATATGTGGCTTCTTGTGAGCCGCATTGCTCTAGTCTCAGTAATCCTCGCAACCAGAAAAAGTCCCAATTCGAATTAAATTGCTCCTTGGCATCGACTAATGTGGAGACTCTGGAAACGGTCACCATAATGCAGCCAAGGAAACTGCGAAGCACGGATAGTACCAGGATCAGGGATAAGGATGAGATCCGAAACCCAAGAAGACTTCCAAGCACGGATAGTACCAAGATCAAAGATCAGGGTGGGATCCGAAACCCTGAGTTCTGTACCAATAGCACTGAGTTTTCCGCGGCCATGCCCTATTTCGATAAGGAAAACCTGCTCCAGATCTGTTCCCAACCTCCCAAAAGCTTCCGGAATCATCAATATGCGGGAGTTCCCCCGTGTTTAAAGCAAGGGATTATGAATCACACGATGGCGAGTCCTTCTCAGGATAGAAGTACTTTTAGTCAAAATAACCGAATAGATTCGCGAGATCATTTGAGGAATGTTCAGAAACCAATTTCCGCGCCAATTATGGAACAACGTTCCAGGGAAGGCTCCGATCTCGGATTAATTCCTTGCGAATATCCCTGCACTTCTTCGGAAACCAATAGACAGAATGTGAAAATGATGCCGCAGGAAATTTATGAGGCCATCCTCCTCAAATACAACGTAACTCGAATGGATTCGGATTTTCGACCGCCAGCTTTGCGGCCCCAAATGTTGCAGGCTTTAGAATTAACTCTGCCCTATACAGGAGCCAGAATTTCTCCATGCCAGCAACAGACGATGAGGTCGACTCCGGATTGCTTTTATCGACAGCAAAACCAAATCCAAGGGCAGCTGCATTCAGACTCTGTGAATTTCTACCGACAACAAAGTATTATGTTGGATGGCATCGATCATTTGGAATTTCAAATTTAAAACTGAATGTAAAATAAAATATTAAAAACAAAATTTTATTTAAAGAGTGGTCGGTTATTTGTATTTCTATCACTTACTTTTTCATACCTTTACTAAGGTAGATTCTAGTAATTTCTTAATATTATCAAATTTAAAAATAAATAAAAATGCATTATATATTAATAAGGTTTCTGGGTCGAAATCGGTAATTTAGATATTTTATTTTTATTATTTATTTAGTTATTTTTAACCTCTGAAAAACAACAGTTAATAGTTCGCCAATTTTGAAACCAAAACCTTTGTCGACTTAGTCGATAACTTATCGATAACTTATCATCTCTATTTCTATGGATCAATGCCATCGTTCCAAAAGTAAACGCACATTCCAGGCCTGAAATGCAACCCTTCCAACCATCAAATGAAAACAAATTTTTGTTTATATGATTCACACCCGCGCACAAACAATGGGCAACATTGTTGATAAGATAAGATAAGATACTCCCCCCAACACACATCAAGGTGCGACTGATTCCAGTTTGTCCAAGGAGCCCGCCTCGCATTGTCCGCAAACAATGGCAACTCACGCCGAAAAGGAATTCTACCAATTGGTAAGTGGGCCGTACCGATCCGAGCCTCACCTGACACCCCTCCGCATTCCTGTGCAGAACAATCCATATCTTTTATAGATATTTCGAAAGTGCGGATTGTTTACAAATGCTTTCGTAGTCATGTGCGTTGTGTATTTACACAATGTCTCACGCCCCCCTTTTGTTTATAAACATTTGATCAAAGATAGAGATACTCCGGCATATGGTCACTGACATTTGCACAAACATTTCACTTTGAGCCACACGACAGCCTTGAACCAGATTGCAAAGATCAGCTTCAGCTATTCGATCCGTGTGAATTTCTGCCCAGAGTGCCTCATGTGAAAATGTTTGTTAATTGCGAATTTCTCTCGGGAGGTTGCTGACCCAGAAAACTGGAAACTACACAAACATCTATCTTTATTTTCACAAACACCAGACTCTTAACCGGCTAACATTTATAAACTGGGCTGATATATGTAGTATAACCCCTGGATAAAGAACCAGATAAGATTGCCAAGTTGCAGTAATCTTTCACAAGCGGATCTTAAGATTGCACAAAATTTCCATTGAAAAAACATTTCAAATAAAAACATTTTCTACGAAACAAACATTAATAAATCTCTTATAGTGACTCACCCTTTTTCGCTGAACTATTTTAAACATTGTGCCATGCTATCAGAGTGACACCATATCTTTTAAATTAGTCATTATACTTCCCTCAACATTGAATGAGATTATTTCTACAAGTCATTAATGAATTTACTTATCTGGAATTTCAGAATGTGAGCGTAAACAAAGCTTTAAATGGCTTGGAGGCGCCGCTCAAAACCAAACATGCCCGCTCCATTATTATTATGATACACAAGACCAAGGAGGCCAAGAGTTTCTGGATGATGATCTCTCGACAGCCTCTGATGCAGAACCGCTTTACAGCATGGAAATTCTCCCACCTCCTGCACAAAGTGCTGAGGGAAGGGCACGAGAGTGCGATCAGGCACTCGCAGAGCCACAAGAAGATGATCCTGGAGGTGGGGAAGATGTGGGGACTGCTGCAGGATGACATCGGATGCTGCATTCAGGCGTACAGCAAACTTCTGGCCACTAAACTAAACTTCCACGACAAGAATCGAATGTTCCCTGGTACCCTAAACATATCCTTCACCGAACTCTTTGTGGCTATCGATCGGGACTTGAACTACTGGTAAGGCAGGCCTTGTCAATTCATGATCAGAACTATGTTAATACAAAATATTTATGTGCTTTCAGCTTTCAACTGTGCGTGGAAATATTCGACTACGTAGAGGATATCCTTGCCCTGCAGCAGACAATATTTTCGTCAATGAACCATTATCGAATGTCCTCCATGACCCAACAAGGACAATGCAGACTGGCACCAATAGTATGTCTTATTCAGGATTCCAACGCGCTGTACGATTTAAGTGTTCGTTTGATGTTCAAACTGCACGATGGCTTACCCTACGATGTCCTTAACGGTCATAGAGATCGGTTTTATGGGCTCTTCTTGAAGCTGAAAGACTTCTACAATAATGTGCGACCTCTTCAGTATTTCAAGGATTTAATAACTGTTCCGGAGCTGCCAGAAACAAGTCCAAACTTCAAGTCGCAGAACGACTTCACTAGCTATGTACCGCCAGTGGTTCATGTACCCCAGGAACCCGATCCGGTTGTCGAGGATCTTGTGGATACAAATAATTTTGAAGCCGAAGCCTATAATCAGGCGCAGCAACAGTTGAGTGTCTTGGAGGGCATAATAAGCGAGAAAGAGGCTGGCATTGAACAGCTTTCGTTCAAATTGGTAGCCCTACAAAAAAACTATGACGAACTGAATCAGAATTACAGACACGACATCGAGGACTTGCAAAGAAACAATGAAATACTGTCCAATGATCTTGTTTTGTCAAGAGAACTGTGCGCCAACATGCGTATGCAAAACGATGAGCTTGAGCTGCAGATCAACCAAAATCCCATTCTTATGCGTAAGTTTGTAATCTCAACTCTAAACCTCTCAAAGGTATAACTATATTGAAATCCTTGTATATTTCAGAGAAAGCCATGGAAGAGGAGGAGAAGCACAAGTTATCCTCGGAAAAGTTTAACAAACTCAAAACACTTTACACCAAAATTCGGGATGAGCACATTCAATTATTAAGAGAGGTAAGTAATTATTTATATACTTTATTCATTCTATATTCATAATTCAATAACTTCGATTTGCAGCAAAGTGAATCCAATAAAACCATAAATAAAGAGAAACAAGTTAGCTCGCAGCTCTTACTAGAAACAAAATCTCTTACAAATGAGATTCAAAAGATACAAGGTAATGTCGAGGAAAAAGAGAAAGCCAACTTGACTCTGCAAAAGCAAATTGAAGAGCAAACTGAGAGATTAATACAGCTTGAAGCGATCAAAAAGGAAATCAAAGAAAAATACGATGATGTTGTTAAAGAGAAAGAGGTACAGAAACTGGACATAAATACCACCTCCGAAAACCTGAGGCTAAATTATATAAAGGTTGAGGAACTCAATGCAGCTCTGAATGATACAAAGGAAAAAGTAACAAACGCCGAAAGCCAAATAAACGAAAAGAAAACTGAAATTGAAAATAAATCAAAAGCCCACGAAGCGGAAAAGGCATTGTTGTTGGCCAAGATAGAGCAACTGAATGTGGAACATAGAAGCAACAATGACGCTCAAAGTGCCCAGTTGCATGAAACCAAAATCAACCTGGAACAAAAGGACAAAGATTTCATTGAGGCGAAGGAAAAATTGTCAAACGCCGAAAGCCAAATTAGTGTGAAGAGCCTAGAACTGGAACATAACTTGAAAGCTTTTGAAGCGGAAAAGACCTTGCTCTTGACTAAAATTGAGCAATTAAATACGGAGCATAAAAACATTAACGATTCTCAAAATGCCCAACTGCTGCAGACAATAAGTAATTTGGAGCTTAAGGAGACGGCTTTACAGGTAATTATATAAGAAGTTATAGTACTAAAAACAAGATATTAATTTTGTATTATTTTCAATAGGAATCCCTAAACACCGTAAAACAACTACAGCAGGACAATCAATCTGTGGTTCAACGTAACGAGGACTTGCAAAGCAAACTCTCGAATGTTGAAGAAAAATTGTCCCAAGCAACGCAACAAGTTGATTCCGTCACAAGTTCCTACCAAACTTGTAACACAGACTTAAGCGAACTTAGAAAGTTGGTCATTAAAACTGTGAGGGAAATCTGTAATTCAAAATTAAGTGGATCGGAGCTACAGCCTTTGGATGCCGTACCAAATATTATCAACGAAATGGAGTCTCTTTTAGTTAAATTTAATAACTCTTCAGCTATAAATCACGTTGCTACGACTGATGGAATGCACGATGTTATGTTTTTGGGCTATGTTTTTATAAAACTGTGCGATCAGTGCGATATCATTTACAAAACCACTACTGCTATTGAAACTGGTCAAGGTAAGTCAGCCAAAGTTTTAAATTGAAATCAAATGTTAATAGGAAATAATTTTCTTTCAGATATATTCTCAAAAACTTCTTCAATATGCTCAGACGTCTGCCAACTATTCCAATATTTAATAAATAAAGAAACCAACGATAATAGCAGGCAACAGATTATTTCTAGTATACAAGCCAAGTTGGCAGATATAAGAAAACTAATTGAGAAAATAAAGGCAAGCTTTGAGCAAAAGATTGACTTGGACAAGCTCCTGGAAATTGAGCTGCGAGAAATGGATGCTGCCATTGATGATGCGGCGTCAAAAATAACCGAACTACTAGCCAAGGCTCGTGAGAAAGACAACCAAACCAATCTAGAGGTAAACGGGAAAATTGTGGATGCCTGTACAACATTAATGGAGTGTGTGAAAGCTTTAATCCAAAAATCGCGTCTTCTGCAACACGAAATTGTGGCGTCCCAAAAAGGTTAACTGCTACTCAACTTTGCAAACCAAAAAACATTCCTAACAAGCTTTTATTATTTCAGGAAATGCCACTGCCAATGATTTCTATAGGCGAAACAGCCAATGGTCGGATGGCCTCATATCCGCCTCTAAGAGTGTCGCTAAGGCAGCCAATTACTTGGTGGAGGCAGCCAACAAGGCTATTGAAAGTGAGTCCGGCAAGAACTTTGAGCTGATTGTGGCTGCCCAAGAAATCGCCGCCTGCACCACTCAAATGGTTATAGCGAGCAAAGTTAAGGCCGAGCGTAATAGTCAAAAGTTGTCCGACCTGACGAAGGCCTCGCGGAGCGTCACCCAGGCAACTGGAACACTGGTTGCCACTGTCAAGGATTGCAACTCGCAGCTGGAACAGCAAAGTGAAATCGAGCTTTCGAAGCTGACGCCATCGCAAATCAAGACGATGGAAATGGAAATCCATGTTAAAGTGCTCGAAACCGAACAGGCGCTTCAGACGCAACGCCTGAAATTGTCATCGTTTAGGAGAGAGCATTACAAAAACGCCGAGTATTAAATACTAACTTTACTAATTTACTAACTTTAACATTCTTTTTTTAATACAAGCACACTTCATGACAAAACAATATACATATGTACACAATATTTACAGTGCGATCAGTTTCGTAATATTATTTTATTGTTGATCCTCGGAATTCCATTTTGATCTGCGGTTTTATTGAACCAAATAATTTCAAAGTCCCATTTGCTTAGTTTTAAGGGTTGATGGGTTTGATTCCTAATTCCTAAATTTATATGTTGCACACCACATCGAAAATAACCTACTAACAATGGCCAAAGAAAATAAAATGTTAATGTTTCTGTCAAAAGGATTATTTTTATTATCACGAACCCGGCATATTGCATTTTACAAAACGGCATGTTCACGTTCATCAAAGACACTTTTAGCGTAGTTTATCTGAAAGAAAAAATTTAGTATATGTGATAATTGTTTCAAATTTTGTCAAAGATAATAAAGCTATATGTGAAATGAGTTCCAAATTTAAGGATACCCCCGATTTTCATTTGTTCTTGAAATATTTACAGATGAAACTTAACAGAAAGTACTGTACTCTATACTTACACATCTCGAGGCAGCCTCCGCACATTCCTCAGAGCGACATCGTATCCTGGGTCTCGTTATTTTGGGCAGGTTCGTTGATATTTCAATGTAGTAACTCGCCGTAGCCCTGCTGCTCGAGGAAGGACCTGTTCCCGCATTCGTTACCAGTGGATGACACGAGAGAATCTCGCTGAGGTGACTCTCGAACGTGATGGTTGGAGTGCCCTCACATATCGAAAATATTCGTACAACTTCGGTGGAAACCAGCAGGCGCAATCTCGCCTCCTTATCACTCCATAAATTCGGGTCATACGATATTATCTTTTCCGAGAAGTTCTTATGATTGATTAGGTACAGATATTGCTGTCCCTTGCTTTGGCGATTGGAATACAGAGGCAAAAGGCCACCAGGAGCACCGGTCACGCACCTGGGCAGTCTCTTTCGGTCGGGAGTATTCCGGTGATTATCCCGGCTTGTTTCCCGAACCGCACTGGCCGTTTCCGAGGCCAGGTCCAAGACCCCTATGATCGGTTTGGTTACAGTTCCTACCAATCCCTTGCCCAGACCACTTAGAAAACCTGGGACGCCATCCTGAGTGGCACCATCGTATGTGTGTCGAACTATGCTGGTTACCCCGCCCAGCAGTCCAAATCCCAGCCCCTTTAGACCCGCTGCAAGGTGACCACCGGATGTGTTTGACTGTAGTTCCAAAATTCGATTCCGTGTATCATTGTCGTGATCGTCAAGCACAACTTTGCCCAAACTATCGGACAGAGTCTCTGTTAGTTTTGCGGTGGAGTTCGATATGCCATGTGTCACATTCTTTACCAGACTCTTGACGGAGCCCTCGAAAATCAGTCCGGAAACGCCCTCGGAAAGGTCGTTGGCAAAGCCCAAAGGGTTGCCGAGGAAGTCCACACTGCCTAAAATGGCAGCAGCATGCCATTTGATTTGTTGAATGTAGTGCGTTTTCATTCCCTTCAGATAGACGTCCAAGGTTTCAAAATGGGACTTGTCCGAATACCTGTCCATCTCAATCAAAGCATCCTCGAACTTAATGAGTGTGAGTCCCAGAGCCCTTTTCGTTTCGTTTAACTCCACGGGCAATTTGGAGGAAGTAAAAGCGGAAAGTCGTACCTACAGAGAAAATTATTGAAATAAGTTTGTTATAATTTTGATTTGTTAATTACTCACCTGCGTTGCTCCAATGCTTAAGTTTTCGAAATAATATCTTTTCATATCCTGCAGTATCGGCTTTTCCTCATAGTTTTCAAATTCGTATTGTACACTCAAGTTCTGTTGGTTGATCTTTCCCAAGCCCAAGAACGAAGCCACCTTTAGAATAAGCTTCTCCTCCAGGTTTGCAGTCGAAGGTTTCAAATCGAATGTTAAATATTTGAAAATTATGGCGTTCTTATTCGGGCAAGGTAATATTTTAAGTTTGAGAACCACTGCGTTTTTACTTTGCTCATCGTCATTGGGACTCTTCGTATGCAAGGCGATTGGACTTACTGCATCCAACAATTGATTATCTATTTGTATATAGGAAATGTTTAAATCCAAAGAGTTCTCCAAAGCACTTTGCGTTATATCGCAATGAATGTGATCCAGGCTAATAAACATAATCTCCTCGCAGGGCTTTCGAGTGATCAAGGAAATGCCAATTCCCTTCACCAGCTCGATGTTGATCTGAAATTTATTATATATTAATATTTGATTAAGCATTTTGTTTGTTTTTTAAATATTACCAGGTACTCGTGCTGGGAAGCTATTTTTCCTTTGTCTGTAATCTGTCTATTGTTCAGGGAAGCGTGCATCCACAGGGAATCTGGTGTTAGGAATACTGAATTCTGTTTAATTTTAATATCACAAATCTCAAGCGTTAGGATGGGTCCATCCATCCTCGTCGACAGTTCTAGCTGACCAGAACCGGGTCTTAATTTCTGAGCCACAATATGTTGTCCTATAGGAATGGAGTGCTTGTTTTTGGAATTATTTTCGATACGCCCCAAAACGGCATCGCAGCCGGGCTTCAGACCAACCTCGCGAAAGCGCGACTAAAACAAAGCAGAAGATATTAAAAATTACACAAAAAATAAACACAAATTATTGATTTCCCACCTGGACACACATATTGGCATGGCACATTAAAAGGCCATTCTCGAATCTCCAGGTTTGGGTGGTCACTCTTTGCTTGTTGGGCGTTCGCACCACCAAAGTGGTAAACTCCATGGGATTGGGCGGCTTCTCCAGATCCAAGACCAGGCGCACTGCATTGGCATCGGTTGACTGAATTGGAGGCGTCGAGCCCTCGTGTTCCAGTTGACCACTTGAGTTCATGAGCCAGAGCTGTGATCGGTCTCCCGAGTTCTTTTCCATTATCACAACTTTTCGCCCGCGCACGCCCAACACCAAATGTCTATGCGGGATTTCCTCCTCACCGTTGTAGCATTCGAAGGTGCCGGAAAATGCGATGTATATGAAGTTGGTGTAGGTCAGAGTTTTCTTCAGACCCGGCTTGCTAATGGGAAACTCAATCATATTGCCACCAGGTGCCTCCATCAGTAAGGCCTGCAGCCCCCGGGGATCGTCCACCACATAGGACAGGGAGGATTGCGGACGAACTGGCGTGCTCCAAACTGGCTTGGATCGCAGCTGTGAGAAATTGATGACCACCTCCGAACAATTGTCGATGCGGACCGGAGGCGGCAATGTTCGAGCGTCCGTAAACAGAAGAATATAGGTGGCATCCTTGGAGATAATCTCCAAGCGGAGGAAAAACATTTCGCCCCATTCATTCCTCACATTAATATACAAACTCTGCACATTGTTGCCATTGACGGGAATTCCCTTTGACCAGCAGCAGCACTCGATATCGGGGATCCGGACGCAAATAACTTGCTCCTGATCGAAATTGGGCCAGTGGAATGCGAAATTGCAATCGATGGGTGCTGAAATTATTTTTCTCGAATCCGGCCGGTCCTGAAATAATAATTTTTCCATATTTAATTACATAAAAATATACGTTGGATTACAACTTACATAGTTCACAGCGTCGCAGAGTTGCATAAACTCCAGTCTGTAGCCACTTCTATTGTGCAAATGGAATCGGGGGGATAGTGTCACGAAAGTCGTGCAGGCATACAGTCCTCTTCCTCTCCTTACGCTTATACCAATCGCATAGCTTCCTTTTGTGTTTTCAGCCCTTAACTCCCTGTGCGTCAGATCCTTGTGGGTACTAAAACTTTTGCACCACTGAAATTCAAATTAGGAAATTTTAATACAATAAAATATATAACAATCTTTTAATATTGCTAAATATTGCAAAGTACTCACCGTATTCTTCAATCCAAAGGCATTGCCCAATCTGACTTCCAGCGCAGGGGATCCTTCCTGATCGGAGAACGAGAACATAAGCGGCGCCACTTGCCGTGCAGTTTCGTGCTCCTCGAATTGTCCTGCAGCCGTGTTGCTGGTTCCCTCTTGCTTGCAGATCAGTGGAAGTCCCGTCTTGTTGATAATCCAAACGGGGGCACTTATATAGATCTCCATGTTCTTGTCCTTAAATGATTGAATCGAGATACGCAAGTGCAGCTCCCTCTTTTTAATGTCGAAGAGTTTAAGTTTGGGTTCAACCACACCCATGTGACTCATGGGTACCTTCAGTTGACCGGACAGCTGGAAGTTGTCCAGGGTGATGCTGAGGTTGAAGGGTTCGGTAATGTTGACATTGTAGATATTCGCGCACTCGGATGCATTTATTCTCCCTGTGGCGTGATCATGGATCTTGAACATCAGATCGCAACAAAGCATATTGTTGATCTTCAATGGAGGGAACAGAGTGATTTTGTGCCCCGGCAGATTATATTCCTTGGCATGGTAAATATCCCTGCTCACATTGACTAGTGTGTACAATAAGCTCCTGCAGTTGTCGTAGCTGACGTGAAGTTTTTGGTTGCCCTCCTTGCCGCAGGACTTCCACACGATTTCGCTGGTGGTGAAGCCGGTGTCCTCGTAGGCCTCGTTCTCATTCGTATTGTGCGCTATGTGCAAGGATGCATCGATGAATTTCAGCGGCAGGGACAACTCGTCGTTGGGTTTAATCACACTGATTGCGGTTAGTCCATCGCTTTGACTGCTCTTCAGGGACATTTTCAGGAAAACATTCCGATCCATTTTGTTGATCACTGCCAAGGAGGACTTTACTCGGATCAGTTTTTGAGCGGAACCAATCAGGGATATATCGAATACTATCCTGCTCTTCGTTGAGTATTGCGAATCGAAATTGGTGGTGCGGAAAAACATGCCCACTTTGTCAATGGAAATCGGGCCAATTAATGTCCAGCCATGAATTTGCACGAAGATCTGATGCAGATTCAATTGGTGAGAATCAATGTGCCTCAGCTTGCTCTTCTGGCTGAAGTCAAAGGTTTTAGTTTCGTTTGGTTGCACCGAATACCAGTTCTTGATTAACTCGAATTGATGTAAATCCGAGCCCCCTAAGGGAGCATAGATCGGTTTGAAGAGCAGCGGTGTTCCTGTAAGATTTTGCAGGGCAAATGGAATAAAGGGCGATCTTTGGCGGAAGTTCTTGGCAGCATTTTCTTTAAAATCATTTGTCCAGTTCTTCAGGACCATGTTGAAGAGTTCTATGAAAGTGGAGGTAACGTTAAGCTTAAGCATCTGCTTGCTGGAGACCCCGATCTCGAATCGTTTTTTATTGTCCAGATGACCCTTGGTGTACTTCCACTCGGAATTAGACTCCCAGGTCTCCGCCACCGGTTCCCAACCGCTGAGCCTGCGATTGTAATAATTCACAGCCGCCTCCGTGTCGATTTTGCCCAAGCTAAAGTGCCTTACATTCGTCTCTTTGGGATTGGGATCGTTGGTTTTGAAAGTGAAATTCAGCAGGAACTTGGAGAGGGAGATCTCCAGCAGGGGCACATCCGCATCCATGCAATCGTCAATAATAAACACCGATATGACACTCGCATCCACCACAGCTGTCTTCATTTCCAGCGCCGGATTGCGATAGGTATTTTGCTTCTGCTGAGACAGCCAAAGGGCGGCGTCGTTGATCCTCCAATTATTTACTTGCATGGCATACAAACAGTCGGAGAGCTCAAAACCCATTGCCACGAGAGGGGCCACCTTCTCCAGATCGGAGTCCGCCTTTGAAATCACATTCTTAGAACGCGATGTTTGCGTTGGCAACAGTTGAGCCATTCTAGAGAATAATTTCACATCCACATAGGACAACCGGATATTCAGAGGCTTTTGAATGAGTATGTTCAGGCAATTACTTCGCAGCTCAATGTTCAGGGTGAAGGGATCGATTATGGACAAGGCACTCTCATCCTCGGCGTCCAAGGTGCAGGAGAATATCTCCAAATGGTTAATGTCCAACGAAAGCGGCACGCAATTGCTATTTGGTTTGTAGGAAATCACCGTGGTGCTCTTCAAGATAATCGCATTCGAGTCCAGGCGACTGCACTCTTCCGCGAATATAATTTCCGAGTCCGTAATATTCACAACAAATTCCGTGGCCATACTATTATCGACCTGGGCCTTTTGTGATGCTGAATTTGGCACAATAGTTACAACCGGAGCCGGTGAATCCTCTTGCAAATATGAATTCAATTGGTCCAGGAAACTGATGAGAGCAAACACTCTCATGTTATTGAGCATTATTGTGTATTTGCAGAAGTTTGCCTTCTTCCGACAATGAACTTCCACCTGAACGGAGTTCTCGGGTCTCACCTCCTTCTTCGATGGTTCCAATATGTTCTTGAACATGTTCTCATTGCTTGTCTGAATTCTCTCGTCCACGATCAATATGTTGCTCGATATCAAGTCGATATCCTGCGAGCCATCGCTAAATAAATCAATCTCCAGCGTTGATCTCAAAAAGTGAATGCAGGCCAAAGGCTCTATTACAGAACTGTGACTTGTGTTCAAAGCCAGCAATAGGGAAACATCTTCCAGTAGAATTCGTATCGAAATTAGAATCGAAACAGCTTTGGAAGCTTCGATCTTGGGCAACAGGCTCATTGTGGACAGTCTTTCAATGGATGAGGCACTGTTGTTAGAATAGCTTATATAAATATCATCGGTCTGTTCTCCAATGTTGTGGTTCAGGAAGCTCCTTATCAATTTATACTGCTGAATATTGATCATGCCATTCAGTTTCGAGAAGGTTCCTTGGACACTAATGTCTGGACAAACCCGATTGCCCTCGGCAGAAAGATTTCGCTCCAGTTGCAGATGTAGAAAGCAGTTTTCGTTGAAGAACGGTTGGCCCATTCTCAGGAAATTCAAATCAGCGATTACAATTCGATCCTTTTCCTGATCCATCTTCGATTTTACTGAACTTCTTTCGCCCGAGAACAGGTTTATGTTGACCAGATCGATGCGCATTACATCCAAGATTTCGTTTTCGTTTGGAACTGCTGTCAATTTGCTAATGATGCATTCATCGGTGGCGAAGTGAAAACTATTCTTCAGAGTAAACTGTCCAAGGTAGGCGATTATTACTTCATTTCTATTATAGGAAGCGGGAAGAACAATAACCGGTGAATCCGCCTGAATGACAAGTTTCATCTTTGAAGGCCGTACGTTTTCCACGTTTTGTTTCTTTAGCTTTCGGATGACGGGCTTGGTAATAATAGTGAAAATAAAATAAAATTATAAATTTTTTTAAATTTAAAAGTATATTTTCTATCTCACCGTTTGCAATTGCAGCAAGTCCTTGACAAATACATGAAGTTCCGTAGAAAACCGTTTAGTGTGAATATAATGGACGGCAGCCATATTAATTCGCAGTGTTGAGTCGGTGTCTAAGATCTTTAACGAATCCAAGTCTACAAGCTTCCTACAATTTACAAAATTAAACATTATAACAAGAAACACAATCGTTCAAAGATACCTACTTCTTATAGACAAAATTCAAGGCCTCCGTTCCACTTGTTAAAAACTTCTGCTTATAGATGCTGCCGTACTTTGTGAGATCATAAACGGAAACGGATCCCAAACAGCCTTCAACGATCTTGCAAAAGTGGTCTTGAAGGATCACAAATACAGCATTGGACACATTGACTCTGGATAAAAGTGACTCGTTGCGAATTAAAGTGAAGTTGAAGCTTCTTATTGACACTTTCAGTCTACTGCAAAATTCAATGATGCCTGCAAAAAATATTATTATTATTCCTTTAAGCAACCAAAAACAATTGCAATAAATTCCTTACTTTGCTCCACTTGTTTTGTTTCCACGGTAACCTTTTCATTGGCATTATCCACCGAAACGAGTCCGAAAAAGTCAAAAATCGTATACCAGCGCTCCACGCAAATGGCCAAATTAAGGCAATTAAATTTAATTGAACTTAATTGCTCGAGTTTACCATTTTCAGGCGATCTTCCCGTGTGTGACTTGTAAATTACCAACGTTTGGCTTTCCTTTTTTCTACCCAACTCATTGGCATGGCAGAATGTGGACTTCTTCTCGCCACTAAAGTTTTTCAGCTGCATGTAATCGTAGAAGCACGACGGCACAGAATTGCAACGATCTCTTTGAGAGTTCAGATAGCTTGGTAAATCCGGACAAGACGATGATGAAAGATCGTTTTTCTTTATAGCCTTCTCAAGATCAACGGACGTCACCATGTTTCGAAACGGCGAAGACATATCTGATTTTAAATCCTCCATTAAGACTGACTTTAGTATCACTTCCATATCCTTGTCATATCCTTTGGCGATATGCTTTACATTAAAGTCCTTGAAAGTCAGGTTGATCAAATCGTTGTGGTATTCATTCTGAAGGCTTATTTGAAAGACAGGCATCGAAAACTGAATAATCGTGCTGATAATGTGTCCATCTTCGATGCTGGAAGAAGGTTCACTGTCTCCATTCGAAACAACTTCCTCCGATTCATTTAAAACTCCATTTGAAAAGTTTGTGGCATATCGAATGCACTCTAAAAGTAATTCGTACTGTTTTCGGTTAAGGGATACCTTCAGGGCTTCCACCATGCTGCCTTTTATCTGTATATACAAAATGAATGGTTAAATAAATAAAAATTCAAAAGCTAACTTCTACTCACTGAGAAATTATCTAGAACTTTTTCTGGACCATCATCCTCATTGTAGCCGGCGTGAAGATGCAAAGTAATTGCAGTGTCGTGTAGTATGGGAATTGCATCCTTATTCTTAGCTGGATGCACATTGAAACTATAGTCGCGTTCGTCCATATTCAAAGAGTATACGTATGTGTTCTTAATATCTATTGTATACGATTCATCAGAATCGCATTTAACACTATTTGAACAACTAATTTGTCCCAAATTAGCTATCAAAACATTCGTACTCGTATTAGAAATCGGTAGAATGATGATAGGACTACTTATTATAATATCAAGCCTGAAAAATATAGTATTAGAAAATGTATTTCCATTTAATTGAAAAGCTTTGAGCTCACCAATTATCCTGGCGATTTCGTTGGGGAGAAATGGGACCTGTTTGCTCGGTTGCTCTTATTTGTTGCACGAATTCCTTTGCCATGTCCGTGGCTTTGTTACCAATGGAGGTTGCAAACTCCCTATAAAATAAATAAATGAGTTTGAGTATAACTTGTATATTCAATATTAAAGACTTACCTCAAACTCCTTTTAAAATACGTAATACAAGCATTGACATCCCTTAAAAACCTGGGACAATGAGTATAAGATGCCGAAGCCATTCGCATTTGAAAAGTACATGTTGTTTTGTCACTCCAATGACTATGAAAACTTATTGCATCGCTTTCTTCAATTTTCTCTTCGTTATAATTATTGGAATAAATCTCATTTGATAACTGGCTGAGAACTGTCTGCTTGTTTGTGTCAGAAGCTCTCAATATTTGATCTCGACCCACGGAAAGAATTCTCGGATGGCAATAAGCCTCTGAAGTAATATCAATTACTTGGATTCCGCCAAGAGAGCCAAAAATTGATAGATCCGATTGAAATGAAGCATTGATCTTGGCTTCTGTTAACGTCACCGTTCCAACTTTACGACCAATATTCATTTTTTCTCTCTTAATGGTGTACAGCAATAAAATATTTAATCGGAAGAAATCGAAAAATATTTCATTGTGATTTGTTTGAGCAACTTGATCTTCCAATTCTACTGCTACATCAAGCGATTCTTTTGCTGCTTCAGGACTATCGCTTTGGAATATGTTTTGCGTCGAAAGCGTCCTTTTTGCAAAGTTTAGAATTTCAATGATAGTATCCTGATTGGCTGTAAAAACATATTTAAAAAAATCAATTATTTTTTGTTCATAAGAAATAATTCATACCAATTATATCCAAGCTATTGAAGGTGATTTTTGTGGTGTGAAGTTGAGCAGAATTGTTGTGATTAGGTGGGACAATTTTAATATCGATGGTAATCAGTGCTGTGGAGTCCTCATCTTCTCCAAACTCCGTGGATGTATCGCCTAAAAGTTCAAGGAAATTAATTAAAACTTAAAGATCTTTAAAATGATTTATTTTAGACATGCGTTTTTGTTAGAATCTTTGTTAATATGCGCATTGCCGACAATTTAAAAGAAAACAAATTCCTTTTAAATAAATTTTTTTTATCAAATTATAAAACAATTTCACAGACAAATTTCCACACCAAATTTTGGATTGAACATACCCATTTTAATATTTTGTACAGCTTTTATAATCATGTGAGGACTGGTAGCCCTATCATAAAAATGTGGTGATCCGGGAGAAGTTGGCGAAACAACTGCACTATGTTTAAGACTTCCAGATAAACTATCCATTCTATAAAATGCAAAATATTTATTTTAGAGCCGATAAAACATTCCAATGAATGAGAATAACATTTACATACAAATCATATTAACTAATAAACTTTATTTACATCGAAATTAGGCTACGGGAAAGAAGGAAAAGTATTTCAGTGAAGAGGATAAAATGTTGTATTAAAAAATAAATAAAACCCAAGCAGTAAGACAGTTAGCATTAGGCATTCAACAATCGTATAATTACAGCTTAAACCCAAGAACTAATTGACTTACCCGACGTGTCGATGACTGGCTACCAAAAGTTCAAAGTCCGGACCGAAGGATTGAATGGCATCTACCAGGAGCAAGCCATGAACCGACATCGATATATTTGTTTCACTCGATTCCTTCGTTAGACCAGCCCGAGCGCCAATAATCTGCAACTCGGCAATACTTCTATCCGTGGATTGCATTTCTATAATCAGCGTGTCCATCACAAACTCAATGACAATAAGACTTCTGTCATCTTCAGCCAGGTTTTTGATTCGTTCACTCGCGTAAATCGAGTTTCCGCCTCTATAAATACTTTCCATTTCTTGTGAGGCCTTTACAATGGGTTTCATTATGTTGCAGCAATTATTAATGAGTTCCTCATTGCCATGGATCAGTATTGTGGGACAGGTGCCAAAAAGCAGAAAAGACGGATAGTCTGGATCGACCGTGAATATATTCCTTTGCTCGAGGGTAAGATTAATGTTGAATTTATCAATTAGGTGGAAATTGGAAGAGGTCTTCAAGCAGGCTTGCCACCTTTCCTCATATTTGCAAACCAGAACTTGTAGGTTTGTGAAATTGATTAGATACTTGTCGTATATCTTATTGTGCAGGACGTATTCCAATTGAACGTTTTTATTCAGGAAACTTTCGCTCTGGGGATTTTCGAGAATGGTTGGAGATTCAGAGCCACTCTTCTCGGAGGCAGGTGGTGTGGAACAAGGTGTCATATAGGCTTCATCGTCATCACTGGTGTTATCCGTTACAGCTGATTCTATCACAGGTATACATTTCTTAACCTCCATTTTCCTCATTTCCAGTTTACCGAAATCCAGCAGAACCATCAAAGAGTTGCTTACTTTGTAGTTCTCGAGGAAAATGATACGAGGCGCGAATATTTCGATCTCAAACATCCAAGTCTTTCGGTTCACCTAGAACAACAACATTTAAGGGAGCATAATAATATAGATTTAAAATATTTACTTACCTCATTCCCACTAAATATTTGATTCCAATTTTTCATAAAGTCTGTTTTCTTCTCGATTCGATCACGCGGTGAGGGTTTCGTCGGTCCTGACGTGGCCAAAAAGTCCACCAGCCACTGTATTGCATCCTTATTATAAATAAGATCTAAACCTTTTGATTTTATATTTAGTTGTAATCGTAATTGATTACAATTTTCGTATTGTAATTGGAATAGGACGTCCTCCTCCAGCGCGTTCTTTGCTATTTGGTTTGTTAAAGCTGTGTTGTTCCCAGTCTGTGGCTTAATTAAATAATTGTGCATTGTTTCGCGGCTGGTTTTGTCCATTAAATAGACTTCCTGGAGGGATATGCCCACAGTGTAAGAGGTTAACTGCGGACTCAATTGCAGGTAAGCCGAGAAGTTGTTAAACTGCATTTCCATTGACTTTCTCCTATCACCAGGTAGTTTTTCCTCCGTCTGCAGGATAACCAATCCTTTGAGCAGCTTAATCGAAAAATACCCAAAAACAGCATCGCTCTTCAGGTCGGAATTGTTCTGGAGGGAATTTTCCAAAGCAACGAGAATGTCATCTTCCAAATGCTTCAGCGATTCGTCCTGCTCATTATTCGGTGTATTGGGATTATTGGCATACCAGCCCATCCAGTTGGGAAACCAATGAAAGAGCATATTCTTTCCCTGCGCGTGCTGCGACTCAAATGCGAATCCTTTGGTAAACACATTTTCAAAGCTTATTCTCCTCATTATGGTTAAGTCCGCGATATTTCTGTCGCTCTCAAAGTAGGCCTTAAACTCTTTGTCTTCGGTGGTTAAATTTTCGTTTGGGTTCAATATAATGGCCTTGTAAAGTTTCATATAACGTAGATTTTCTTTCAGAATAAGCCAACTTTCTTCATTCTGTTTAAATTCGAAGCCATGGCAATTGAGAGCATATTTCCACCATAGGCGTGGATTACTTTCTATACTGCAACTGGGCCGTTTTAATCTATACTGACGAACTTCCTTAACTTGGCGGATTTCCGAGAGCTTATCCAACATCTGCAGTCGCTGAATCTGAAATAAAGAAAGTTTTTTCTTACTGCAATGTTTTCTAAAAAAAGAAATTGGTGAATTCAGATTACAAAAATTTTTGGTTTCAAAATTCAAAGATTCTTATCTGTATTTTAAGGTTCAAAGTGAACTAAAAAGTATGCACATTGAACCTTTAATATTTTCACATTTTAACCTCACCCTATATGGACTTTACTCTCACTCTCGCCACCCAAAAACTCACCTTGGATATGTCTATGACCACTTCGTGAACAAGGAGTTCACACGAGACTCTGGGCTTGTCTTTGGTACGAATCACCTGCTGGCACTTGTCGCGTTTCCAACGCGCCGTTGCGCAAATCGGCTTTATGATGAAATTGTGGGGCCTGAGCTCGCAGGTTGAGTGGAGTTTCTCAAGGATTTCCTGGTTGGAGTACGACTGACATTTGATGTCCTCGTGCAACAGATCCCAGTACACGGAGAGCTCTTTGAGCTCCACCAGCTTGAAGTTCATTTCGCTGTTGTTCATCTTGTAGGACCCGTTGGTCCAATCACAGTCACAGCTCTGGGCGGTCAATGAGCCGATCTTGATGCCCGTGCATATCCGGCTCTTGCCCGTGTCCACAATGTCCTCGTAGCGAAAGTGGACATCGGAGATCTTGAGCTCGATGTTGTCGATGATATTGGTGGCCATGTTGGTGCCGTATTTCAGCCAATTGTTGTACGACGAAAAGTAGTACGACTCCATCTGTTTGCCCTTCTCGGAACGCCAGCCGGCTTCGGCGGTGTCCAGCACCGACAGCTTGTACTCCAGATCTTGCAGCTTCTCCTTCTCATAGTCCCAGCTGTCCAGGTTTTTGGGGCAGATAATGCAGAACAGTCCCTCGATCGAAATGCACCACGGCGAGGTACGGAACTGGCGGACGGGAATTTGGAGTTTGATTTTCCGTATGCTGCCGGCGGTGACTTCCACCGGCAAATTGAAGGAGCGGAGGGCATCTTTGCGGATGGGAATGTTCTCGAGCTCGACTTCGCCTGCCAATTAAATACGGCGTCATAAATTATATATTCGATGGAAAGTCAAGATAAATGTGTCGAAATTATATCATTCCCAGAATAATTTACCCGACAGCAGCGCCACGGACAATTGAGCTGAGTTCAGGTTCTCCAGATATTTGCCGAGATACGTATTCAACACCCATGTTATGAGGTCTCGCAACATGCTCGTTTATTTACCAACCAACGATTATGCTATTTAATATTTGTTTTCGAAATCTTTCCTCAAACAGATGATCACAACTATAAACATATGTTTCGGACCTATCTACACCGCATAAATATTGCTGCCCGGCGAGAAATCGGTACGCGGAATTGGATCAAAGTGGAAAGTGTTTCTGTATACTCAAAGAGAATGTAATTAAAGTGTGTTTTTAGTTTGTTAGAATAATAATGTATCAATTCACATGAATTGTTTAACATGAATGTATTATTCCAGTGGACATATGAAATTAATCAATTATCGGTTATCGATACTTATCTTACCTACCATCTCTACAAATTTGTCCAAAACAATAAAATCGTTCAGACCTCATTCAGTGTTCAAGTTGTTTATTTTTAAAAATGTCAGATTCCAACAAACCCAGAGGTGCCCTAAGTCTACAGGTAACATATTGGCATATATCTCTATATATTCCAACATTAATATCTTTGTATCTTCTAGAATGTGCTGAAATATACGGTGCAACACCACTCCAACGATGCCGACCCAAATATAAACGAAGAACCAGATGTTGAGGTTTGTAAGCAATTGGATTTTTTTAAATATATTCCAATAAGCCAAATTACTGAGTTTGATGAGTCCGATACATTCCGTAACAGACCTTATTAAGTTTGTTATGTATCTACCCTAGAATCTTATATATAAAAGTAGTGATTCAACCGAAGCATCTAGAACTTCACTGGCCATGTGCTCCTTGCAGGTGCGCCTTAATTTTTTAAATTATGATTATAAATTTATTGTCTCACCTTACCTTAAAGCCAAGAATTTTCCATTCTGAGGTCTTTGTAATTTTTGTCTTCAAAACTAATCTTACTAAAGAAAAAGATAAAAAAAGGTAAACAAAATTGGTATAAATTAATTTGTATCTGCTTTGATGTTGTTGTTAAAATTCCCAGTTTTTATAAAACTAACCATGCCATTTTTGCTTTCAGAGAAGTAACTTTCTGGAAAGTGCACTGAGTGCCATGACCACAGATGCTTCCCAGGAGCTGAAGGCCGCCCTAATCATCTTGGGCAGTGAAGAAACCAGCTTAGATGACAGACTGGCCAGTCTTGAAGTGATCAGAAGCCACATTGATGATCTCGACAATGCCAATTCTCTGGTTAAGCTTGGAGGAACCACAACCTTGCTTCGCTATATAAAAGATGGATTAGATCAGAGATTGCGGGTATCGGCACTCAATACTATAGCTGAAATGGGTCAGAATAACGAGTTTTGTCAAGATGCCTTCGTCAATGAGAAGTTCCTGCCCCAACTCACAAAGAATTTGAGTGATGCTAATGAAGATATAGTTCGGAGTTCCATTTATGCGATATCCTCGCTAATACGTAATTTTGAACCGGGTTACAAAGAGTTTAAGCGCATAAAGGGAATCAAGGCCCTGGTGCCGTGCCTAAAATCTTCGAATACCAATGTCTATATAAAGGCGGCATTTCTCATAGCTTCTTTGACCTCCCGCGATAAGTCTGTCAGAGGTATTTATCTATATCTGCAATAACTATTGGATAAATATTAACTAAAATGTTGGCTTCTTTCAGACGACTTTGTTAAGGAAGAAGTATTTCCTGTGCTATTGGAAAACCTGAAGCCTGTTAGGGAGTTTGATGTTAGACAAGAAACCACACTCTTTGCACTCTCATCCCTTTCGTTGGAAACAGACCTAAAACTGTCCACAGAGAAACGGAAGGAAGCTCTTGCCACTCTTCAACAAATTATCTCTAAAAATAAACAGACAGAAAATTGCGAGGTGAGATTTTCAGATACTTCCTTCATACTTTGTCCATCCTTCATAATTCGAATTACTTTTGTTTACAGGATATGGTTAGCTATGCCAGAAATATTGTGGACAACCTAAATGCACGATAACTTAGCTTGGCTCTAAAAATTAAGTTAAATAAAAATTGTTAAATACAAACACTCTTGCTTTGAATTTTGTAACAAATTAACTTTATTTGCAATTTTCCACTTATGTGGGCAGTGTGTCAAAATCATCGCCAACGGAAACAATCGGAACGTGGTCCAAATTAACTTCACTTGGGTTGTCGCATAGTCTATTTCGTTTTGCAAATATATTCCAATCCATGACTTGGACTGCATGCAGACTTTCCGCCTCATTGTGGTGTCGCATCACCATGGATTCCTTAAACCAAAATGCAATTAAATATTATATATAGAATTGGTTTCCATGCAAGCGAACCTTGATTTTCTCCCACTTGTCGTCGACGTCTTGCAACCAGCTTAGTAGTAATCGTCCATTGAATCGACAGCGGGCACTCTTCTCCTTCTCATCCTGTTCGGGGGTTATCAAATTGTAGACCTCGTCATCCTTCAAGTATGTGCAAACGGAATATGGCGCCGATTGGCCAGATATACTTCTGGCCGCCTTCGAATGGACTCGTATAATTTCCTGCTCCACATTTAGGCACAGTTTCTCCCGCTCCACTGTGTGGGCTTGGATTAAGTCCCGCCTGGCCATCTCCTGCTCCTGATAAATCCTCGCCATTACCTGCGGCACTGTACGCGGGATATCCACTTCAGGGTTTTCCGCATTGCGACTGAGCAGGTACGATTTCTTCGTCAGCAAATAGTCATTGTACCCTTGCGGAGGGCCTGTCTTCACCGGATACAGGCTCTTCCACTTCTTCTCAATCTGGCGACGAATATTCAAGAACATCTGGAAACCATTCGTAAATGGATGGTCGTGGGGATGAGTATCCTCGGCATTCCCAGCCGCATCCATGTTGGCGTTGGAGTTCTTGGAGTTGTCATCCGAGTTTTTGGGACGTATCTTTCGCTTTCTCGGATGGAGGTCAACGTTCGAGGAGGGATTCGTTTCCTTCGAGGAGGACGTCGACGATGTGGATGGGCTCGGCACATTGGTGATGGTCTCCTGGTCGAACTGGTGGCCCTGCGGGATGGGACTGGAGGTCATGTTGCAGTAGGACAACTTTACATCCGCCGTATCGTTGGCATGATTTGAAGAGGCAGGTGAAGGAGAGCTGCTCTGCATCTGCGGCGACGAGTTGTTGGAACTACGCTCCACACTCGTAACCCCGGTGCGATGAGAGCTACGCAACACCCTTAGGTTCTTCTCGTCATTAAAGAGCTTTATGTTCTTGTCGTCCAACACGGTGGCGCAACTGTTGCTGCTTTTCTGGGGACTCTCGTGCGGGCTGACCGACTGGCTGGTTATCACAGTGTCGATGGAGTCGCTGTTCGAGCTAACCACATAGGGGAGGGCCGCATTGCGGGAGGCAGTCACCTTGCCTGTTCTCAGCACATTGCCCTCGGTGTCTATGGAGCAGTTCTGCTGGGGGATCACTATCTTCAACGGAGGCACCTGGGGAGAATTATGGTTTTAAAGAGATTTTACGATTTTTTGATTCTTTTGAGGGATCCACCTTTAGCCCTCCGTTGTACAGGCTATCGTTGCTCTTGTAATCGTCGCTGCCCTCGTTTTCAATGTCTGCATTCTTGCTAATCTCCGCTTGCTCCTTTTCCTTGTCAGCGGTGATTTTATTTCCGGACGGTGAGCCCTTATTAGTGGCTAGCTTGGAGCCTTTTTCCACTCTGGAGGAGAGCTTCAGGGAGGCACCCTTCACGTCCTTTCCATGCTCCGAGTCCTTGCGCTTCTTTTTCTTCACGTCCTCGCCAGATTCCTCGAAGTCCTCTTCTATGTCCGAGTAACACCGTTTGGCAGCGGAAGTCCCTTGATGAGCCGAGTCCGAGTTTTTCCCATCATTGCTGCTTTCCTCCGCGGAAGTCTTATCCTTACTATCCAGAGTCTCTTGCTTCTCGTTCAAGTTGCTTTCGTCGCTTTCAGCATCTGCTTTCTTGCCCTCAGTCTTCTTTAAATTGGTGCGGGACGAGTCTGGAAGGACAAAAATCTTATACAATACATTTGACAGCTGAGTAATTCAGAGTGGAAAATGCGAGGGGAAGTTATGCTAACTAAACTAGATTTAAAAAAGATTATATTGTTTTTTTTTATAAACAAATATATGGAAATTATATTTATTGAGATATTTATTTCTAATAAAAAAAATGTATTATTGTTTAGTTTTAATTAAGTTAATGTCGAAACCAGTTTTCCATAATTTAATTTCGGCTACCTGTACTTAAATCCTGTTTGACATGCGTTTGTGTAAAAGATACATTTGTATGTGTAGAATGTAGATATGTATGTGTGTAGGCAAGTCACAAATTCGCAAGACATAAATATCGAGATACTCAAACCATAAATCCCCTTTACAACATATATAAAGCCATGCACACGGAACCCTATAGATGTTTACCTGTCGAGGATGTGGCTGTCATTTGGATAAGTAAAGCCATTTGCTGAAATCGAGGAAAAACAAGGAAAAGCAAAATATATTATCAGAAACACAAGTGGATTTTGGGTAAGCCACCGGACCTGCCTCTCCGACATTGGCGTATTTGAGTTCGATCTCGCTGGGGTGCTTCCTGTATTAAATCCTATCCCCTTCGGTCTTGGGGGTGGCATACTCTTTTGTTCAGTTTTATACCGTAAAAATTAAAATGTAGAACAAAAACTCAGACTTATAAAAGTCTTACAAAATTACAATTTAATACAAAAAGAATAATGCGACCGTTTCTGGAATGCGAATATATGCCAACTAATTATTAAGATAATACCAAAAATAATATGTTTCAGAAGTCGATAATTCATAGTAAATTGTGTCTACAGTGTATTTTATATAGTAACCATGCATTTAATTGTAAGTAATTCTATAAAGTAAATAATGAAAATAGTAAAATCGATAAAGTATAAACCTTTATATAATAAATTTAATAAATTAATTGCAATTCAAAACTAAATACCACTAGTGTTCCATTTCCGCGTTATCGGTTTTGGTCCGGAGCATTCGATAGCTCGCTTACAGATGACTTCAGTTTTATCGGTTTTATTTTAGCAGTGTGTTGCAGTGTAAGTTATTTTTTATTAAGATATAACAACTTTCGGGTATTGTGAAGTAGTTAGAATGTCTATCCCCTCCTAATATGCCAAAATAATGATTGCCACAGCGGGATAACTTATATAAGAAGCTGCATGTTGCTTCCAAAGAGCCAAAATTCTGTGCACACATATATACGCCTACATACACATATGTTTGTGTGTTGCAAGTAAATATAACCACGGCTGCCACTTGAAAAAAAAAGTTTGTGCTGGAAATTATGATCTGTCCAATTGGAAGTGATCGCTTGCAAGGGTAATCCTTACATTATTCCCCTATCCANCACAAATTCGCAAGACATAAATATCGAGATACTCAAACCATAAATCCCCTTTACAACATATATAAAGCCATGCACACGGAACCCTATAGATGTTTACCTGTCGAGGATGTGGCTGTCATTTGGATAAGTAAAGCCATTTGCTGAAATCGAGGAAAAACAAGGAAAAGCAAAATATATTATCAGAAACACAAGTGGATTTTGGGTAAGCCACCGGACCTGCCTCTCCGACATTGGCGTATTTGAGTTCGATCTCGCTGGGGTGCTTCCTGTATTAAATCCTATCCCCTTCGGTCTTGGGGGTGGCATACTCTTTTGTTCAGTTTTATACCGTAAAAATTAAAATGTAGAACAAAAACTCAGACTTATAAAAGTCTTACAAAATTACAATTTAATACAAAAAGAATAATGCGACCGTTCCTGGAATGCGAATATATGCCAACTAATTATTGAGATAATACCAAAAATAAAATGTTTCAGAAGTCGATAATTCATAGTAAATTGTGTCTACAGTGTATTTTATATAGTAACCATGCATTTAATTGTAAGTAATTCTATAAAGCGATTTTGAATAGTAAAATCGATAAAGTATAAACCTTTATATAATAATTTTAATAAATTAATTGCAATTCAAAACTAAATACCAATTGTGTTCCATTTCCGCGTTATCGGTTTTGGTCCGGAGCATTCGATAGCTCGCTTACAGATGACTTCAGTTTTATCGGTTTTATTTTAGCAGTGTGTTGCAGTGTAAGTTATTTTTTATTCAGATATAATAACTTTCGGGTATTGTGAAGTAGTTAGAATGTCTATCCCCTCCTAATATGCCAAAATAATGATTGCCACAGCGGGATAACTTATATAAGAAGCTGCATGTTGCTTCCAAAGAGCCAAAATTCTGTGCACACATATATACGCCTACATACACATATGTTTGTGTGTTGCAAGTAAATATAACCACGGCTGCCACTTGAAAAAAAAAGTTTGTGCTGGAAATTATGATCTGTCCAATTGGAAGTGATCGCTTGCAAGGGTAATCCTTACATTATTCCCCTATCCAGTGACAGCAAAAATAACAAATTGTGAGAGACAACTCCGCTTAGTTTGCCATATTCGCATATGAAACTTTATGTTTGTGTTAATGGTTTCAATGTACATACTACACAGTGACTCACATCATTAGTGCGCTGCAATTCGGGTGTATTTTGAAATAGTTTCGTATTGCTGTTACGCACGACTTGAGCAGAGTTTGTGACTGTCTTGATCTTGATTAACAGACAAACCAGGCAAGTAAACCTGCCACTCCGGCCAATCTCTTTTCCACGCGAGCGGTATTCTCGATTTGAAAGGTGTGACGAAATGGATTTTGTACATAGATAGGGAAAACTATTACTAGGGTGCTGGCAGTACATATATTTCTGATTATGCAGAGGCTAGCTAAATTATTAGCTGCTCATACGAGTATAAGCAATTACCTTTTCCTCTTCAACTTTCTTCGCAACAATAATTAATTATTTATTAAGGCCTGCTCATAAATATTCTTCAGTTTCATGTTTATGTAAATTGCACCGGCAGTGCAACCGAAATCATGATATTCGATACAAATTCGATATCCACCCCCTCCCTCAATATCTTACAAAATTCTTGACGCCAATTGGAATGTTCCAAAAATAAATCTGATTAGCTTGAATCATTTTTCCCATTACGGAATTCTATAAAAAAAAAATAAACATTGTTTTACATTTACATTGACCAGGATAAGCCAGTAAGGCTTTTGTTATCGTTTTCGGGCGGTTAATTTTGGCAATGCAACCCTCATTTTTAACAGTCATGCGCAATGCAGTTTTCCTTACATCGTATTGATTTACGCAGCTTGAATCATTTTTATACGCTTAAAAAATGATTGTGTCCAAAGCTATAAAATCATACAGGCTGTAATAATAATAATCGAACTTGATTTTCGTTGTTTAATGGTTGATTAATCTTTTTCCAGTTCAAAACCAAGTGAAGTCTGTTTAACAGGTTTGTTTTTCATCCGGTTTCTTGCAGACAGAAAATCGAGAAAATCGGCAAAATGACGCAGATGTCACAGGACGAAATAATAACCAATACGAAGACAGTTCTCCAAGGCCTCGAAGCCTTGCGAGTGGAACATGTCTCGATTATGAATGGCATCGCCGAGGTGCAAAAGGACAATGAGAAGTCGGACATGCTGAGGAAGAACATCGAGAACATCGAACTGGGACTGAGCGAGGCCCAAGTGATGATGGCCCTCACCTCCCATCTGCAGAACATCGAGGCCGAGAAGCAAAAGCTGAAGACACAGGTGCGTCGCCTGCACCAGGAGAACGCTTGGCTCCGCGACGAGCTGGCGAACACGCAGCAGAAGTTCCAGGCCTCAGAGCAGCTCGTTGCCCAGCTGGAAGAGGAGAAGAAGCACTTGGAGTTCATGGCCTCCGTGAAGAAGTACGATGATAATCAGGAGCAGGACGAGACCTGCGAGAAGTCCCGAACCGATCCCGTTGTGGAGCTGTTCCCCGACGAGGAGAACGATGACAGAAACAACATGTCGCCCACGCCGCCCAGCCAGTTCGCCAACCAGACATCGGGATACGAGATCCCAGCTCGTCTCCGCACTCTGCACAACCTGGTCATTCAGTATGCTTCGCAGGGCAGGTGAGCTTACGTTTTGCATTCACAATTCTAGCAGGAGTCATATTTCTTGTCTCGGATCTTGTTTCCATGTGGCGTCAATAAGTGAAACCTCTCAAACTCGAACCGTTTCTGTATATATGTATTTCCAGATATGAAGTGGCCGTTCCCCTGTGCAAGCAAGCTTTGGAAGACCTCGAAAAGACAAGTGGCCATGACCACCCCGATGTGGCCACAATGCTGAATATTTTGGCCCTCGTATACCGCGATCAGGTTCGTCTTTGATTTGATTTCATTAATTTATTTGTTCGGTAATTGGTTTTACACTTTTAATTTATTTAATTTAGAATAAATACAAAGAGGCCGCCAATTTGTTGAACGACGCGCTGTCGATTCGAGGAAAGACTCTGGGAGAGAATCATCCAGCCGTAGCAGCCACGTTGAACAACTTGGCCGTGCTGTATGGCAAGCGTGGCAAGTACAAGGATGCCGAGCCCCTTTGCAAGCGTGCCTTAGAGATTCGCGAGAAGGTGCTCGGCAAGGATCACCCCGACGTTGCTAAGCAGCTGAACAATCTCGCCCTGCTCTGCCAGAACCAGGGCAAGTACGATGAGGTAGAGAAGTACTACCAGCGAGCCCTCGACATCTACGAATCGAAACTTGGACCCGACGACCCCAATGTGGCCAAGACGAAGAATAATCTGGCAGGATGCTACCTGAAACAAGGAAGATACACCGAGGCTGAGATCCTCTACAAGCAGGTCCTGACCCGAGCCCACGAACGCGAGTTCGGAGCCATCGACAGGAATAACAAGCCTATCTGGCAGGTAAGGGTATGCCTATATTTTCGTGAGATATCATTTTTAAAACCCTTGATTTTCCAGGTGGCCGAGGAACGCGAAGAGCACAAATTCGACAACAGAGAGAACACCCCCTACGGCGAGTACGGAGGCTGGCACAAGGCTGCAAAGGTGGATTCCCCCACGGTCACAACCACTCTAAAAAATCTGGGAGCCCTCTACAGAAGGCAGGGCATGTTCGAGGCTGCCGAAACCCTGGAAGACTGCGCAATGCGGAGTAAAAAGGAAGCATACGATCTAGCTAAACAAACAAAGGTCTCACAACTGCTAACATCAAACGAAAAGCGACGATCCAAGCAAATTAAAGATGATATGGATTTCTCCGAGGAGGTAACTCCCCAACTAATACAATAACCTATTCAGCTCAATAATCTCGTGTTTGTTTGTCCTTTCAGAAGAATGCGAAACCATGAAAATATTATTTGTTCATCGCCCACACTGGAATCTTTATGTTTATGATTGAAAGTTAACAACAAAAACAATTTATTTATTCATTCCTTAATATACATAAGCTCTCAAGCATACATTAGCAAATAAACAACGTTTTATACCTTGTTATTTCGGCAAAAAATATGTACCGCTTTTAATAATAAACCAAATATATTTAACAGAATTTTAAGAAAATGCATTTCATCATCATTAAAGTATTCAATTCAAAGATTTGCTTTTGCTGGGGGATTTGTCCTAATATTTATTATTATTAACAAACAATACAACAGTTAACGCTAGTCGCTATCGTTGTCGTTCATAATGGACGATACTATGCCGGCAAACTGCTCAGCTCTATCAAGAAACTGTTCTCGGGTTAAGCTGGTATCGTTGCGTAAGCTCTGCGCCGTGAGAAGCAGATTTTCGAAATCCTTCAATTGGCTATCTAACTCGTCCGCATTCATCTCTTTGTGGTCTGGAAATGTGCATGTTTAATATTGTATTTGTTAAATTTAATAGTTCTTACTCACCCGATTTGCTTCCAAAGTTTACGGTGGACCAAACGACATTTTGTAAGCCCTCCACAATTTCCTCGTAACCATTTTCCGACTCCTCCGAATCACTTAAACTATTGCTCTTTAGTGTTATAACATCAAAAAAGTAATTCGTGCGCTCTTTGAGGTCCGAAAGGGATATTCCACTTTCTTCCCCAGGACTCGTATACGTTAACAGGAATCCCAATTGGATCTGTTCGTTTTTCGACAAAGTCTTGGAAATGGTATCAATGAAGGCAGTCTGAAAAATATTCAATATAATACTTAATAATTTTAATAATATATCTCTGATGTTTTTACTCACCTCTTTTGGGTCGAAGAATATGATTAAAGCTTCAGTCGCCTTGAGGATATCCTCGGGAACGTTTTCCAATTTGCCATTGAAGGGAATCAAATTGGTGGAGATGTTATAGTATTTATTCTTAATTTTGCACTTGTAGCAATTTAATGAACACTCCTCAGAGGTAGGATCCTTAGGCTGCTTCATTTCGGTTAGAATTCCTATTAAAAAATTGTTGATTCATTTTTTTAATCAAATAAACAAATCAGCACTTCTCAGAATCCAGGTCTATATAAAAACCGCATTTACCCGTGGATAATAATATATTTCGATTATTGTTTATAGAACTCTTACCCTCGATTATTTCCACTGGAGAAGTGGCTCCATAAGATAGAACTAACACGGCTGGATCCATTTTATTAAAATATATTTTTTTGTTACTCTCACTGAACACAATGTAAACACCAGTGTGACCAGAGCTTGATTGCAGATATTTGCCACCAAGAAAAAAGCTCAGATTTAAAGCAGAATTTTGAAACCCGATTTTGCTAATCAGATACTTACTTTATTTAAAAATTCCTAAATATTCCATTACAAATTAAACCAATAATTATTGTCAACTTCCTAATTTTTTTCTATATTTTATATGCTTGCAAATCATTATTAATTAATAAACACAAAAGTTACATATATGGCAACATAGTTTTTATTATGTTTAACTACTCTATTTAATCACTACTAAATATGGTTGTTATATTGCTTCAATAACTGTTGATATGTCATATCACATTTGAGGTCTTCGCCAGCATCATTTCCACAGACCTTCTTGGCCCTATCAAAGGCCTCTATAATGCAGGATCTGAAAGAATCAAGACATACATAATAAATAATAAATAAAAAAACTAGAATCCCTGACTTTAACCTACCTAAATAGTTTCTGGTGCAGGACATAGGCGCTCACATGGCCCGCATCCAGATACCGCACCTCTGCTCCTGGCCAAATATCCTCGAGGCTGGAGCAACCTTCCCTGGGCACATAGGCATCGTCCTTGGCGCACACGGCAATGATCAGCGAGGTGTCAAAGGGCACCGAGAAATTCTTCAAGTGGGTGCACTCGTCCATCATGCCACGCATAAATTGCAACGCCTCCCGCTCCCACCAATTGGTCTTGGTAATGTCTATCCTGTCCGACTTGTTTTGCGCAGACATGGGCAGAATGAATTTCATGAGATTTGTCAACGTTGAGCTCGACCCCTTGGAACTAGCCACTCCGGTGTCGATCAGAACCTTCTGGCTTACGGAATCTTTTAAATCTATTGTTAAATTGTCAGTGTTCAGTTTGGTATTCTTCAAGGACTTGCTCAGAAATATGGAACTGCCATCCCGCGAGCAGTTGCCCTGGGCGTCGTATTTATCGCCACATGTGTTGTTCTTGAGCTCTTGGATATTTCTCGTGTCACTAATGTCTTCCTTCAGCTCGTGCAGGGATTGGTTAAAGTTCTTAATAAAACTCTGGCCCGCAGAGAAGGCATCGTCTATCACGGTGACCATTTTGGACAGACGCTCCCGAAATTGTCCATCCGAGAAATACTGAGTTTCCAGCATATCCCAGTTAATTGATTGACTCATTACACCCTGGAATAATAAGGGAAATTTAATAAGATTTTGTTTATTTATTTAAAATTACTCACAGTTGTAAAAACAGCCGAGGCGGTGGACCACGAAAGGCAGGGGACTAGAACAAGAGGTTTCGGCCAATTCGTTGCTGCCAATGATGCCATCTATAGGAAGGTTATTAGTTATTATTTAATTATTTTGTGTTTCTTATGAACTCACATGTCCCCCCATTGATAATCCAGTAACACCAAGCGGACCAAATCCATTCCTTTCGCACCAATGGAAGAGCACCAGGCATTCGAGAATGAGACATCCACCCATCACGAAGATATCCGACACATTGTGCAGGTTAGACCGTCTGAAATAATTCAAAACTTTAGTTCTGTGAGAAGTCTTTTTAATTTATATTTAGACTTACGTTTGGTCATCCGGTTTTCTTAGGCCATAAAATGGATTCTCCAAGATTATGGATCCTATGTTGGCGTCCTTCAGCAAGGGTTTTGCAATAAAATTTCTTCGTCGCCAAAAAAACTATAAGATATTAGAACATATTACTATTGAACTAAGAACTATGATTTCCAATTAAAAAAAGTGCGTTTAGTTAATGTTCCCAAATAAAATTATATCAATAATTAAAAATGACCATTTTAAGTGAAAATGTATTTTAACTTTGAGATGAGTTAAAGTATTTTGGAACCGCTCTGATATATGCATAGATGATACATATATGAAATATGTGAAAGATTGAAAGGTTTTCTTTTAGTAACCCACTTTTAGATTTCTGTGACTATGGCCTGGCGCCTGGCCTCTATCGAAAGTAAATAGACATTAACTAGGGCTTTGAGTCGCGATTTGATGGTACTCACATGATCACCGGTTCCAGCCAGGTGAATGCATACCGGCTTGTGCTTTTCGCTCTTCCATTTGTTCGGAATCAACAGTTGAAAGTGGGCCTGTTGGGATGCCTTGGGCACCACTCCGGGTAAATGTAACTCAAGAGGGGTTATGAACTTGCCTTCTATCAGTGTGCTCTCGGCATAAATTTCTTTTTTAGTTATCTCCACGGGATAATCGCGGGGTACAAGCTTGAAACACGATTCCCTACTGGATATTATTTTTCGGAATTGAAAAACCCTGAAACATTCGTCACAAAGCGAAGATCATTATTGACGGTACGATGTTATGGTGTGGTAATGAATGAATAAAATAATAATATGGGAATTTATGAATTGAAATAATAATATATAAAATGAAAAATGTACTCTTTTGGATGCCTAATTTGAAAATAAGCAAATAATTTGGTTCCGTTTGCTTGAACTTCAGGGAATACCAATTTTTAATAGAAAATTTGTCAGCATTTTTGAACTGCGGGTAATATATATATTGTATATTAAAAGCAAAAGGTGGTTGACATTATTTTATTGCATTATCTTATTTCTTCCTCAAACTAACCTGTATAAGAGAACAAAAAATTTGCAGTCATATCCAGTTGTCCACTGGCGTTAGGTAACTGAAAGGTAAATGTGAATTAACGAATCTAATTCCCAAAGGAATCGTAAAATTAATTTTAAAACCATAAACCACAGATCAGTCTGTATCTCTCAATCTTAAATACAACAAAGGATTAAAGTTATGTTTTGAATGATCGAATTATGGAAACGGTTGCCCTGAAGTTCAACAATTTTAGTTTAATTGAAATTTATGATTGGGATTTAAGGAAGTGATAAATTGACCATAGATATAATTTCAGGACATGCACATGCTGTATACCTTTACATATTTATAAAGGTTTAGTGAGAATATTTAATTTGTGATAATAACTTTAGACCTAATGAATACATATATACATATAGTATAACTAATTCGGGAATTTTGAGGTCCAAGGGTCTGAGGAAGAGGATAATGGGTTTCCATTACATTATCCCTATGCTTTTGGTATCCGTTTTCATTTATAATTATGTGTTTCAAGTATCATGATACGTGGTAGTCGAGGAGCACCAGTCATTGAGTACTTTTGGGGACTATGATAAGGCCAGAAAAACCTCTTACGACCAAATCTCAATGATTGATGAATGTTTTATCCCTATCTGATTTAAGGACACATGCAGAGTATTAGCTCCTTTCCTTATAAAATAATACACTGATATAAATAACCTAGACCACAACAGAGCAAAGTATTATTACGTAAAGCGTCTTCTGAAGAATCACCTGATTTTCGAATATCTCCAATTGGAGGGCAGAATCTTACCTGCGCAGATTTTCCGGCTTTCCCCATCCCTTCTCAAAGAACCTGGTTATCAGCATTCGCCGATAGAGGCTATCCAGTTTACTCGGAGGCATATTGGTGTATTGATCAAAATCAAGCCAAAATAATAACAAACAATACGTCCGATAGAGATGGTATTGGAGGCCTATTGCACTATCGATAATTGGGTGGATACATCCATGGTGAAAAGACTTAAAATTTAATTTTGTTTGTTTTTTCTTTTTTTTAATTAATTTTGCCAATAACTGCAAATCTGAGGAGTAAAGTCAAAAAATGTGAAATATTGTTTTGAAATTTATGTCATGACAATGTCAGAATAAACTCGCCATTTGGAACGCTGGAAAATGGAACAGTCAGGGGTCTCCATATTTGAAAACAAAAAGATAAATTTAAAAAAAAAAATCTTTACTATTCCCATCTAATAACAAATGTTTATTTTAAAAATAATATGAAATCCTGAAGGAGCTGTGTGTGATCCTAAAAATTCTCAATAGTTATAAATTACACTGGACTTAGGCAATATATCCTGGGCTTGCTCCTTGGGAAAACTAATTTCGATTAATTATCCATTATCTAGAGATAAACGACTCAAGACCATTAAATCAAAAATATTGTTAAGTAAAAGTTGCTTATATTTTGGCAGAAACCATATTGTTTTTAAAAAAGTTCAATTATAAACCCAGAAAAAGCTTATAAAAAAGTACACTTCTTATTCTCACATTTTATTACATTGTATCTTAGAAAATATGTTACTTAATTTCCTTTGGTAGTTTTATCAATACGATACGTATACACTACATTTATATCTGTATGTATAATTATGTTTCGGGCAAACCTAATTCGTTAAAAAAATTACATTTGCCCTTGTAAATACTTTATTAAAAGATTTTATAAATATACAAATAATTTATTATAGCACACTGATGCATTGATGTCCCAACACGTGCATTATGTACTCGTATATACATAACTAACTTAATCCAATGTTGACTCGGCTATGTGATGTAAGTCTGAATAATTAATTATTGCGCGATGTAGGAACTCGTATTGTGCCTAGACATGGGAAGATTGGACATTAATTTATGTGTTTCGAATGGAAGATATGTGGTAAGCTTACGTATGAGTTGATAAGTCCCGTTCGCTGAGATCGTAATTTCCGTGTGGTGGCACAAATGTCGACGCACTTCTCCAGCCGGAGATGCTGGACCAAAATGCACATGGCAACGAATATAGAACTTCGATCAGTTCCCAGGCTGACGGGTAGAAAATGGGTTCATTAATTAATTGTTTATCAGATGTGCTTAAATAACTTGATATTTACCTGCAATGAACTGTGAGTGGAGATCGACAACCCGTATTTTTATGGCTTTTGTAATGGTTGTAAGCTTGGTCTACAAGTTCAATAATGCCCCGACAGACTTCAGGAACTTCTCCGTCCACGGTTGGCCAACCATTATACTGAAATTGTGTGACTTTCAGCGTATCATCTATTTTGCAATTCGTTACGTAGAATTCGCGGCGAGTATAGTAAGGACAACTTTCGCTGTGCACATATTTCACAAGTATATGGTCATATTGAACTTCATCATCGGCCCAATAACGCGGGCATTTTCTGTTGCCATCTCCAATCTGTAAAACATTAGAATTTAATATCAACTCAATCAGAAATAATTCTATCGTACTTACTTCGGAAATCATCACCAGCGTGGAAACACTCTGTTCTGAGATCATCCTCCAGAAATCACCAATGGTGTTTTCAAGCGGGTCCTGGGCAATTATGAAAGTTTCGCTATTGTCATAGCCCTCGATGAACGAAGCATTTATATAGGTGGAATTATCTCGCATTGGAAGTGGGGTCAGTATTACCTGGAATTTTAATGAGCATGTATTAGAAACCATTAGACTTTATAGTAAATTAATATTACTCACTCTATTACGATCGTAGGGGATGACCTCTTGGCATCTGTTCTTCAGATTGTTCTCCTCGTTCTCGCCTACACAACACGATTTACTAATCTCATCCGCTGTGGCTACCAGTTTCTGAAAAAAATATTAAATAAAACAGAGCTCAAAAAGGATATATTATAGTACAAACCTCGAATTCCAGTTCCAATTTACATTTTCCTTCATTGGGTTTGCGCTTAAGGGATTCAATGGCTTCTGTCATGGTGTTAATGCAAATATCCGTGTTTCCAAATGTTCCAGTGTCTAAGAGAGCCCGGTAAAGGAAGATGTATTGTTTCTATATAAAAGAGAATACAAAAATCATTATAGGAATTAAGTAATAAATTCGCTGATAACTCACCAAAGATTGAACTAAAAAATTTCGCTGATGGCGTAAGTCACACACGGTGTTATAAATCGACACCGAGTCTTCCTCCTCCAATTGTTGAATAAGGGAATCTAAAGCCACCAGAGTTCCAGTTCGACCGACACCAGCACTACAGTGCACTAGGATGGGACCCCTCTGCAGGGAGTAGACGGAATTGATTTGACGGATGAACTTAATAATGCCATGCGGATGCTCCGGGGCCATAAAGTCCTTCCACGTTAAATAGTGGTATTGGGTGATTTGTCTGCGGTCCTCCTCCTCGCCCACATTGGCCTTGTTCTTCGAGACGTTCAGGGTTCGCTCAATATAATCTCCAGTCTTACGCTCTTGTGCAAATTTCACTAAAATATCGCCAAACTGCTTGGTATCAAATACTTTCTCCGGCCAGTATTTCGCACACTTGGCCTTGTTATATTCCTCCAAATTGGTAAGCATCACAATAATTTCCAGATGTTGTTCCCAAATCATTCGCCAAAAGTCATCGATGGTGCTCTCCATTGGACCCTGGGCGCAAATAAACTTCTTCCTCTCCTTGTAGCCGATGACAAAATTGGCATTTATGTAGTCAGTGGTTTGTAAACTATTGATGGGCGCCAATTTAACGCGCGTTTGATCGTAGGCCTTAATATCGGGATACCTGTTCTTGCAGGCGTTTTCCTTTAAATCACTATTCTTAGTTGTTCGATCGCTAAAGCGATTCGGCAGCATCTCGTACTCCCGCAGGAAACCGTAGTCCGTGTCCTTATGGCGATTCTTATAGGCGTTTTCTAAATCTAATCTGTGAATGGGGCCAGCATCGAAGCCCTTGTGGTTTCCGGAAGTAATAAAATGACTGTGGTTGTGACTGCGGCGTCCAAATAAAGCTCTACTGGAAGGAATTCATTTTAATATTTGATCAGCATAGGATTGAAATTAAATAGTTACCTTAGAGAATCCTTCAAAGTTAATGTGTCTTCGCCTTGCATTTCATTTTTGGCCTTCTTGTGCTGGAAAACCCACAGCACAATTATAACGACAAGGATACCCAGAAGTACTGCTCCCGCTTTGATCGCAATATTCAGGTAAAAGTCCATATTGCTCAGCGAATGGATGGGCTCTGCCTCTGTTGCCGGGGTAATCACATCAAAGTACTTGCTATATGCCATCAGGACACTACTCCTATCCCGAACTGTGAAAAATAAAACAAAAACTCATTGATTTATTTATAATTCGAAATTAAATATCTCCTTACCAATTATCTCCAGGAAACCAGTGTAGTTTGAATTAACATCTATTTGGCCATCGAACACATCTCGACTTAAATCGTGAACTGGCACATTCAGATTGCCGGTGGTAAGAATTTGATTCTCATCTGTCACCGCGCTTCGTTTAGCTCTGAATTTATTTTCCAAGATCTTGAGAGCATGCTCTGTTAGATTCGCGCCCTTGATTAAGTTATCTTTGTCCGACAAATGTTGGAAATCAGAATCGGAATCTAAAGAAAAAAAAAAGAATATGAGTTTAAGGTTGGGGAGTGGTTTAAAAATGAACTCACTTGATAGTTTACTCAATGGAGGTCTTTGCGGAATCTCTGGCTTCCTAAGGAATGGAATCCCCTCCAAGCACTTGCGGCAAATTTCGTCGTTGTCCTTCACAATCTCGTTGTTTTCCGCGAATCGCATTTCGTCGCCCAAAAATATCTCAGGCTTGAAATATTTGCTGCTAATCATTTCTGCGATGTAGGCGCTACTCGTGGTCACATTGTCGCTGTGAACCTGTTGATATGTGGTTGTATGCAGCTTGTCCGGCTCCGGCAACTCCTTGTTGTCATTGGTGATCCTAACCAGATACAGTCTGTAGCAGCAAATGGGCCCGTTTCGTTCGCTGATCTTGGGCAAGTATAATTTGAGAATATATTTGGAGCCTAGGTTAACCTTTGTCCACATGGTTCTGCCTATGGTATCTGGCGTGGAAACGGGCATTAAACAATTGGCGGCCGCAAGTTCTCCATTCTTTTTGTGCCGCGTTATAGCCGACACAGTGACCGTGTAGTTGGTATTCGGACTGACACTTTCGTAAAGCGTCTTGTGGTGAGGCTCATCGATTCTTCGAATCTTCGGACCCCACATATCCCTCTCCAGAGGGCTCATCGAGTTCCCCTGCAGGTTGATCAAGTAGGAAACTACCTTGCCATTCGGAGTCTTTGGTATATCCCAGCTTATGGAGATGGAATTGCCTCTCGTTACGTTGTCGTGATGGCAGTTGATAGTCAAGTTAGTGGGCTTCGAGGCCACACCATCCATGGTTGTGCCATTTACGCTCTCCGACCAGTTGCCACAGGTCTTCGTGAGATCGCTGCATGCCCTTATTCTAAATTCGTAGTCTGTGGCGGTTTTTAGCTTATCAAACATATATGGCAAGTTGCGGGAGTTCTGCTGGTATATGGCCGCTTCAATCACTTTGGGCACCTCGCCCGATTCCGAGACAGTCAGCTCGTAGTACTGGATATACTCGATTAGATCCGGCGGCGGAGGATTCCAGCCAATCGTTATCGTCGACGGTGTGCTGCCGGTGGTCTCAACTTTCGGTATGAATATGGGATCGAAACTGAGAGTGGTTATACCCAGAGGATACTGGGTGGGCTGGCCGCTGCCGATCGAGTTCTTTCCGGCGATCCTTAAAAAATAGGTGGTGTTTGGTTTAAAATTATCCAAAATATACGACGTGTTCTTGCCGCTAATAATCTCATCATAATATCTAAAAGTCGTTGTGCCAGCCTCCTGCAAGGTTATAAAGAACTTCTGCACTGGATCGTTGCCATCGTTGACGGTCCAGTTTACAAATATTTTGTTAGCACCCACCGCTTTGGCAAAATCAATGCTAACTTGTGGCACTTCCATTACAAAGAGGGTTATTTCCTTGTAGGCAGCCTCAAGTCCATTGTCATCGAATACGGTGCACTTGTACGTTCCGTTCTCCTTCTTGTACACCTCGGTGAACTCCAAAGTAAAGTTTAAATGCGTCTCGTTCAGTTTCGCGATGGACGAAAATGTGTCCAGGAAGGCAAAAGGACTGCCGTCTTTCAGCCACTTCGTGTTCTTTGGGGTCGTCTCATTTTGCGGGTACATTTCAATCAGACAATGCAAAACAACATCTTGTCCGATTTTCCTCCTGATCCTTTCAGCGGTACTCTGCAGGACCTTGGGGGGAACATAGGGGTGTAGGCTAAATTCAGTCGAGAGGTTCTTGGCCGGATCCCAAGTGCATGTGTAGTTGCCAGAGTCGTTAATCTTAACGTCGCGAAGGGTAAGTTGGTTCTTAAACTTGACCAGATCTTGATTCATGTTCGTTTCATCAACGTCGTTATTTTGATTCAAGGAATCGGATCTGATTTCGAACCTGAAAGGAATTAAAGGTTATTATAGCTCGATTCAATTAATTCTAAGCTATATCTTTGAACTTATAGGAACACTACACAATATGGTTGGAGGTTGAATTAGTTTACCTGGTATTATTTTTATCAATAGTCTGGTTCCCAAATGTCCATATTGCAGCCTCATTTTCCGATGCGCACTCCAAAGAAATGTTCTTCCCGATCTCTGCCCATTCTGGAAAATAAATATAGTTTTTCTTTTAATAAAATTATGCCAAGATAATTTTAATTAAATATTTTACATATCTAGCCATTAATTTGTATATTATAAATTTCATAATAAACTTTTTAATATAATATAAAGTATAAATAATGTGAAGCTTTATCTTCCAACAGCCTGATCTTTCTCCATTTCATTATTCTAGTTTTCCGCTTGAGATAAACTATACAATTATTTGTAAAACCGTGAATCATGGCATTTTTCGAAGAGAATTCATTGAAGATGACGGAGATTATTGAAACATATTGGCACTATAGTCCCCGTCACAAATTATATTTAAATTGGCTCAGGTTCCCATTTATGTGTTTTAAACGATTTTAAATATAGTAAACACAAGACAAACACATTTGTTTTCGCTTAAAGTATCACTTCATCATAAAAATTAGTTTCATTTTACTATTTTTAATTTCTTAATAAATGGTGTGCCACCTTAATTACTGACCGGACAAGGGTGGTCAGAAAATATTCAGCCGGGCGGCAAAACCAGACAGATCTAAAAAAAAAACCCCACCTCCTCGAACCGTTGCAACCATAAATTCTTGATAGTTGCATCAATTAAAAATGCGGAATCAACACGTATTTTCTATACTCCCAATCGCTTTTCAGATATACGGATATATGCAGATGTACGAGTATAGAAGTATGTATGCAAGAACGCCCATACATATCTACCGCTGTATGCATCGGGTAGTGTATATGTACATAAGCTCGGCTACTTTGTTTACGGGCAGCCCCCCAATGAAATCTCACCCCATTCCGTAATCTTTGGGCGTTACCGACATAGTTCAAGTGCCACCGAATACCAAGACCCCAACACCGATTAGACTTAACATCTAACTGATATCAAAAAGAGTTACAGGCAATTGAAAGACAGTTAAACACACAAAAAAAAAAACAATAAAAAAACACCGATTTTTTTTGTTGACACCCACATTCTTGGTGTCAGTATGTATATGCATGTAGAAATTATGTTTTCCGCTTTAACGCTGCCTCGGAGCACCCAAAAGGGTATATTCAGGGCTTTACCTTGCTTTACAGATCCCTGAACACTTATTGTGCAGAGAAAAGTTAGTGCTAGGATTATATTTAGTAGCATTGTCATGCGTCGGTAGAGTAACGCCATGGCTTGCTAATTCTCACTCCGAGCCGGATGAATACATATGTCAAAAATTAGTTTCGATGTTTGCGTTCGGTAAAAAAACAGTTTCAATATTCAATTAATGCCGTCGCGGTCACCAATAAGCATTTAAGCACTGGAATTGTGTGTGTTTTAATACACTTATCAAACGACGGCAACCGCCTACGAATTCATTAATCTCGTTATTTTCCTTAATACTGATTGCTACCGATAAATGGTCACAATGTTTTTTTTTAATTCGCGATATATCGATAGGCGGATGGAATGTGTACTCGGTGTGATGGGTCGGACAATCGATGCTTTTGGAACGTTGAAATTGACACGAAGAGTGTTTGAGTTCGCAAAGTTATCGATTTGGAATAATCAAATGTAAATAAGGAAAAACAATAAAAAAAATGTTAGAGACGTTTGTTAACTTTTTTTAAGACCATACTGGGCGGTTTTAATTTTTAATTGAACATATGAAAATAAAATAATTTATAAATATGTTTTTAAAAAATTACGCACACATGCCCTTTTCAGCAATTAACAAAACCTTAGTTATCCTGTTATCGTTTTAAAATTTTGAAACATTTTTTTAAAATTCATTTGTTGGTGATATAATTTTTAAAATCATTTAATATGCCATTTGTGCTGTTCCAATTTCGCATTTCCATCTTCCTTTTCGATATATTTGTTAAAAGTAAATTAGTGTTGTTATCTTAGCATACGATGTACAACACTTAACCAAAGTAAACTAGCCGGCATTGTTTGTGCGCGTTTTTTGCAGAAAATCATTGAAAAACAAAATACAACATGAAATTAGTGAGGTAAGATTTATTAAATAGTCACACTGCATTGGGAATTCTGTCAGAAATGGAGTTGCAAAGGGATTCCGCCACAGTATTTTGGATACCGAAAATTCACACATGCACGCATGTATCAAGCGATGCTGCAAATTGTATTCCCACACAACATTCTCTATGGGAAATGCAAAATATGAATAAAACGCTAATGGGGTCTGGGAAATATATGCATTGCAGAGCTGCACTAGTAGTTATTCATACTTATTCCATATTTGAGAAGTCCTGTCTTCAAGGAATGTAAAGATTATCCATTAAAGTGAGGAATTTTGTGGCTTATTGGGATCTCTGCTTATTTTCACCCCTCAACTTGAAATTCAAGTTTTATTTTTTTTTTATATTCAGCTGGAATCAAGAATGCAATTTTTTTTCGATCCTCCACAACCATGATAATAATATCCATCCCTTTTCAGATTCCTGATGAAGCTAAGTCACGAGACTGTGACCATCGAATTGAAGAATGGCACCCAAATACATGGCACCATCACCGGTGTGGACGTCGCCATGAATACCCACCTGAAGAGCGTGCGGATGACCATCAAGAATAGAGATCCCGTTCACTTGGAGACCTTGAGCATTCGCGGCAACAACATCAGATACTTCATACTCCCGGACAGCTTGCCGCTGGAGACACTCCTCATAGACGACACCCCCAAGTCGAAGACAAAAAAGAAGGAGAGCGGACGCGTGGGCAACCGGGGCAGGGGCAGAGGTGCTCGCGGTCGCGGTGGACCGAGGGGTCGCGGCAGAGGCCGAGCATCCGGCAGGCGTTAATTCTTGTAACTTGTACCCTTAATAAAAAATATTCGATAAATATAGAATATATATTTTATCTGGACAATCATTGTATTGAGATTCTGAACGCTGTCTAGAGAACTTTTAGAATACCTTTGAAAAACGATGTACAAATTTCCAAAGCCATTGTAGGTCATGGAAAGTGTGTTAAGCTTTGAATATAAACAATATTAAAGAGGATAATTCGAGTATTTAATCATTAAATTTTTAAATAATATATGCACAGAAACAACTGCTATCTATATTCTTGTAAAATATGTCTCAGAATTAGTTATATCAATAGTAATCTGGCATAAAGCCTATTCCAAATTTAAGATGTTGATTTATCTGTTATTAATATAGCTCTATTATATATCGTGTATTTTTTTTAACTTTTCTCGAGTTAACCCCAATTAACATTTTATTTATGTATTTTCTATAACGTAGTTTTCGGTTTTTTTTTTAATTGAACTTTTCAGCCTTAAATCATGTTCAAAAGTTATAAATTTATATTACATTTAAAAAAATGATTTTGCTATACGGTTTTTAAGGTTTATTTCCCATAACACACTTACCATAACATCCTATAAATATCGATAACATAACACAATATCGATATATTTGTGGCGCCATCTGTGCAGCAGTTAAGCGGACTCATAAACGTAAATAAGGATTTAATTTAATAACCCAAAAATAAGCCACAAGTTGTTATTTAATTAAACTCTTAATTAAATTGAAAGAATTTTTTTGTTTTATCCATTTATGTAACTTCGACTTTTTTACAGCCATTTTAAAGGTGCTGAATTTTTCCAGGTTCAAAGCTTTGTGCTTTTTATTTTAAAGTTTCGAAGTTTATGGCATTTGTGTTTTATTTTTTATTTAATAGTTCATTTCAGAATGCCACTTTTCACACCATTTTTATTGTTTTGTTTTTTTCATCAGACTTGTAATTGCATCGATTTTTGCAAGTGAAGGTATTGATTTTGCCATATGCACCGTCCACCCTAGTCCAATATGCATTCCTAAATGGGATACGAATTCTTAACATCGATGCATTTTATAATGCCGGATTCCAGAAGGAAAACATTTCCCGTCTTAAAGGGGATATACAAATTATTTTCTGATGTCTTATTAATAATGTTGGGGGTAGCTTTGTTTTCGTTGATAATAATTTAATGTAGAAAACAATTTTAAATTGTTTAGTATATAAAGAATATGTATGGATCACCTGAAAGAGCAGAGTTAATACAAAAATAATTAATATAAGTATAAATTTAATAAAAACATTTTTTTTTATGCTGTTAAGCTAGCTCTATTCGCACACACCAGAGTCTCCAATGTCAAGCCCTAAGGCCAACAATATACCGCCGTCTATTTGCCGATTTTGCACACCTTTGTTCAAGTGTTAGAGGGATCCGAACACTGTTACAATATGGAAACCATTCTAAATGGTACTACACCGATCACAGAAAAGCTCGTGATGGCCCAAATAAGTGCAATGTAATGTGCTAGCCACTCCAGATGAACGCCATTTGACGGGCTGCAGATTGTGTTGCAATCAATTGAAAGTGATGAGCCTGGAAAAGTTGTACCACATCAAGCACAACTCAACGCTATTCTTCCCTCTTTATTAACTTATTTTCATAGTTTTCCCGATGAGACCAAGTACTGGGATGAGAATTGCAAAATATTGGTTTGACAAGATCCTCTTCAAATGGATTTCTATGAGGAGCTTTGCATTTATGAAATTCTGAGATGTGTGTATTTCAATTGACGGCGGATTCGAAGAGAAAAAGAAAATTCTTTAGAGTTGATGAATTAACAGCGGAATATCTTTATGCGAATCAAAATCATTATGAAAATATATATGTTTTTGCTCTTAAGATATAAAATTGTAAATATTTCATATATATACGTATGTAAGTGGTTATATACTGAAACAGTTGCCGCAGCTTTAATGGCAATTTTTATCAAAGATATATTTACTTATATTAAGTTAAACTATTTTCACACGCATCTTTGCTGCACATATTAACGCTTAATTGGGTTCATACTTATGCAACAAGTGGAGCGCATAAATAAGACTAAATTCCGGCTAATTCATTCACTTTGGAACTGTTGGTGTCTGTCTTTTCCATCCATATTATTGAATACTCTAATGAGCTTTAGAAGATACAGGTAAATATCTCTATCTGCAACGTTTATGCCATTTGAAGTACTTTATTTAATGCTAATATATACAGCAATCGCACTTTTATACAATGTTTGCATTGAGGTATCATTGCACAGAGTTTGTGGAGGAAAAAAATGCTATTTATGTGAGGGGGATGCGGATGAGTTGTGAAATCAAAGTTAATCAATTTATCTAGCTTTAATCATTTAGGGGTTGAACATTCTGTCGTGTCTATTATAGATACATTTACACCCTTTTGTTCAGCGAATAAGGGGAAGAGAAATAAAGGGAAATTATTTCAGACTGAGCTTATTTAAGTCACTTGTTTTTAGAAATTCATCCACAGCGGTCCTAACTCTACCCGACGCTTATTTTTCTAGCCATATTTTACTTTGTTTACTGCTGTTTTATAAAAGGGGATTGGGAAAAAATCGAAGGAGGTGGGATATACATATTGGATTTTTTTTGTAGTTTTATTTTTTTAAGGGATTATTTTAGCATTGCAGGTCGTGAAGATCAAATTAGAAAAAGCCCATCGATCGTCGATCTTTAAATAATAATGAACACTTTCAATCCCTGAACAATCGGTTGGTTTTATTAAAGTGAGGACAATCAAAATATTTCCAAAATTTATTTTAAGCATGAAAATATGAAGCCATCCTTTGTCTCTTCAAGTTTAACAATTCATGGGAAATAAAGTACAATTTCTTTAAACGGCTATAAACAAATCAAATTAATGAGTGCTTAAAAAGCCACGTGAAAAACATTTTACTATGCAGTATGTAGCTTGTTAATCCTCGTTGTAGCTGCTAAATAATGATGGTTCGGCATGAAACAAAGCCGAATCGTAATTTAGTATCTGTGTTTCCCCATGTGAAAGTTTGTATCGCCTCCTTGTCTTTTTTATTGCGTAAAGCAACGCAGGAACCCAGGTCCTTAGACTGGATGAGGACTGAACCAAACAGGTTCAGCGTAAATTCATTGATGAGTAAAACATGTTTCCCGAGAAGGAACCATCAATATCAATCGAAAATGCATGCCGCGGCCAGATCAAAATAAATTATAAAACAAAAAGAGCCGCAGCCCGTACGCATACACATAAGGTTTAGCAATAAAATGAATCGCAAAATTAACAAGATAAGAATCTTCTTAAGATAGGAGAAATAAAATCCACCGGGTACAACCAAATTAATTTTGACATAATGTCAGACAAACAAATGTTTGCACTTAAGAAGACAGCGCCTTTGTTGAGACTCCTTCTCCATCTCCTCGGCCATGTAAAGTGGAATGCCTTTTTAATATTTGTCTAGACGTGAAAGCAAACATAGGGTTCCAATATGATTGTTTCCTATGCGAGCTGTAATAACAAATCAGTTTTTATATTGATAAAATATACGGGTGACCAAATGAGTTTGACCATTCTGAAGTACTGAATATTTTATGTTGATTACTAATTACCAATAGAAATTGAGTCATTATTTTAAATGTTTTATTTGTTTTTTAGCTTGCTAATAAAACTTTCATATTTTTAAAAATCCTTGATTCTGTTATTACGGTGTATAACATATATAATAAAATCTTTAATAATATGTGTAATGTGTAATCTATAAGCTATTCTGACTCCTAAACCAACTGAACCCATATTGAATTGTTTTGTTTTTTTTTCGTTCATTATAAATCTAATAAACGATTTAACAAATAATGACTGTAATCTGAAATCCCACCCAAACTTCCCAGACTTTTAAAACTCTGCGCGTTGCTTATTCCCAGATTTTTTGTAAATTGTATTACTTACTGGGAAAAGTGTCATTTCAAGTTGGGTGTCATAACTCAGTGGCAGGATAATTCGCAACAGGGTACATCGCTTAGATTTGCAACGCACCCACCGATTCGGCATGAGTCTTTGCCTGGGTAAACTCCGACCGGAAAGCGAACCCACCAATACCAAAACTCTGGAATAACCAACGAACTTTGAGGAAAATCGAAACCGGCTTTATTAAGGTAAACAAGGACCAACGCTCGCTGTTTATGTTTGTCTTTGCCTCACTGTCAGTTTGCAGTGCAGTTGCCTGCGAGTACTGACTTTGACACGTTTTCTGACTTAATTTTAGTTTATTGCTTTTTATGTGAGCGGGATTGTGGATTGTGTGCCCTGCGTATCTAGCAGGACGTCAACCGTCCACCGAGTGACACGTGTTGCGGATGAGTCCCAACCGAAATGCACAGCGACTGTGGCTTTTGTAGTCCACGGGTTGACTTTTCCGCCTGGTCGAAGTGGCCCAGATCCTCGACACGTAAAATTGAGTCAGCCTCCGTCGGACTACCCGGGGGTGGCTTCAAATCGAATGGTCCGCTCGGTCCGTGGGTTTGTTTACCATTCTCACGCATGTGACTTCCAAATGACGGATTGAAGTAGGCAAATATTTGTACAGGAGCGCCGGTCCCGGAGTTCCAAAGTTCCGAAGTCCCGGAGCCGGTGCCCTTATTAGATAACGATGATTGTAGCCAGTTTGCGCACGCGTTTGACTATTGCCCATTGCCAGGCGATAATGTTAATTATTCCTGTAATATATTCATGGATTTGTTTTTAACTCAGAACAGAGACATTTCGGCGGTGCACGTGGCGGGCTTTAACATTGAGATAAGGTGGTATATAAACATCAAACGATATAAAGTATATATTTTCATAAAAACCCTTCGCGACGGTGATGGCTCAATGCGGATATGTTTTAATTAAACACAATTTACAAATATAGAATTATTATTCCTTAAGCCTGTTTACATATTTATTTTGTTAAGGGAAATGAAATATAAATGAGAAATTATGTGTGTGTATTATTATTTATTTTTCGTTAAATCTCACCCTAAAGATTACTCTATATTGTGGGAAACGGATTAAAAGAAAATAGAAATTATTAATTATATACCTGAATATACAAATACTTTTCACATTTATTTATTTATTATTATTATTATTATGGGTAACTAACTTAATTCAAATAAAATGAAATATAAATGAGAAATGGGTTTGTATTATTATTTATTTTTCACCCTAATTCATCATTCTTAAATTATGGAAACGGATTAAAATAAAATGTAAATACTTTTCGGGCATACTATTTTTCATAATTATAAATATTTAATATTTGCATTTCATATAATTTATTTCTGTTAATATTGAATAATATAAAAATAACAAATATTTTAAATTTTGATTGAAATTTCAGCTCAAATATATATTTCTTTGCATTAACCCTTCCCAAAAAAAAAAAGTAATTAATTTCTTTTTAAATGTGTGTATTTTTATAGCATTTCGCAAACTATTTTTGCACTCATCAAAAGTACAAGCTCAATATGCACATGTAAATACGTGTGCAAATACAAAGCGACCGAGGACTCTTCAGAGCTTGTGGAAACAGGCAGGTTTCATTAAATTAATTAGCGTTTCTTTCGCAAATACTGCCAGCTGCACAGAAATTATATATACTCGTACCTATATAGATGTGTATATAGGTGGAGTCATCTGGCCTTGCCTGGGTTTTGGAATACGGAACGTTGCAATACGGGAGCCACTTCATTTCACGGCGCTCTCAGACGGAAAATGATGTTTTCAGTTAAAACTCAAGATTTATGTAAACACTTGTCCTAGCTCTGGGGTTGTGTGCTATTTCAACTTAATGAATATTTGAGGCAAATAACCATCCACTGCAAATTAATCAGAAGCTGGAGAGTGTATATATTCAACAGATCCTGAATGGGAAATAACATGATAATAATTCGAGTATCGTTTATATATTTAAAAGCTTATTCTAAAAGATTGGAGGTATCAAGATCTTAAAATGGATTTTTTCGACAAACTCAACAATTTTCTCTTCTTTCTTTCCCTGCTATAAATTACTTATAATTTATTTTGCGCAAAATAAATAATTCAGATTTCTCACATCTACCTAAAAGTATCTTTTTAACGACTCGACCAGAAGAGGATGTTTAATGCGTGTGTTTACAAAGGAGCCCAGGAACCCGAAAGGAAGCAGCTATTGTGTGGGACAGCCATTGGGCAGATACTTATCTGGCAATATATTAAGACAGACTTCGTCCTCAGCCATCCATTTGGTACGCATCCGGTTGGTGACACTTACCCTTCGTTACCGTAATTAATTTCACTTTCAAGCCCCCGGTTCGCTTGTAAATATCTCGCCCAGACGAATTGCGACACGTGTATCAGAAGCCGGATTTAAACACACTGCGATCCGCTCCCACATCCCATATCCCGTCCACATCCCGTCCATCCCATCCACCACCTCCAGCAATCTCTCGGGCGGTTCCATACTGCGAGTTAATTCGTTCGATGTGGTTATGAATTAGGCACAACTCATCATTTGCAGCATCGACGCCCGTCCTCCGCCGGGGGTGGGACTTCCGATTCCACAATTCCAAGCAGATACAGATACACAATGATGGTGTTAACACCCCAGCTCCACCCCACGGATATATATATTGTAGATGCCATATAGTAGCCCCGGGGCCGCAACAGTAACAATATGGCAACCGGCACGTGTTTTAGGGCTCTCCAGCAGCGCTATTCATAACATCCAACATTGGAACTTCGAAAAGATGAAACTGGCACCTCGAACCCTTTTACCGTATCCGTCTTGCAAACTCCGGTTCGGAATGGAATCGAAGGGGTTGGGTGGAATAATATTTCCCATTTATTTCAACACCTCCCAGGCAGTAATATGCTTTTATGGATTTTTGTGGTTAAGTAAGTTTCTAATCAAGATTTCAATATTATTATTTTAATTTGTTTTATTTTGCATATAAGATAAATCGTAGCATTTAATAAATTTAATTTTGAAGTTTTAGGAGAATATATTTAATGTTGATAGAACGACAATTCAGCATGCATGGTCTTGGAAATGTTTATTATTTATTTTATTATTTGTCATATTTGTTTGTCATCAAAATGAATTAATTTAGATCATTGCTTAATGCTCATATTACGTTGAAACCGATTTTTATGCATCCCTGAGTCGTTCGATTTTTAGTACCTGAAAATTAAATAGATTTTAGTAGGAACATTTTTTTATATCTGAGAAGTAAGCACATTACTTAATGCTCATATCAAGTTACAAGTAAATTTAGTGTGTGCTTGAGTCTTACGATTTTTAGTACCCCAATTTATATATTTTGTTATTTGTTATTATTCGCTCTTTAAAATAAATACTATAATGTATACTTAATTGTACTATATGTCGGACTATTACAATTTAAATATAAAATAGATTTTAGTATGAGATTTTTTTAAATACCTGATAGGGGAGGTTTTTTTCATTAATTAAATTAAATGAACTATCAAAATGTATTAATTTTTGTGAATAATTATTAACAATAAGAATTAATGCTCATATCAAGTTACAACTGATTTTTCTGTCCGACTGAGTCGTAAGATTTTTAGTGCTCCATTTGATGGTCCGCCTTTCCGATTATCTTCAGTTGCTCGCCAGATTTCGGGCTCTGCGTGAAAAATGTTTTAATAAGGCAAACAAAAGACTGCAACATAAACATAATAATTATTTATTGTTTCTGCAATTGTAATAGGCTGTGCTGGGACCGTCCGACCGACTGAGCGAGTGGATTCAAATCCAATCCAAGCCAGTCAGCCGGCCAACCAGAGATTCAGTGTCGTGCAGAGCAGGGAATCAAAGAGCAGGCACAGTGTTTGGATGGCACAGCGGGCGCTAGTTGACTTTTGGTTCTCAGCCCAGAGATGTCGGGATCTCGTTCGACAGTCGCGAACATCTCGCATTTTGCAACTCACAACTCGCAACGCGCAACTCTCAGTTCGCAGTTCGCAACTGGAAACACACAATGCTCCTTGGTCACTTGGTTGGCTTGCTTATTTGTGAACTTGTTTATTTGCGGTGATCGGGCGGGCTAATCTACAGCGAATGCTGCCCAGTTTGTCGTTGTCTTATTCCCTTGTCATTGCGGGTATCGACTGGCTCCGGGACGCGAGATTCGGGATTCGGGATTGTTTCGCCAGAACAAGTCCAAACAATGGCCCTGACAAGAGGGTTGTGCGCATCTCTCTGCTCGCCGGGGCATTAGTTCGCATCCTCCACCGGCGGACACCGACCCCCTGGGCAGTGCCAGCCTCAGCTTCGGCCTCAGTCACATCCTCAGCCTCATCCTCAATTTTTTTTTTTTTTCATTTGACTTGCTGAGGTACATGCTTCCTACAGATAAACTCGAGCGTTTTTTGACGAAGTTCAAAATTGCTACGACTGATTCCCATTCATACACTCAACAAAAACTCGATGTATATTTGGACAGGGTATGTATATGCTTATAAAAAATATATATAACATAATATAATGAAGTGGAGAATTAAAAATGTATGAAATAGTTATTTAATTATTATTTAACAATTATTTATTAAATCGATTGAAAATGGTTAAGAAATCAGGTTAACGAATTTTGTATAATATTTTATAAACTCATATAAAATTCATATTTTAGTCAGTGCTTAACATATAAAAACAAATTATAACGCGTTTGAAGTGGCGGATTAAAAATATATTAAATAGTTGTTTTATAATGATTTACAATTTATTTGTTGCATCAGTTAAAAAGGGTAAATAAAGCAGTTAAAGGATTCTAAGTAATATATTTTCTATTTTAAATATACAAAAATTCCTACTTTGCTTTTAAAACCTTACTCTTAACGATTTAATTTTTTTTAAATATTTTTTGAGTGAATAATATATGTATTTTTCGCAGTGCATGCTGCCTGCTGATACTGATGAGAATAAACACAAACGCATTCGTTTACAAAGTGCGAAATACTTCCTTTTTCTGCTGAGAAAGTGAAGGAGAATTGTGGAATACATAAATAAATTGTAAGACCAGGATCGGACATCGTCCAGAATTTCTCCACTCGGAGTGACAGTTTACAATCGCTTACATGTGACACTGCGATATGAATGGAAAGTGGTTTCTAAAGACCACTTATGGTGGATGCGTGCGAGCATGAAATGCAATAACGATTGTCAGAGTCAATATTTTGGGTTCACGACCACCAGGCTAGATCCTTTGGAGACAAAACAGCCACACATGTTTCCTGAATGACCCGAAGAATTATTGCCAACTCATTCTCGACTGCTCATTTCTTTTTTATCATTACTGTCGCTGTGGCAAACAAACAAGAGCCTTCCAAATAATGTGAGCGATGCAACAAACACTTTTGTCTCATCTTACTTTCTTTTGGGTGTCCGGGGTGAAAAAAACACTTCAAGTGTCACGTTTGGGTGTAAGTAGGCAGGCAGGAACAATATACGATAAATGCTCTATATATATCCAGAACTGGGAAATTGCCAATTGTATTGTGCAGTTTGACTTTGAATGACTTTCCAATCGGGTACAGAATTTTTTCGAATAACATCTTTATGGAGTCCACAAAACAATGCAATTTCTTCTCACCTATGAAGATTGTTTCAAGGTGGCAATATTTTTATTCAATTATTATTGAAGTTCTGGAGAAAAGAAATAATTATAATAAAATTGTATTTACTAAACATTGAACCCTTATCTTAGAATATTTTGAATTATATCTTTATGAAATTAATTATGATGTATTTTTCAAGGTGGCAATTTCTTATGAAATCTTTATTGAATAATAATAATATTTTTTTTTAATTTTGTAATTACTTATTTTAGAAAAATCAGAGACCTCCTAGACAACATTTTTATATAGCTATTTTATTTTTTTGTATATGTGTATTCTAGTCTTTCAAGAACTCTTAAATCGTATAAAGTATATTTTAAATAACGAGTTAATAGATCAAAGTAATTTATCATAGGTGACTATGAAGATTGCTAGAAGATTCAAAATCATTAAATTTTTACGGAAAATTAAAAATAATAAATAGTATTGAATATACCAAATTTTGAACCCTGGAATCTTCATTTAAAAAGTAAATAACCTCCTAGAAAACATTTGTAGACACCTTTTAAAGACTGAAAGTTACCAATTATCCACTAGATACATCCAATATAGGAGTATAAATCTCGGAATATCGACTTACCTTTGGGCTCTTTTGGGATGGCAGCCTTCAAGGCAGCGCCTAAACCAACAAACAAATAAGAAGTATGCAAATTCTGGCGTATTCAACAATGGACTAACCGTTTAAGTAATTGGATCTCCATTTGGCTCTGTTTACATTTTCGGCATCACCATCTCGCCACTTTGCCACTTCGAGAGTGCCGAGAGCCCAGGACGGAGGATGGAGGACGCAGGACGCAGGACGCACAATACGAAGCACAAAGGAGTCGTATCGAAATCCCGCTCTCCTCTCACTTCGGCATGTCCTGCGACACCGCAATTGAACATTTGGCTGCCACATTAAGTGTCCATAGCAGAGTTTTCCACCCCGGGAAAACTGCGTGGAAGTCTCGGAGGAAACTGTGTGCTGGCAACGAGTGGGCGTTGCTTTTCAATCCAATTTTCGGATTTGATTTCATTTATATGTACTGAAGGATTAGGACTAGGCGAAGAGGACTTCGAAAAGGCCAACTAGACAATTTCATTTGTCGTCGTGTGCTTTAAAAGGGATTTTCTTCGCTCGGAATTGATGATGCTTTCTCATTACATTTACATTATATTACGCATTCTGTCCATCTCCGTCTCCATCCCCACCCCGTCCTCTCAATCTCATCCAGCACTCTAAATATACACAAATGTTCGCTTATATTGCGTTGAAAATGCGAACATGTGGTTCTGACAAATACACGCGTCTTTCCTCACTTAGATCGGGGCTTATTAACAAGTGTTTCTACTTTATACCACACTTCTGTATTCTTCGTAACTACTCCGAGCCGAAGGGATATGGTCGGGACATTGGGAACTGGGATAACCCTTGGGGATTCTGGAAGTGACGGGTGTCACCTGCGGAATCAATATAAATGCTAAAGTGTCCGTCAAAATGTTAATTGCAACATAAAGGTTTGTCACTCTTAATTGTTTGATATGAAAGTTGTGTTAAATAAGGTTTAACATAAGCATCTGTTATAAATAACACATAGAGAGTGTCCCTAGATAAATCAAAGTTCATTGAACTTTAATTGGAAATAAGATATTATTTGAAAGATAAATAAAATATATCGTAGAATATAAATGATCTTGCTACGATTTCGTAGATTATAATAAATATTTCAAAAATGTTCAAAGGAATTTGGTAATTTTCTAATAATATTTATGTTTTAAATATTTTCTTAAAGTTTAAATCTTCATATCTCTTCATATTTATAAATTAAATTAAACTACATTTTCCTGAGTTTATAAATCTATTAAAAAATACAGATAACTAGAAAACCTTAGCAAAAATATGTTTTTTTTTAACATGGTGTTAAAATTGAGTCTTGTACGGAAAGCATTCACCATTTTATGGCAAAATATGAGTAACAATGAGGAAAACACTTCACCGAAGAATGGGAACATTCGCCTATTGTGTGATTATTATTTTCCTTGAGAGCCCAGGATTTCCACATGAGGCGTTACACACACGGCTCTAGATGTGGTCCTTGTGAGTGGTTGTTGGGATTTTACACAACAATGATCCTTTTACCCCGCATTGAATTTTTCGAAGCATGGAAAATTTTAAACAGGATTGACTTTTATTCGGGAGTCGGGATGCGTGTGTGTGGGGATTTTTGATGTGCTTATTAGTCCTCTACGGTGGTGATATCCTTATGGCATTCTGCAGATTAGGTCAATCACACCTTTCTCAGGCGGTCGGTCGGAGAGGATTTGCACTGACATATTGGGCAGTATAAATAACCGGAACTTAATTCTGCTTTATGGCCACAAAGAACGAAGTTCCGCACTTATTTTAATGTAATGCCGTAATCAAAACGAAGCTGTTCGACACTTTAATACAGCCATTTGATACGCCTAAACTACATACTACATAATATAAATAAACGGAATCTATTTATCCCTACCCCAAAAAACACTGGCCAGCAGGCAGTTGTTGGTAAAACCAATGGATTTCCGTCGACGGTTGAGTAAGTATTAAAAATGCAAATCATGGCGGCCAAAACAAGCGACCTTAGAACCGCCAACTGAGCCAGCCATTATCCATTATCCTTGTGCTTTCGCGGATCTGGAGTGAAAGGGGGGTGTCCTCCCGAAAGGCGGTGGCTCATTGCCCATTTCCCATTTTCCCAATTAAATGTCCTAGCAACGGCATCGCGATTTCTTCGCCAACCGACTTGACTGTCTATCCCATTTCGCTGCGAGTTAATGCGATAAATTTGCATATTTTGATTGTGTTGCGGTCAACAATGGGTTGCTCTGTGTGAATTAATGGGATTTTACAAGCTTATGCAAAATCCGACAAATATTTTACAATTTTAATTAAATTATGCCGACTTCTTCTTCTTCATCTGTCCGCCGCTTAATCCGTCCAACTGCGAGTGAGTCTGGAAAGTGTCAAAAGTGCCTAGGAGCGGGCATTAAAACATCCTTGTTGGCCGCCCCCATGCGAAATGTCCCTCTGGCCACGCCCACGCCCCCGCGGCATTATTGGAAAAACCGCATCAGGGCCGGTGAAAATTCAATTTCCATATGGAAATTGCCGCGCCAGCCACCAATCGTTTTAATGAGCCCGCAGCCGTCCAACGAAAATGTGTGTTTTATGAACCAAAATGCCCCACAGGCTTTCGCCATTGCATGTGCATCCAGTGATGGCAATTTGGCATCTTTCAAGTTTGAATCGGGGTGGTGGATATTAAATCAATCAGATAATAAGTCATTTAATTCATTACTTTGGTGATACGCTAAGGGATACTTCATTAAATTTAAGTTATAATAACTCAGCAATAGCTAAACGATTTGCACTTTAAAAATACTATCTTGCTGTTAATTAATTTAAATACCAACATTTCATTTAAATTCAAACCTTTATGAAAATTTTTTAATTGAATAAATAAAGAGAGGCCCAAGGTATGATTTTAAAATTATCCCTGGTGAAATAATTATGGAAAATGTTAAAAACTATGTTCATAATACAAATTTAAAGCAAACTGGTCACCGGGTATATATATTTTAAAGGTAATGATTCTGCACATAGTAATTATTATATGTATTATTTAATTTATAAAAAAAAGAAACGTTTTTGCTTATATTTCATTGGGCATATTTTGTTTTGGTTTCCTGGATTTTGTTTCGAGATAAATATATAATATGTGTGTTCAAATACAAAAATAATGCAAACTGGTCACCGAATCTATTCTTCAAATGTATGTATTACTTATTTAGTAATTATACATTTATTTATTAGGGTTTTTTTTTTTATATATATATTTCATAATTTTAACCTGGCATCTTATCATTATTTCCCTCGGCACATTTTTCATTTTCATGGCCTTTTTTCAGATACTTGTTTAACATCTCTGATGCGGCTGTTCACCTGTCGCTGCTCCTGCTCCCTGGCAGAGAGATGGGTGTATTTGCGGCAACGTCAACACATGTTTTGTATTATCCCCGGGAAGCGGACCTGGCCTGGCCAGTTGCAAAGCTTACCACCTCACCCACCCGCCGCCAACTTGGACCACTTGGCCTCGCCCGGAGGCAACCGAGCCGTGTAACATCATTGGGCTGCGGTTCCAACAATGCGACAGGGAACCGAATTTGGTTTGGAGTCCGGCAGGACTGGACAGGTCTGAGCTGGTGGAGATTCTGTGGCAGTTTGGGTTGCTGCAGATGAAACTTCCGGCCAAACTACAGTATAGTTAGTTGGGTTGGCCCCGAAAAAGGGATTACCTGGCGTCACGTGTACCGGGCCCTAATCGAACCGCACAATTGTACTAATTAGCAAGGAAAACGTATTTTCCAGCATATACAAGCCGGCAATTTACAAAAACAGCAACTGGCTGAAGGGCGCAGTGAGTATTGCATAATAAGCTAAACAAAATTCGGCCCGACCAGCACGTGCCGACAGAATTCGGACACGTTTCTGTTTTGCCTAACATTTGTAGTAATATTATGTTTTTTTATGTTTTGCTAATGCTAATTTGATAAAAATCCCATCCCATTTACAAGTTGTTAGTTATTATTTGTTCAAGTAATCTTTTGCTTGTATTTCTTCAAGGCAAAGAAAAGGATGTTCTTTAACTACATCCATTTCTTTTCATGTATCTAAATCTCATCTAGTTACTTGAAAGCATTTTTTCTGCGTTAATGTGAGTTAAATCATGAAAAATGAATTTATGATGGATGTGTCGAAAACCGAAATCAACCCCTTGGAATGTCAGATGCGCAGAACACATTTAAATTGTTGTGTCATTTACTTACAGGGTAGCAGGGGATGGATATATTTTTTAAATATTTTGTTTACCCTTAAAGAGGGTGATATAATCGCTGAGTTTATAAGGTATATATATTTACATAACTGCTATAACATCGACATTTTTGTTCTCTTTTTGGTCATCAAATAAATTTGAATAAAATGAAATACCATTTTGAAAAATTTAATAAAAATCGTACCAGTTGTCTAATAATTCCCTTCTTTACCCCTATTAAAGGGCATCTCCTAGTCGAGCATCGTACCCATTCTGAGGCGTTTTTGTGGCCTACACGTAAACATATTGTGTGTTAGAATGAAGCCGTTTGTACGTCAGCTTATACGAGTGTGCCAATTCATGCGGACGCATTGAGAGGCATGCTTGGGTAATCAGTCAAATTATAATTTTGATTATCCCCAGGAACGTCGAAAGGTCACGAAGTCCCTGTCCTACCGAGCATAATCAGTCCTGTACCGACAAATTCAGGAGCTGCTGTACAAGGGCTTTGCAAAACCACAATGACAAGAAGTGGGAACTTCAACTTATAGATAAAGATATATATTTTGTTATGTATTATTATTTACTCATAATAGTCTGCTAGTTTAGTTAAATATTTACCAAGAAAGGAATCTTGAGAATCTAATAAAGTCTAGAATTCCAGACAACACTATTTGTCTTGCGTAATAATTATGGTACGTCCAGGTTTCCCTTGGAATTACATTGCTTATGCTCCGATGTCTTGACAATTAATTAAGTCTCCGGATTAACGGACGCATGTCATAAATAATGACGAATCCCGGCATTTCTTAATATAAATGTAATGAAGCTGTTCCTCCAAGGGTTAGCCAGGGAAGGTTACTCCGGAGGCGAAAGGAGAAAGAAAAATGCTGACAGTAAATATTTTGACTTGAAATGTGTTTTTCCCTGGCCCGGGAAAAGCGAAAGCAAACAAAATAAGGAAAAACTCGCTCAGAATTCGCTTTCATTTGGGTTCGATTCGATTCGATTCGATTCGAATTTCATCCCTCGTCCATCCTAATGATACCACTTCGAATAACATCATGGCCAGATTAGGGGTTTCCGTTCCCAAAGCGAATAGACAATGCTCGAAATTAAATGACAGCGAAAAGGTCATCCCATTCAATCGAATCTGTCCAGCAGCCGGAGGACAGCTCCGGTATTTATTTATTATGATAGTGCGAAGAGCATGTGGCAAAGCAACTTCGGACTCGGATTCGGATTCGGATTCAGGACTCTCTGGTGGAGATGTGGATGTGGCACTGAAGCGGGAAATGGGTTCAATACGATGCCAATCTTGGAGTTGGACAATATGCCAAAGTGATAAATGGCCACAGCCCGAAAGAGCATTGTGTTTGCCTCAGTACAGTTTTGGCCGGAGCAGGGACACCGCAGGACTTACTATCATCCGAGCATCCTGCTGACTGCCTTCTGCCTTCTGCCCTCGTTGTCGCCATTGTCGCAAGAGGATATTGTGGCGATTCCAACAGGAAAACCAGATTTTAGTGCTGGCCCAAATTCGTGGCCACCAATCAAGACAGGATGTGCTCCTTGGACGGCCACGGGTGGTCCATCAGGGCCAGTTCCTGCCCGACAAATGACAAATGTATTTATTTTCCCCCTTTTTTGTCTGGCCATATGAACATGAATTAAAAAATCTACAGCGTAACCCGGACCTCCTGACAATATACTCGTATATTTCATTATGTTTGTTTGGCCATTTGCGGAGGAGGGTCTATTTAGTACAACAAATAGAAGTCCACACTATTGACCATGAAATTGAATTAACCACCAATAAAGGACGCCACCATGGTGGTCCTTCTGATGACCAAGCCATTAGAGGTGTTAAATGTTTCATCCGATTCTGTAATGATTTTATTAACACTTCTTTCAAGTTCATTTCATTAGTATCTTTAATTGAACTTCGGTTGTTTTTGTATATTATTCTATATTATAACCCTTTTTTTTCTTGTTAATAAGTAAACCCACAATATGAACCATTAAATTTAATTAGCCACTACGAGTGGACCACACCACATTAGTGGACAAACCGATGACCAACCGTGACCAAAGAGCTGAATATATATCCTCCTCTCCAGTTATTATATTTCAAAACCTCCAGTTAATATACATTTTCAAAACCTGTAACGACTTTATTAGCATCCCCACTTCATTGAAAATAGCGAAACGGTGTTAGTTGATTGACGGGACATTGAAATTATGGCCTAACCCTTTTTATTTTCGGGGTTGCATATTATTCAGACATATTCACATTGTACTTTTAAATATAATGGATGCCATAAATTTAGAACACCCGGCGACGGTTTAAAACGAATTTCAAAGTTTTATTGCTCAAAAACGCGACGAGTGCTTGTGACGTGGGTGGCCCATTTAACCCTTAAAATATATATATATATATACATTTCCCTGACACATTATTAAAACATAAAGAGCGTCAATAATCATTACAGTTTTAACCCATTTATTTCTCAGCATTTGGGCCTCCAGTTTCTGTGTCCCGTTTCGCTTGTCGACATTGTTCGTTTTGCTGTTTCAGTTGCTGTTTTCTCTGCTGTTTTTGTCGACGACACGACAATGTTTGGATGTTTGGCTGTTTGGCTCTATGGATGTTTGGCTGTTGGCTGTTTGGCTGTTTGACTGCTTGGAGCGGTTCTGAGGGGCGTGTTCCGTTCCGTAGATTTCCCTGACGCTGGCAGCAGGCAGCAGGCAGCGGATGGCTGTTGTCTGAACATTTTACACAATGTAGCAGATTGTTTCGCTTCAACATTTCCCCGAAAGCGCGGCAACAGTCATTCCAACAATCCTTTACACATCTGCACAAGTGTATGGGTTTTTAAAAAGTACACTGAGCAGAAATGGGGGGGTTGGAAAAATAATGCACGAAACTGCAAATAGTATAGGAATATGTTCAAGTTTGAGATTTATCAAATATATTTGAATAACATAAAATTTGTGTACAAAAGTATTATTTTTAAATGTAGTAATATATTAAAAGTATTTTGTTATTATTTGTAAAAGCATAATTTTATAGTTACAAATAAAAATTCTTAAGAAACTTAATATGTTTTACCATTAAAATATTTGGCGCAAGATAATTATATAAATAAGTCCCTTAGAAAATTGTATCTAAAAATATTTATAATTTTTAAAATTAAAGCACAAAACAAAAGGAAGGCAAAATATAAGAAAATTTTAAAAGATAATTTTGAATTACAAAAAATTTAACACCACATAAAATGTGAAATTAATCAAATTTTTAATAATAATATGCATATTTTTGATGTATTAAAGATAAAATTGTCCAAAATAAAATACCTTCATATAGCGCGGTGAAGAATAAAATAAAATATATAAATAAAATACAAATTAAACAATTACTCTATTTAATATGTTCTTCAGTTTAGACTCGAAATAACACCCCTCCCAACTGAAGCATTATTACAACCGCTCACCCTTTAATTTCTCCAAGTGCACATGGACAATGTGTGTGTGGGGGTTCGTTTTGAAATCATAGAGGGTTAAGATGTGGGGTTAAGAAGCTGCTGCCAAAGCCATCGCCACCCGACCGACCGACCACCGTTTTTGGTAATCAATGTAGAACAGTGTTAAAAGTTTACAACGCGAGGAAAAGCAAAGGAAAAGGGGATAAAATTGATTGTGACAGGCAGCACGTGCTACAAATGGCCAGGGCCCCGAAATAATCAAAGTAATCATAAGTGCCTTCGCACTTTCTCCAGATATATACGTAGGTATAAGTTTCGGTATAGGTAATGGGGTTGTGTGAACCCATTCGCATTATTGATCATCATCTTCCCAAGCAAGGTACTTTCATATTCCGGGCATGTTTAACGCACTTCAACACCTTCAACCTCATCAGGCATTCAATTCTCGGGGCGTAATTCCTACAGGAAGCAATAATATTACATATTGTAAGACGTCAATATTTTATTCCACATGATAGCCTTATTAAATTCAACCAAATTGCGGCATTCCGAAACAGTATAACATAAATAATTTGAGTGGCGGGAAAACGGAGGAAAACCAGGGGGAAAACCGGGGGGGAAAAAGGGGCAGAGTCCACGTCCTAGGCGCGTTTGCAAAAATGCTTGGGAAAAATGTGTTCCGAGAAAATGTACCGGAATTCGGTGTAAAGCAGCAGAAATGCAAAAAACCACTGGTCAGCACTCTCGGATTACGGCGACAGCGAACGGCAATCGGGATCAGGGCCAGACTGGAAACCAGAGACGTCCTAGCCCAGGCCCAGGTGAGCGGTACGTATTTGGGGTTTGGAGTGGGGGGCACTACAACAGCGGTGTTGACATTACCCCATCAATTTAAGAGTCAGCGAATCATGTTCTGTATTTTTATAAAATTATTTTCCTGGCTGCTTTGATAATGGTTTTATAGTCTTTCGTCGGTTGAAGAATATTTTGTTTTTTTTCGAACATATTAATATATTATATAATTATTGTTTAAGGCAGAATTTTTATAGATTTTTATTGTATTCAATTTGGAAGATTTAAGGCAATGAAATTCATGTGTGTGCAAGTTGTTATTTCTGTTGGCTTTGGTCATTTAATATTAATGGTAACCTGATCTTTTAATATTATTTCAATTATTTGAACTATTATTTATTATCAAGCCCCCTTGATTGGAAGTCCATATTTATGGAAATTAATTTTGAACAATATCCTGTTTACAATTTCATATTTGTACAATTTGTTTTTTCTGCCGGTTTGTATAATGAATTTTAAGGATAGCTTTTTTGTAATAATTAAACACGGTCCTATAATATTATTTTAATTATTTTTATTTATTTTCTTTTTAAGGTCGATTTTTTTAGAAGTTAATTTAGAAGCATATATTTTTTTTTTTAATGTTTTGTTGTATTTGTACAAGTTGTTCTACCAGTTGGTTTATACAATTAATGTAGTTTTATAATATTATTTGAATTATATTTTCAACAAATAATTTATTTTCTTTCAAGCCCCTTGATCGGAAGCAATTTCTATCTGAACAAGTTGTTTTATCAGTTTATAGATATAATTTTAAAGATAGTGCCTTGTGAAAATGGGGTCATTATCATTTAGTATGACTTAAGTTCTATCAAAAAATTATTTATTTTCTTCCAAGCCCCCGTTGATCGGAAGCAATTCATTTAGAGGAATAACCCGCTCACAATTTAAGACAATGGAATTCATATCTGTACAAGTTGTTCTTTGGTGGAGGACAATAAATATGCTCATGCGTTGGACATTGGATGTTTCTACTCGTGTTTTCTTGTGTATATTTTTTTTAGTCGCTGTCCGCCAGAGACATTGTTATTATTATTGAGTATGAGAGGGAGACCGAGCCTAACATAAATTAATAAATCTTGAGAGAATGGGAACAGAAACAGAAACAGAGTATCGGGAAATGTGGACCGACAAAAATTACTTGCGGACAGGTAGTAATGTGCAATTTGGCGAGCTGCAACGTCGGACAAACGTCGCGACCTCCTTCATATATAGTTTTTGGAGGACAGCCGGAGGACTCGGTAATCTAGTTCTTTGACAAGGGACATGGGTGCAGGTCCAGCCATGGATGCAGGCAGCTCCAACAGTCTTTTTTAGCTTTTTAGCGAGGATTCCACGCTCGAAAGCGATCAATTAGTGCGGCTGACTTGACATCATTTCAAATGTAAAGCACGTACCGGCCTGTGTGTTCCGACTTTCATATTTCTGGGACTCCTTGGACGCAGGGACACTGGGCACTGGCAATATGAATTCATCATAACTCGGATTCGGAATCGGGAATCGTAAAAACAACTGGTTTTTCTCTGCGCCGCGATCAACATTGTTGGCCTTCATAAATATAAAGTCATCAAATATATGACAGTTTTATGTTCATTTCGTTGCGGTAAATGTTTTGGCGACAAAAGACATGATTCTGAAATTATTAATGGTTATATATTGCTGGACCACAACCGAAATCCTTCAAGCCCCCCCTCCTGAAACCCCCCCCTCCACCGAAATATATTGCGGATATTTATAAACTTGATCGACTCTGAGTGCGCATAATAACAATTAAAAGTCTTGGGTTTCCAGCAATTCAGTTGCCACAATTCTGCATTGAAATTATGGTCGGATTGAGTTACAAAATATTTGATTATCTCTTTGTGGAAACGATTCAGTTTGCCTCGAGTGATGTGTTCGAGTATGTGGTAGTGTGCAGCTTGTATAAACATTTTAATTATACGCCTAATTTATGTGGAATAAATTAGTGGTCTGTGGACTCCAGATCGGGCTGCGGCTCCGGCTCCGGCTCCGTCTCTCCTGTTCACAACTTCCAACTGTGCCTCGACACAGGTCTTTAACACAGGGACGCTCTGTTTTTACGGCCGAGTCATCTAATGGGCGCCCCTTGTGCTCCACTGCGCCCAATAATTTTCCCCAATTCCAGCTGTCAGTCGAGGTGTCAAATCGCAGCTACTCATGCTGTGAGCTGTGAGCTGAGGGCCAAGAGCTGCTCGCAGAAGAATCCCTCGACTGTCCCGCCCCTCGGGTAATTTAAATTAAGCATCTGACGCACACCTCTATGGTTGCCTCGGATCTCCCCGGTTTCCCCCTCCCAAGACAAGACAAAAAACTCCGATCCGACAACGACAATGCGATGATTTGGGTATGCATCCACTTAGCGAGAGCGGTGTGGAGGATAGCGAGGCCTTCTGTGATACTGATTAAGATCATCCACATCAACAGAACCATCGTGTTCATGTGGCGCGATCACGCTGACAACAGCTTCAAATCCACAATCCCAATTCCAAATCCCCACGAGCAACTTGTAGAGGCATGTACCACTTATTTGAGCGAAAAACAATTTGCTATCCCAACTATCACGTCCATGTGCCTGGCCTGAAAGTGTTTATTCGAACATGTCCTAATCAAATGAGTTAGCCAGAAGAGATGTCTTTCAATTAACAGAGTCAAAGTGATCGTTTGCTCCTACCAGGAAACAACAATTTAATACAGTTTGAAATTATGGTGATTATTGGAGAACTGTTCAAAATATTAATTGTAATGTTTGTTGGGAATTTAATTAGGTTTCACACCACAGTTTTTCCTGATTTGTGGTTGCAACAAAATTAACTTTGATTAACTGCAGTGAAGTGCGAATTTAAAAATGGTGAAAAATTCACAGTTTTTGGCATTGGTAAAATGTTGCTTTAATTCAAAAACCAAATCTATAGTCTACGAGTATTGTTAAAAAAAAGACTTCTCCCCGCCGGATCCGAATTTAATTGGAATGATTCGATTTTGATGGTGGTGCTCGATAATTTACAACTGTTCAATTTAAACATTTGACCGAGCAGGGAAGACGAGGACGACGACGAGGACCAGGACGAAGGCGAAGACGAAGACAAGCTGACGCAATCACGACATGCAATAAGGAACATCCGAATTGTGGTATCTGCGACAGCGATCTCTCGGTTGCCATTGAAATGTGGCACTGGCACTCGTTGAATGAACGTTGACTCCTTGCTGGCACCACCAGCACCACCTTCTGCACAGCCAGCACAGCACCACCGCAATCGCAGGGGGAACAATCAGGCAGGAACCACTCCACCCACATGCAAGTAAACAAGAGCTCATGCTGTGACGACGATCAGGCGATCGATGCCAGTCAGGTTTTGGAGTCAGTCAGCAAATCCCAGTTAAAGCCTTCGAAGGGAAAACATTTCCCTATATATAAAATTTGTTTTCTTCAAAACCTATGAGCATTAAAAATATTAATAAAATAAAACTATAGGATATACTGGTTCAATTATTGTTTAATTTTCTAAACCCGCTTTATGGAATGTAAATGTAAAAAAAAATTGATTTAAATGTCTTATAAAACACCAGAGTTAAGCTTTATGACCCATTTTCTTCCATCATTACCATGGCAGCTATAGGATATAGTGATACGATTTAGGTGGAACTTTCCGGATAGGCTAAAATTGTAATTAAATTGTGATTTCCAAAAAATAAATCGATTATTAAAAATTGGGTAGATCGACTCGGCTGCTGATGCTGATGAAGACTTTGTTTACATATATCATATAGTATATCATTGCCTTGGAAATTTCTGGCCACAATTATAATGTAGTATTATAAGGCTATAAATATATTACAAATGTTTGATAAATTCCCCGCTTTTAAGTAGAAAAATTAGATCACTGCATCGCTTAACTCCACATCACATAACCTGCTCGAAAAAGAAAAGATTTGATAGTGATTTTATGAAAAATAGGAATCCCACCCATTTGAAATACTGTTTGGCTTGCAGTCGAATTGCCTTTGGCTACCGTTTCGACCGTTTTCATAGATCGGGCTCAATACAAGTGGCATAATCGGGTGATTTTAATACCAGAAAGAAAGAAAAAACCAGTAGCACACACAATGGGGGAACCAGAATTTTAAGCTGACATCTGTTTTTATGGAATAGATTATGAATTCACGCATTCAGGGCTTTGTTGGAGGCTCGGACAAAAGCCTGGCTCAAACGCATCCTATATAGCTAGCTGTTCAATGTGTATTGTCAGCGCCGTTAAGACTCAATCGTCATTAGAAATTAGAACGGATTTTGGTTGTCAGCTTAGATCAATCGTGTATCTTCTTATAGTTTTAAGAGCGGAATGATTTAATTATTGTGGAGCGGCGTGCCTAATTTCCATTTGAAAAACAACTTTCTTCCCCAACAAATTGTTTATTCTCAGCCAGCTTAGGGAAATTCCAATAATATGATAGTGCCTACATTTTGGAGTCGGCATCTCTAATCGGTTTACAGCATTCTCAATGCCCACATCAATATGCGACTGTATCTCTATATATTATTATATTTTTTTTTCCAAACTGTCGACATTCGAAAAGTCATGGTTTTTTATACTGCTCCAGCTTAAGCGTGTTTCCTATTGTTCAGCTAAAATTGTTTAAACTTGTGCTGCCCACAGAAATCCCAAAGTTGATGGGCAGAAATAATCTTTATTGCTATTCAACTACAAAAATACAAGTATATTACGTTCAAGGGAAATGTTTATTATTTTGAATAAAAACTGACGTTGAATAAAACATATATATGTGTTAATTAATACTTTTGAGTACTTTCAGTTGATATGTATATATTTTCCAAAAAAAATTATTAGTTGAAATTGCTGAATTCAGAAATCCAAATTTAAGAAGCATGTTTATTATTATTTATTATTCACCTACAAATGTAATTTGCCTTCAAGGAAAATATTTATTATTTTGAATTAAGTTTCACATAATGTTAACAGAAATTAAATAAATAATATAATGGTTTTAATTATAGTTTTAGACGTATTGGAATTCTCAAACAAAAAGTCCAACTAAAATTGTTTAAACTTGTGCTGCCTACAAAAATTGAGGAGTAAGAATCTTTATTATTACCCTTTAAGAAAATGTTTAATATTTTGAATAAAGTTTCACATAATGCAAGCTGAAATTGAATAAATAATATAATGGTGTAAATTATAGCTTTCGTTCACTTTCAACTGAGACGTTGACCGAAATCTGCAATTAGGCTAATTTCGGCAGACACACTTAACATAAGAACATGTGTTTCGAGCATTTAGCACATTGCCTTCGTACCTTACCTTTGGATACTACGAAAATATCGGACTTGGAGCTTGGAGATTCTCTGGTTTTTGGGATCTCAGAAAAACGGCCCGAGCTGGCAAACAAATAAAATGATAATAACATGTTATTATGCAGACAACGATCACACTGAGACTGAGACCTAAAACAATGATGGGACTGAGACTGCGACTGGGACTTGGAGTTGGATGGAGTGCAGCAGACTGTTGTTGGGTTTGGACTTTTCCAGTCGATAGGTGATGTGCAGCTTTGGCTAAGGAAGTAAAACCCACATTTCTGTATTTAACCATGTGGAACTGCGACTCAAAAACATGTCCAACTCTCTCAACCAAAGACAGTTCATTGTTTTTCGGAATTAAAAATGCCAACAACTTCATCAAAGGTAAACGGGCAGAAGGGTGTCTTTGAGTTGGGTTTTTCTTTAAAAGAGAATAATTCCAGGACAAAACTAAATCCAAAATTTACTCAATGGTATATATCTTTCATTAAAAAAATTATACTCGTATTTGCATTGCGGATACCAGGAAAGAGAATATTCACCTCTGCTGCATGGTAATTATACTGCACTCTTTCAACAATTATTGCATTAATGCTGTCACAAATATTTTGACACGTGGCTATATCTCAACACGTCAGCGGCCTTCCTTTGATTTAAAATGCGGTTTTTTGCTGAAAAATTAAGAGATCAAAGCGCTTCCTGACATATGCAATCTGCCTCGAATCCCGCAGATTCATTCACACATGTGCGCTCTCCAAGGAAACGAGAATTCCGAAGAAACTATAAGTTTAGTAATTACTTTAAATTTCGTAAATATTATATTTGAAATCGGAATTACTTCATTTGATTTTTTTAAGCAAATTTAATCTGAGGTTAAATGGCTACACAGAATTAAATTAAATTATATGTTCATTAGTACCTCCACTTTTTTTAGTGGTACTAGTAGATTTATCTTATTTTGCGCAGCTTTCAGTTGGCAGATTTTATGATATTGTTTTAGAAAAAAAAATATGGAAAATTCCTAATCTACTTGGCTTAAATTTACCAAGTCAAATCGATTATAATTCGAAGATCAAGGGACGATCTAGTCCTTAATTCAGGCAAATCAAAAATATAAATTATTAAATATCAAGTAATGAGTGCAGCATAGTTTTTCAGAAATTATTATATGATTTGATGGAGTCTACTAACATACTAGTATAGACGTAGGTGGACAGACTTAGTTTCTAAAAAATATTTCAGAAAAACTTAGAATCTTAAAAGAGTCTTTAATATATTTAACGAAGCTCAAAAGAGTCTTCTTTTTAATATTTTAGGAGAGGGTAAAAAATATTATCGTTTCGATATCCAGTAGAATTGGGAAACCCATCAATTATCTCCAAATGTTCAATCGACCAATAAAATGAATAAAATGCAAGATGTGTTTTTTGTTTTATTTATACCAATAATCATGGCTTTTGTTTAATGTGTCTCATTATCGTTCATTAATTGTAAGTATATACAGTTTTACTAATTTACACTACGCTTAGGGCGCTACATTACGCGAGCTTACATACTTACAACTTGTGCATAAAGTACAGCAAATACAGGGATCTCTAGTTTAGAATGTAATTACACACTTAGAAAATTATGATACACGCGATGTAAAATAAATTAAATTTATAACCGACAGGAACAAATTGGTAACTTAAGACGATAAAAACAATAACAGCTAAATCAATGATTGCTCGTGTACATTTGGCTTGGGTTCGGGCTTGGGCGGAAGGATTGGGGATTCTGGGGACTTCAGCAGACTTGGGTTGATATGTTTTTTTTTGGGGTCCTTCCACAGGGCCTTGAACTACATTTGATCCATTAATTAATCAAGTAAAGTATAAGGGAAAAAATTGAACTCTAGCTGCCAGGAAATAATTGTGCTCCTATATTTTAGCGGGGATGTTGGGGGGAATCTGCCATTTCGGTTATTTTGGTGGTCGGGTAGTAGTATGTAGTCATTGATGTCGCCCTTCTATATATTTCCAAATTACATACTATAAGCTCTGATTGCATAAGTTGTATGTAATTAAATAAACGTATCTTCAAATGGTATTTGGATTATCTTCTCCACAAAATTGCACAACGTCTGGGGGGCAGCGGTTGGGATTGATTTTCTCGTTTCGTATTTTTCCATTTTTATATTGGTATATTGGGTTTTTCTCTCCTTGTTTTAATGGTTTTTCTTAATTTGTTTTTTTTTTGTTGCTTTTTATGTTTTTTGTTTTTAGTGGGGACCATGGATCTTGCCAAGGGAACCGCTGCGTTTCAGCTGGTTTTGTTTTGCTTGCTATTTGGTATAAGCGGCGTTAATCAAAATACCGAATAATCACATTGTAAATTATTGTCCGAAAGTGTAATTATACCTTTCAAGCCATTCGGCCATCCAAATCGGGATCGGGATCGGAATCGGAACCGGAACAGGATCGGGATACGGATTCAGTGACTACGGCCGGAGGAGCGTCAGCTTCTGTTGCTCCCGGAAGGCGATCAGCGAGCGGAAGGCGGAAATGGGTGAGGCCGAGGCCGGGTCAGAGGGATCAGCCGGGTCCGGGGATGCCGTTGGATGTCATGGCTTTGCACTCAGCGAGGTCACATTCACCCCGGGCGAGATCTTACCCGAGTGCGAGCTGGACGACGAGGCGGTGGAGTTGCTGGATATTGGTCCCATCATATGCTGAGCCGCCGACTGGCCACTGGTCGTGGGTATGTGCACCACATCGCAGCCCATCGACGAGGAGGAGCTGGAGGCGGAGGGCGAGGCCACCGGTGGCGGGGCCACCTGCTGTGGTGCTCCACCCCCTCCGACCACCATTCCTCCGGTGGTGGTTAGGCTTAGAGGTGCAAAATGCGGTCCATTGGCCGCTCCCGACACTGCTGCCTTCCACAGCAGCGGATTCATGCCCAGCGGTCCGTTGTGAGCGGCCAAGCTGGCCCCGAAACTCCGCTGGTGCTCCAGGAACTCCTGCGTGGGTGCACCTAGATGCGCAGCCGCCGGTCCATAGAATCCCCGGTACAAATCCGGACGCACATAGGGCGCATAGTTGGGTATCCTGGCCGCCAGCGGGGACAGTATCTTCCCTGGCGACGGCTGCTGGCCGGGATGGCCATAGAAACCGGGATGCGACGGGGGCAGCTCTGCGGCGAGACTTTCCTTGGTCGGTCCCGAGCTGGAATCCTTGCTGTCCTTGGAGGCCATGTCAGCCAGCGACCAAATCCTCGGCTTGGCCGTTCCTCCCACCGCCGTCTGCAGCGTCTGGAGCGAGTTCTGCTGCGCCTGCTGGTGCTGCTGGAGCAGCTGTTGCTGGTGGTGGTGGTAGGCAGCGATGTCTGGCGGAGATCCCGCCGGTGGCCGGAAGTGATGGTGCAGCGCGGCGGGATGGAAGAGGGGATGGGCACCGGGGGGCATGCTACCGGGACGATCGTATAGGTCGGGGGATCCATTTGGCGATCCTGGCCGCGACTCCGACCATTCGCTGTTGTTACTCTCTCCGGGCCGATCGGCCAGCATGTCACCCAGACGTCCGCTTCGGTCCTTGTCGTCCGTGGAGCCCACACCCGAGTCCTTGGCATCTGCAAGGAGATGGAGAAAATAAGAGGGGATTAGTAGGGATATGGGAAATGTTTTTTAAAGTAATGAAAATTACAGAGATTTATCAATTATAGTTAAACGAATTTTATTTTTATCTTAAAAAGATAAAATTGTATTTAAATGGTTTAAAAAGTTTTCTAGTTTTAGGATATTAAATTGCGAAATTTTTGGATATGGTTCTTACCTAACATATCGTTCTCCTCGGTGTTCTTGTCGTCGTCATCGTCGATGTTGGCATCGTCATCGTCGACTCGGTTCCTGGGCTCCCAGGTCATCTTGTTCTCTTTTTTCAGTCTTCTTCTCGCGTTGGCGAACCACGTGGACACCTGCGTCAGCGTCATCTTGGTGATAATGGCCAGCATTATTTTCTCGCCCTTGGTGGGATAGGGATTCTTCTTGTGCTCATTTAGCCAGGCCTTCAATGTGGAGGTGGTCTCTCGGGTGGCGTTTTTCCTCCTCGCCCCGTTCAAATCCATCCCGTAGCTGCAAGAAAGACCAAAATGGAGAAGGTTAAAGTTGGAGTTGAAGTTAAAGTTAAAGTTAAAGTGCCATTGCGATAAGTAAAGACCCTGGTCATTCCCAATTTACAATTCCATTCCCCGAATTGCCAGCAGGTGATTAAGGCCCAAATGGAATGCACGCCCAGCTGTTGCCAGGTCGTTTGGAGTGCGGAATGGAGTTCTTTAAATATGCGCCACCAACAGGAGAACCAAGGAGGGCGGCCTTTGTTGCAGGGGCAAACAATTGTTGCAATTTGTTAAACTGGTCGGCGTTGGAGCGGGTCGGTTTGGTTTTGTTCTGCGTTAAATTTGTTCATCATAAACGCATTTGCATGGGCCCGAACATTTATGCCCCTGCAGTTTGTGGTCTGACACATTGCTCCCCCATCTCTCCGGTTCACCCAAACCACGATACCCATCCCAAACCAAACCAACCCATTCCATTCCCTTCCATCCCATCGATGGTCAACAACTGTCCTTTATCGCTTTTTGTGGGCAGTTAACATGAACGTTTTTAGTATATTGTCGCATATACATCGAGGCGAGTGTCTATATGTATATATATATGCCGGAATATTTCCCCACACTGAGGCAAAACTAAATGGTAAGTGAAATCGTGCCAGGAATCAGCAGAGTTAATTATATCATAATTATATAAGTTATTAGCTAATATTTTTATATTTGGGTATTTTAGGTAACAGGAACTGATGAAAATCTTGATGGTCAAAGGTTCTTTATCTTTATATTTGTTAAATAATAAATATAAATACCCTTTTTTATCCTTCTAGATTGTCAGATTTAAAGAATTCTAATATACAAATAGCTCTATATTTTATGCATTTAAATAATTGAATTGCAAACATTTCAAATAGTAATTTTATAAACCACTTTCAACTTCAAGCATAACTCTTCGAGATACTCGCTGAACCCCTTTGTGAAAATTGGATTTAAAATCATTTGAGAACATATTTTAATGGGTTTTTAATCCCTAAAAGAGATTATTATTTTTTTTTCTGTGCATGGAATGCAAAACACCGACGGGGGAGAGTCATCGCATATGTACATGTGTAGCTGTCTCATTTGTAGTTTCCAGCCAGCTGCCCGATCCGAACCAGAAACAGAAACGGAACAGAGAGGATGACAACGATGTCAACTGGATGCTAAAGGAATAATGGCTGCATATGTGGATGTGGCTATATGGATGTGGATGTGCAACCACATCCCAGCGTTCGTTGCATTAATTAATTTAGGTTTGAAATGCAAAGTGTCGCCGAGTGCGAAACACCTGCGCAGACAGGCACTCTGCCTTTGATCACCTGACAGCTGAATACATTTTTTTAATTTTCCTATCAGCGCTGTAAATGATTGGTGACGACAACAACGCCCCCTTGTGCGGGTGCTGTTGCTCCGTAAATTGCTAAAAATGAAGGTGGGGCTCTGTAGTTGGGGCTGAGTATTCCTCCTGAATTTTGAATCGAATTTTGCCAGCTTCGCAGCTGGGGCAGCAGCAGCAGCAGCACGTCACGGCGAAATAACTCAAAATTGATTTATGGCGATAGACAACAAACAACAACGAACAACAACAACAACCATCGACAACAACAACAACCGAAAGCCATCACCAATATCCACAGTAGCTGCATGAGTCAACTATCAAATTTTGTTATGAGTGTCAATTACAGTGAAAACAATGGGCATAGCGTTGTACCTGTTTGACGTGACGGGATGTTGTCGATTGTTTAACCGGCAATTGTGTTTGGAAATTTATGTCACTTCACTCTGTCCCCTGTCCCCTGTCCCCTGTCCAGTCCTGTCCGGCCACTGAATGCAGTTTCTGTTTGTGGTTTTTAGGTGCGTTTTCGATCGCACCAACGGAAGCAGCCGACGACGTGTGTACGATCAATTACAAGCGAATAAATTGCCGGGGCGCGGGGGAAATTCGAAATTCGAGTGCCCCACACAATGCAATGCCCAATGCGTGCCAATATGCCACGGACTTTTACTATTCGAACGCACTTTTCCCAACGTCATTTGAATGCACCTGCACGCACCAATCTCCAATCCCGTCCCAATACCTTTCGCACACTCCCAATCCCAATCCCAATCCCAAACCCAATTCCAATTCGAATCGCTTGCAGGTCACGTTCGATCGACGCCTTTCAGCGGACCACCATCCGAGTTGGTTTCGGTATGGGGGAAGTATCTGTCCGATTCAGATACAGATAGTGCACTCTAGCTTATGACTAATCCTCACCTGTTGAACGGATAGCCGGCGAAGGCCGCATCGTACGGATGATACATCGAGGGATATGGCCAGGGGGATCCTCCGGCCACCAGGTTCTCCTTCAGATCGATGCCAGCCTAAAAAACACACAAAAAAAAAACAAGAGATACGGAAAACATGAGACTTTGTCAATATTTAATTTTAGACAAATTTCTAGACGAATGCCTCCGAATTTAGATTGAACCCGGGACCAAATGGGCCAGACCTTGAACCAAAATTATTAAAAATCATGTTAAACAAATCATTAAAACATATTTTAGGTTTGGGTTATTTGCGTCCATTGAGATGTCACATTCTTATCAAAAGTGATGGGCACCGTGGGGTGGTAAATATAATTTTATTTTAGCCTAAATGTTTAAAAAAAAACTATAGTTTCGAATTGTATGTATTATGAAAATAAAATATAATTATGGCATTCATTTTGATTTAAATTATGCTCTTGAAATGATATACTCGTATAAGGCATATGTCCATAATTTTAAGCTCATTAAATTTAATTGTATTCAATATAATGAAAATAAAATTAATTTATAAAAAACTTTCGTAGTATTATTTCTCCATTTGCCTTAAATATAAGTTTTTTATGTGACATTCATTTCGATTTAAATTCTGTTAAGTGAGCTGAATAAATTATGTTCCTAAAATATTTAAATAAATGATACGTATGCTACGTATGCAAATTCAATGCATTGAATTGTGTAGTGAATAAAAAATACAAAATACAATAAGTTTTATATATCTATATTTGTGTTTAATAAAATTCTGTAATGAGGCAATCCTCTGAATAATTTTTTTATTGATTCCAGTATTGTCTAAAATCCATTTGAAATAATTTTTACCCCACTGTGCCGGGGTTTTGGTGATAAGTCAGAGGCAATCTGACCAGCATCAGTTGGGCATGTGGACAAGTCGTGACGCTGGCAGTGACTTTACTTTAGCTGCGAAGCGATCGCGTCTGCAATGTACACGGAGTTTTCTGAGGTTGTTTTTTTTTTACGTTTATATTTTTTCATTTTTTTTTTTAATCTCGGCACTGGTACATGCACATATAGTGTCATTAGGCAGTTGATAGAAATCACAGAAAACATTTAGGAAAACACAGACTTTGGCACTGATAGGCGTGGGACGTGTAATATATAGAGCGCTGATTAAGTTAAACACGACAATTATCTCCACACGACTTGTCTCGATTCGCTGCGACATTTGCCAGCTGCTAGAGCGATAATGGCGGATCGGCAGAAGCAGCTGCCCTCACTATAACCTACTACTACAACTAGAGCAAACTATCGAATAAGATATATTCTAGCGGAAATAAGAAGCATTGTGCTCCGTACTAAAAAAAGAAAGATACAAAATATAAAACCACCTTCGCAGTTATGACGAAAACATATTGCCCGAAACAGCGGGGGTACAAAAACAAGATGCGAAATCAATAAGAACCAGTGCGATACACATCTACATGGCACCGCAGGACGAGTCAGGCAGGATGCGGATTCGGACTCGGAGTCGGATACAGGTCCAGAAATCTATTGTCTGAACCGTCTGGCGACGGACGTCTGGCCAGATTGCTGGCAAAGCGGAAATATTTTTATTTTTATGTCGCCAACACGAAAATGTTGCTCTTGCTGTTGCAACATCGCTATCGTCGACCATCGACCATCGACCCGGGGCAAGGAGTGGGAGAGGGAGTTGGAGTAGGAGTAGTCTCAGTCACAGTCTGGCCAAAAGGTTCCTCTTTCTCCGGCTCCGGGACTCGTTTGCACAGCATGTGGTGAGTGCGAGTACAGCGGCGATAGACTGATAAACAGCAAAAGCAACAGCCACAGATCTTTCGGACCGGGCCAACTCGAGGGCCAAGGCCCTTTGACAGGTCCTGCACTCAGAAAATAGTTGGCAACACAATAAATAAGCATAATTCTGAGGCTACAATTTCCTCTTACTAAAAGGAAAAGATTCCTTGGAATCAAATATTTTAAGTCTGCACAACAGAAAATTGTACTTCAATCTCTAAGATATTTGTAAGCTATGAAAATTAAAATATTTCTTGTATTTTAAACATGGAAGTAATTAAATTATGAATTGTTTGAGAAAGAACTCATGGATACAACTTCCTCTAACTAAAAGGAAAAGTATTCTTGGACACAATATTTGAAGTCTACTCCCCCGAAAATTAAATCTTTATAAAAAATTCAAATATTTCTTCCATTTGAAACTTTTAATTTTGTTAATGAATCTTTTTTTCCAAGTGGAGTAGGAGGTTCTTCGTTTCGAAACGATTGCAGAAGTCAGTTAGCCGAACATGGACAGCGTTTTGGGACAGACTATATTAAATTACACAGCCCGCTCCTATTTCTCAATGGAGCTTGGAGCCGTCGGGAACCGGTTTACGTTTTACAACCTTTACAACAATCACGCCCGGCTATCACACACACCGAGGAATTGTGGCCAAATGTCGAGGATCCCCAGATCCCGAGATCCCAGTTGTGCAGTTGCTCCGAGTTCCCGGATCCCGGAATCCCAAACCGAATCTGTGTCGTGCGTGTTTGGCAGGGAGTGCGTGTAGGCCATGTTCATGCGGGTAACATGCGCATATAATAAATTGTAGCTGGCTTGGTAGCTACCAGGGAAAAGTATCTTCGAGGAGCATTTGCAACAGTAGCTAATGCAACGGCAGCTCACGCTCTTTTTTTTCTCGTTTTTTTTTTTTGGAACGCACCCGTGCCGAGATTTGCGCTGGCGGTGGTTAATATTAACAACATTCGACATGTTTGCCTCTGCGTTTATTATTACCAATACTGCGATGCAACAGTTGCCACTGCCACTGCCACAGAGGCTGCAACAGCCACCGCACAGATGCAACTCGTTTTCGCGTTAAATATTGCATTACCACTGGCGACGACAACTGCAATTGTAAAAGCGCTGTAGCGCAGATCGCAAACTGCCGATAGATACTCGTACTGGAAGATACTCGTACAAGGCTTGTTCTTCCGCAACAATGTTTATGCATTTGCCAAATGTTTTTGCAGTTTTGTTTTCACGTTCGGTATTATGTGTTTTTCGGTGTATTAAATGCCAGTTTAATGCAAATGTGACCACCCCCAACGAACTTTGCTAGCCAGTCTTTTAACACACAAATATATAGGTATACATATTGGAATTTTAGGGGATTTATAGTTACTATATATCTATAAAAGTCTATTATACAAATTCAGATAGAATCTAGCTCTTAGAAAAATATTTGCAATAAAAAGAAATACAAATATCTGAGAATTGTCTAACCCACCAAAGTTATTCTAAGAATAATAAATCTAATACAGGTCAAGTCGGATTTAATTTGTTAATGTATTTACAATTTTGTAATGCCTTTTATTTGATTAAAAAAATATCTATAAATAACATAAGCTTCCAAAAGCCGAAGTACTTTAATGCGACTTAAATTTTCATTACCCATACTCATCATCACCTCTTATATTGAGATTGTTTGTCAAGATTTCTCATTAATCTTCCTCTGCCATATAAAAAGCTAATGTTTGCCAAGGGCTCGGCTTTGGTTCATACGGTTTTGTATAAGGGCAAAACTGAGTTGGACAAGCTCGAGAAACTTTCCCCCGTCCACGGAAGCAACATGAATGAGTGACCACTGCCCGGCCACAAGATCTCAAGTGGTTAGATGATGTTTGATCCACTGGATTTCCGACAACCGGAGTGCGTCGTTTCACGCATCGGGAAGTGCGGTTTGCCAGCTCCATCCACCAGATCCCATCCACCAGCTCCCATTGCCCATCTCCCATCGACCATCTCCCATCAGCCGTCTGCGGGCAAATTAAATAATTCAAATTAAAATGGGACTTTGTCTTCATTACGAAGGAAATTCTGCGACTGTGTACCCTTCACGCCAAAACTCCACGTCAATGGGCATTGTCTCGGGTTTATCCTATAGTATATATGGGGAGGAGGAGAGTGGATCCGAGGGGCTCCGGCTCCTGTGGTCTGTCGCCCTGATGCGCCACGATTTGAGCGATGCGCGTAATGACGGCCAGAGTTAATTAATTGCTGCTTCGATTTAAAAATAAACGCACGTTTGCCCGCCGCATTCCCGCCTCTACATTCAAGAATGAATGGAATCGGAATTGGTATTGGAATCGGATGAGGATTCGCATGCGGATTCGGATTCGCATGCGGAGTTGCAATTGCAGTTGGAGTCGGAATCGAAATCGAAATTGAAATTGAAATTGACGACAGCGCGGAGTTTGAGTTGCGCCAAAGAATGCGCTCTCCGCTAGGCGAGTTAATCTACACTGAACGAAAATGTATATCTTACTTTTTTCAGTAGCTAAATTTTAGCTTAGAAATGTTTGAAGCATTTGAGTATTTTCTTGAAGAGATATGAATCAAGGGACAACACACTCCTTCACACCCAATAAATTCTGCTATCGAATTGTGGTAATAATAAAATTCTTCAAAATTATTTGCATAAAAAATTATAAAAAATTGATTTCAAATAAAAGATTTCAAGCGTGACGATTTTAAAACTTTGTCCTTTCATTTAAAGTGTTTTTACTAAATTCTGATATTCCTTGTCCTTTCACTATCTGCAATAAACTTTTGAACCGAATTTTTATTCTTGGAAAAATATGTATTTCATCAATCTTTTAAATCAAATAAAAAAAAATTAAATTAAAAAACAGGAGAAGGCTTCATTTACTAATTTCAGATTTTCCTTATTTATGCACTTTTTTATAACCTTAAATAAATAAACAAATCAATATCTCCTTGAAGAAATAAGAAAAGATACAATTTAAGGGGATTACTTAATTACTTTTTCTCTCAGAGCTTTTAGAAATTTGCACTTTTAAATATATTCTTTAACTGAATTTATAACCCCAAATAAATATAAGATTCTCTTTCCTAAAGAAATTAAAAAATTAAGAAAATAATTGATTCTTTTCTGTGCAGCCTTTGGCTTCCCCTTTTCAAATCTGGAGCCCCAACTCGATGACACTTTTTTTCCCAACTCGCTTATAAAGTTGTACAACTCTGAGGTTGCTGCTGTTGATGTTGCTGTTGTTGCTGTTGTTGCTGTTGGTGTTGTTGCTGGTGTGGCTTGGTGGCTGGTCGTGTTGCCTGTTTGTTTGTACGTTGTTCGTTTGCGTTGCCATGACTGCTAATTTGTTTGTTGTAGGCAGGGCAGCCATTCAGGCTTTCACACACACAATCACACAATCACACACACTTAAACAAACATATACACACACAGAGAAAAGACGAAGGCAGGCTGCTTCCTTTTTTGCCCTGTGAAATGCGAATTGTGTGTGGGAGTGCAAAATTTACTGTTAACGAACATTTTCAACTTGGCCAAAAAGCCAAACAACAACGGCAGCAACACAAAAACTTTCCACAACACTTACGGCAACAACAATGAGATTGGTGCGAGCAGTAAATGTATTTAGTACTTTACCCGGGCCCCACCCCCCCTCCACAGAATTTTCCGCCCTGACTTTTCCTACAATTTTCCCACCCTCCGTCACCTTGCCATTAGGGGAGCAACCCCCGAAAACAACACGACAACACTTCGACATTTTCGAAAGTTGACAAATCAGTGCATGTAGCCAAGGCTCCAAGGAGAAGGCAGGGAGCAGCAAGGATCGGGAGCTGGCTGCTGGGAGGCTGTGTGTATCTGGGGTTGTTTTCTCCACAGAGGCCAGGCCAGGAGTGTGAAATCAAGGGAGGGGGAGGGGTCCTTCCTGGTGGAGTGTCCGATTTGTAGTTGCTTTCTGCTACATTTTGTAGAAAACTTGCCACTGGCAACAAAAGTTTTTGTAGCTCCCACAGGATATGAGTATATACCGCACATTTGTGCCAGCCATCCCAGCCGGTCTTTTGTTGGCCCCAAACCCAGGACAGGGCCAGAACCAGAACCCAGAGCCACTATGTTGTTGAGTGTGAAATTTCATGCTTGCATTGTTGTCGTTGATGATGTTGCGGCACTTAAACTGGGGAAAAGTCAATATACCATTTTGGCTACTTGCCGATGCCGAGCGTCAAGTGTCTAAAAAAACACCCATCCCCATCCCCATTCGCATCTCCATTCCCATTCTCATCTCCATCTCAGTCCCCCCTTTATGGACCCGAAAAGCTTATGGATTCCATTTTCGGAATGCAGACTCTGGGAGCAGTCACTTTATGGCGTAGGGAAAGTTTAAGTGTGACTGGGAGCCCCCTTCATTAGACTTCAAAGTAACTACACTTGAAATTTTCTAAAAACAAAAAATAATATTGGAATTATGCATTAAAAAACTTTTGCCATAAAAAACCGAAAAGAAAGTATGAGTAGTTAGATGTAAAGCTTGCAAGTTTCAATGTCATGGAAAGGGGTTTTGGGTTTTTCAACAAAGAAAAATCTCTTTAATCAAGATGCAAAATTTATTTAAAAATATATTTCTCATGGGAGATATTGAATGAAAAGTTTTGATTGCATTCTTCGAAAAATACTCTTCGTGATTATTTTTAGAATTATTCCCGATTAATTCATGACCAATTCCCAATTGATTGACAAGTTTCGAATGTATTCTTAGGATAAAACATTTCTAAAACTATCTTAAGTAGTTTTTGGGATACATTTGAAATTAAGGGCGTCGTTCGACAATTAACAAAATTAATTTCTACGAGTGACAGTTGAGAAGCGAGTGCAGGATGCAACATATGCGCTCAGGTCGGAGTCAATTTCGGACTTAAGGATAAATAGATAAACGGATGAATGGATGAAAGGAGCGGAGCGGAATGGGATGGATGGAGGGCAGGGACAGGCTGACAGCCTGTCACTTGCGTGTTGACAAATTTATTAATAAGGTACGAGGCGACTTCAGTCGACGCCCCCAACAACAAGATGGAAAAGCGGATGGAAATGGTTGGAAATGGAAAAGCGGAGGCGAAGGCGGAGAAGGAAAAACACCGGGCGCGGCCTGGGCCCGGCCTATTTGTTAGCGGGCGGCGCTCTTCAAATGTATCTTGCCATTTGAAATGACAGCGATGTTGCACCACCGTAGTCCCGCAGTCATCATCATCATCCACCTTCCACCCGGAGTAGCATTTGGACTCCGTTTTCGAGAGCAGGACGGGAGCGGGAGCGGGAAAAGGAGATATATTCCCGCGCTGCGGCAAACTGACAGCCGCTTGACAGCTCGTGTCAAAGTAATGAATCCACCGCATTGAGCAGACACTTTTACAACTATACTATATCTATATATCTACATATAGCCAGGGATAGCCATGAAAGAGAAATCGCTCCAGTTTAGCGCCGGCGGTACGAAGTGAAGTGACTAATTACGACCCCGGATGATTTATTTAGCAGATGCCACGACCCGACCTGTTTGTCTTTTAAACGCTGCCATCAATACGGTATCGTGTAAATGCTCTTGGATGTGGGATCTCGAATCTCGAATCTCAAGTGCCCGTGCCACATGACTCTTCCATCAAATCGTACTGTCAGCACAAAAAGATACAGCCAGATACTGGCAGATACTCCCTCCATCCCGATGCAGATATCGATCACCGATGCTCTGGGTGACTTTCATAATTCGTCTGGGGACAATGGCTAAATTTATACGGAAAGCCAGCTACTGGTATCCGACCGGTTTTCTAATTTTATTACACTTTTTCCCCACTGTTCGGGCCACAAACCAGTCCGAATGTAAATTTTGTGTTTTAAATATTTTATTGGGTATGTGTTTGATTAGGCCAAACACCATTGGCAGACATCGATTGCGCTTAAATCACTTTACGGCGATTATTCCCGATCACACATCGGCATTCGCAGGAGTAAGCAGTATTTAAATTCGCATTCTTATTCAGAGTGTTTAGTCACAACAACTACTTAGCTCTTTTATTCACTTCTGGCTTTTGGCTTCTGTCTTCTGCCTTCTCGGATTGGATTTGGATTTTTATTTCGCCTCATCTCGAGCGGTGGCCGGTACTCATTCATTAAACTCTCAGTTTCAATTTCACAGTCGTCAGCTTGTTTCGGGTTCTGCTTCTGTTTTTCAGCTTTTTTTTTGGTTGCCTTTAAGACCACTTTTTTCTTTTTGGCTTGTAAGCAAATTAATTTATGTGTTCGTTTCTGAAAGCGACATTTTATCGGATCATATTTAATGGGCGCTGCGGTTTCGACGAAAGACCCGAAAGAACCGAAAAAGCGGCCTCGACAATGGAAGGGCCCGAAATGCCTACCGAATCGGAGATTAATTCAAACATTCAATTTGCAGTAAATAGCTTTGACAATCCAATTCACATTCTTGGCATTTATAAGTTGCGATTTCAACACAATTACGAATTTAATTCGAGTTTTATTGAGCAGTACTAATAAATAGGAGCAGCAGAAAACATTGTGTTCTGGCAATATAAAATTTGATTGAAATGTATGTTTGAATACAAATGAATAACTCCGAATATAAGAAGATAGACTCATTAAAGAATTTAGAGAATAACTCCCCGTAAGAAATCTAATTCTTAAATAGTTTTCTTACTCAAGATTCAAATTTAATACTGATTTTAGAAAGAGATTCTCTACAATTTAATTCTGGTTTTATTAAACAGTACAGTTCTAGCTCTTTTAAAAATCATTAAGAAAACTTTAATGAATTTGAAATAAAATGTATGATTGAAAAGAGATAAAATTAATGAAGTATAAAATCTCTTGGTAAAAATTTAATAACTGAATAATTTTCTTACTCAAACTCAACTTTCAATAAGATTCAAATTCAACACTGATTTAGTTTCTCCGAAAGAGCTACACCACAATTTATTTGCCCCCAACCGTTTTACAGACAATTAAACCATCGGATACACATTAATTTACATCTCTTGGATGCCACATAAATTCTGAGCAATTTTATGGGACAGCGTCAACACGAAATACATTGTATTTAGTTCGATTGACTGGTAAATGCAGTGTTTCTGGGGTTTCCACCTAAGATTTTCAGCAGAATCGAACAACTGGCAACACATGCCAGATTCAGAATCAGAACCAGAACCAGAACCTAAACCATAACAAGAACCTGAACCTAAACCAAAACCAAAATCTTAACCGCTGGGTGTCCTGTCCGAAAGGGCTCCGCATGTGGTCTCGAGTACATTGTGTCCAAATAGAATTGTTGGCAAACAAAGGCAAATTACATGATGCTATTAGAAGGAAGGCGGCGAACAAAAGGCCGTCGGCGGAGCGCCGGACATGTGGTGAGCAAAGCAAGACGTGGACCTGGACGTGCCGTGGTCCATTGTCCATAAATTCGGGGACAGTGCAGGAGAGGCCGGGCCGGGCCAGGGCCAGGGCAGGAACCTCAGATCGAGTTAAGCCAACAATATTTCGCAACTTTAGAGTCTCGCCTGCACAATGTGGCTTGAAATATCGCCGAAGCGAAAGGTCAGGCGTAGGCTTAGGCCCTAAGTACCGGGGGATTGGGACCCGTGGCCCCCAAGGCCTGACAAATCGCTTCAAGCGAGGCTCTGCTGTAGGCCAGCGCACACAAGTTCGGAAGCATAGACTTTGGGCCATGCTACACGATCAAATGACGACGCGGCTCCAACTCCGCTCCGTCTCCGTCTCCGACTTCGACTTTGGTGGTCTCCCGCTCCGCGACTGGACAAATTCACAAATTTATTGCGCCATTGTTTGGGACATATGACTTATGAACAGGCTTCATTCTACACCCGGAAAAATCCCCTCAAATTGAGTGAAATGTTTTTGTAGTTAAAAACAAAATAATTAACAACTCACGAAATCTAATGATCCTCTTTTGGATTTTAATTGATTATAGTAAATGTTTCCATTAAATCAGTAAAATATTTTTTGGGTTGAAAACAAAATATTTAACTATCCTCCTTGAAATTTATATATATAACTGTGTGTCGAATTTGGAATACTAGCCAATCCTCTTTTTAAATTTAAATATTTTTCCTGAATGCTAATATTAATCACACTTTTTTGTTGTTCACTTTTTGGAATTAAGTTTTGCCCGCTTTAGAAGATTTTTAAAATTCAAAATCAACTTACCGGATTGGCGTAGAAGGGCGGCTGATCCGCGGCGATGCCGGAGAGGTAGGCGGACATGCCCTCCGGATAGACGCCGAGGGGCACGCCACCGGCGGCGGCAAGTCGCTGGTAGTTAAGCATGTCGTACTGGCAGGAGCAGATCGTCTGGCCACTGACCGGATCCGTGTAGATGGTGCGTCCCGTATCACAGCAACGGTTGCCCGACCCAGGCGCCGGCGCTCCTCCTGGTCCGGAGGAATGCGGTCCCGGGGGCGGGGCACCGACAACGGGTAGGGCGGGCAGACCGGCGGCAGGGCCGCAGGGCGAAGTGGAGCGGGCACCCGGGGGCACCGTTGAGGTCACCATACTGATGCCGCTATGGCCGGGCCCGGAGATTCCTAAACCAACTCCGACTCCGACTCCGGGCGCACTCAGCGGCTGGGCGGCGGGACAGGCGAGGGTGGGCAGTGTCGAGGGCGGACTCTGCGGAGCGTTGATTGGAGGCGTGTTGGGCGACGAGGTGGCAAGGTGAGTTGAAACGGCATTCTGCAAGAGGAATGTAAAGACATTTTAAATTTTCCACCAATTTTTAAAAGTATTCTAATGGGTTTTTTCTTCAAGAAGTATTAATTATTAAGAGCTTGTTTGCTTTGGCATTCTTGTTAAACAATAAAAACAATAATAAATATAATAAAAACAAACCCTAAACCATACACAATAATAACCATCAGTCCCAAAAAACGAAACGAGGATCCCCAAATTTAATTTCAAAATTTGATTATACGACTTTGATGTGTTCGAATCCATCTCTCAAGTTTATGGCGGTCCATTAAAGAGCTGCTTCTTGGCCTGGATGGATAAAAAAATATCGAAAAAAAATAAAACAAAAACAAAAACAATACCCATAGAAGGTCTACTGTACCCAGCTACCAGCTGGCACTAAAACTTAATTAAAAACGTTGCCCCTTATCAGTGCGATAAGCGCGACTCTTCGTGGGCTGTGGGCCCTTCAGAACTTCGGGACTTCGGGGCACAGAGCCACAGAAGTTGGGATACCCAGCCCAGGGCTGTCTCAGTCAATAAAATAAAACTCCAAGCACCCGAACCCGTCCCCGTCCCCGCCCCCACTGCTAGCTACTCCAAACCCCTTTCCGATCTTCAAAGTGGGGCCGCCATTACCAACAAATCATGTTTTCGATTGACAACATTGATTTAAATTACACAGCCGATTGCTGCCAACGACGACAGCAACAACAGCAACAACAACAGGAACAACGGCAACATCTGCATCGACAACCAGCAACATCGACAACGGCAACGGCCTAAGAGCAATTTGATTGTAAGTTGTCCAATGACTGCCTGGATCGGAGCTCTCGAGTATCTGTGTGTGTGTGCATAAGCCTATCGCGCACTTTTGTCAACACTTTTAGTCAGCCAACTGCAACGGCAACAGCAACAACAAGAGCTGCAACAACAGCAGCAACAACTGCAACAACTGGGCACAAGAGCAACGTACACATTCGCACATGCGACATGGAGAGACAAACAAGTTTCAGGTTTGCTTATCGCTGCCTCTTTGGTTGCCCGTGTTAACTTAACTTCTTCTCCGACTGCGTCCTCCTCCTCCTGCTCCTCCTCCTCCTTCGAACTGTGGCTTTTTCTCGCCGCTCTTCCCGTTTAACATTTAACAAATGATCCGAGGCGTAAGATACGATTTTTATCGCAGGCCGCCGGTCGCAGCGCAGAGTTTGCTGCATGTTGCTGTTGTCCCGATGCGGTACGGTACGGTACGCTGATTGATACCGCCGCTATACTCATATATGCTCCGGACCCTGTGTCCCTATCCCCATTCCCATACCCATCCCAAACCCAATGGAAAGTATTGATGTTGGGGCCTGCGTCTCGTGCTTTCATCAAGTGACAACTCAAGTGGCCCTATGCGATTAAAAATTAATTCCCGGTGTTGGTTGGATGGATGGATCTGCTCCTCCGGGCCGGGGCTTATCAGTTGGCTCTTTGAATCAGCCGCCGATGATTATCGACTATCTGTGACCGGGGAGCTATGTATCTACGCTCCAATAAGTAAAGTGGTCATAATGGAAGTTCGTTTTTTTCGGGGTAGCTAAAATGGTAGATTGGCCATATTTGTTGTATTTTTTGTGTGTATTATTAGTAACTTAAACTTTTTTGTATTTTTTTCTAAAGAAATGTGAGACCACGGAGAGATCTTAAAAAATATTAGATTTGTTCATAGATTCAAGGAAAAGTTATAAGAATTATTCGAAGTACTCTAAGATAGTTTTTTGTATGGAAAAAATATTATTCAAAATAAGTTTTTGATCTGACAAAAATAAATATTCTTTCTCAGGGATCCTAAAATATCTCAGATATGTTATTTAGCTTTAAGCTTTAAATAAATATAAAAGTAATTATTGGAGGGTTAAACATGTATTTAAAGATACTTTTTGATCAATTTGATCAGTTTAATATTTTAAATTCATTTAATAAATAATAATAAAATGGGTATTTAATTTTGATAGCCTTTCGAAGATGCGTAAATGAAATATGAAATCTCTTTTTTAGTATCTTAAAGCCTTGTTAAATTCATTCATTACTTTTAGCTTTCAGCGTGTCTGTCATGCCACAAGTTGCATTTCGCATTTCCCATTTCGCATTTCGCATTTCGCACTGTTTGTATCTCACATTCAGGAATCAAGTGTGTATATATGTGCTCGAGTGTCGAGTGCGAGTGAATTGATTACATTTGGGCAAAGAGGCAATATTAACTTGGCATATTTGCCGGTGGATCAGATTACCAGCAAGCCTTTGCAACATGAACAAGGGGCTTAATATGAACATGGAGCGGACAAAAAAAAAATGATGGGGGCTCAAAAACCAGATCCTATTGGCATGGGTACGGGTATGGGAATGGGAATGGGAACGGGTGCTGAGAAAACAAATACGATTACTATGACCTTGCTGTTGGCTGTTGGTATTAACAACCGAAACAACCGAAAGACATTGCTGAAAGAGTTCTTTCCGAATTGGCAGCAGCAGCAGCGAGCATACAGATACTCGCAACAAATGTGGCACAATTGTGGTCCTGACATTTTGCAAACATATAGATAGATAGCCAACCCGTTGGCAGACATCGATCCGAACATCTTTTTCGGTTCGTTTATTTTTAAGACCATGTCTTCCGTTTGCCAAGGCATTTCGAACCCAAGAACCAATCCCTCTCACTTGTCGGGCCAATCTACATGTGTTAGGTGGATTATAATTGTACTGATTTATTTCTGATGATCCTAATGTCGAGACTTCATTCCGACCGACTCGACGATCAACAAGTGCAAACGGGTTTCCGACTGCAATCTAATTGTGACTATTCTAATGCCATTCGAGCTAAACTCTGCCATTAACATCTCGATCAATCCGTGTTTTCTACGCTCTTACAAACTCTAAATGCAAAACGATGATGATCTGATGATCTGTTGATCTGTTGATCTGATGATCTGTTGATCTGATGATCTGTTGATCTGGGTTGTAAAATGGTAAACAAATTGGAATACGCACCATTACTAAACTGATACCGGTTTCATTACTGTGCACTGTCATTTAATATTAATTTTTGCTTTTAACTTAAACTATAAAGCAAATCTTAAAGTTACGATCCGAGAGGCACCACAACTCGCGCACAATTCAAGTAATCCGAAAGTGATCCGTAGTAGTAGTTTCTGTCTGCAGATGAATTTTCTTATTTTGATGAATCCGAAATCCGAACGAAGCCCGAAACTTTAGTTTAGCACTTTTTTCGTGTGTATGTGGGGGAGTGTGTGTTTTAATTTGATGTATTTTTTTACTGGTTGCTTAACGAATTTTTTTGTAGCAACTTGCACTTGCCGACGGCTGGGGACTGGCTTCGACTTCGATTCCCGACCAACAACAGTTCGAGGGTCACTACGGCTCAGAACAGATGCATCCGTGATAGTTTCGCGACGGCAGCGACGAGGGACAGCGGCGGATTTGGATCGGTTTTGGATTGGATTGAATTTGGATCGGATCGGATCGGATCGAAGGGCTATCCGGAGGATGCGAGAGGCCGGAAACGAAGGCGTTCTCGTCCCGAGCACGAATGAATCTGCGGTGCTGTATCTGAGTATCTGAATCCAGCTCGCAGATAGACGGCGAGCGGCGGGCAGAGAGCACAATTCCACAGTGCGGCGGCTCCGGCTCACAAGCGGACACGAACGATACGAACAATCTGCGTAACAGTCAAAAGTAGACTAACATGAGTTTCTTGAGCAACTACAAAGTGTACGACAAATGGGAATTACACGACAACCGACAATCGAAAACAGCGCAAAGCAGCAACAACAACCACGACCGCCGCATACCACCAACTGGCTCTCACACAGATACGCCGTCACAGATACATTTGCTGGGTGGTGTGTGTGAGAGCGAGAGAGCCAAACGGGTTTTCTCCCCTTATTTTCGCTCTCCCTGCCACTGTATTTGTATGGCAGTGTATCTGTGTGTATGTGTGTGTGTGTGAATGTATCTGCGCGTGTGTTTGTGTGTGTGTGTGTATCTGCCGTCGCTGGCGTATCTGAGAGGTGGAAAAAGTAGCAAACGAGCACGACGACCAGAGTCGACGACGACGACAACGACTACGAACAATGGCAATAATGATTATCATTATAAGTGGGCTGGCGCTTTCTGTGTGTGTGGCAATTGGGATTGGAATACGGGGATTGCCGGAGTGTCGGAGTGTCGGAGTCGGATTGCCGGAGTGCGAGCGAGAGAGTGCGGCACGAGAACCGGTTGCGTCACGGGGGAGTGAGGCCGAGGCAGAGGCCGGAGCAGAGGCGGAGGCAGAGGCGAAGGCAGAGGCAGAGGCGGCGGCGGCTGAAAAAGTATCTGAGCTGTGTGTGACCATAAATAAAGTATCTGGCAGATGCGGCGGGCGAGAGCGGGATGGCGCAAGCTCGTGCGCTGCGATTCGTGGTCGGCCCGCAGCGGCAACATCGCCAGTTGTTCGCGTTGGCTGTCGTGTTGCCCGTGTGCAAGAGGGACAGCAACAGCAGCAGCAACAGCAACAGCAGCAACAGCAACAGCAACATCAGCGGCAGCAGCAACGGCAGCAGCAGCAGCGGCAACTCGGAGCGGCAGAACATGAAAAAATTAACTTAACAACTAGAAAAATGGCTGTTATTGCGTGTTGTTGTAAATGCCGATGTATGTATTTGTAGGCTGATGTTGTTGCTGCTGCCACTGCCACTGCCACTGCTGCTGCTGCTGCTGCTGCAACGCTGCTACTTGCTGCTGCCGCTTCTGCTGCTTGGTTGTTGCTNCTGGCAGATGCGGCGGGCGAGAGCGGGATGGCGCAAACTCGTGCGCTGCGATTCGTGGTCGGCCGGCAGCGGCAACATCGCCAGTTGTTCGCGTTGGCTGCCGTGTTGCCCGTGTGCAAAAGGGACAGCAACAGCAGCAGCAAAAGCAACAGCAGCAACAGCAACAGCAACATCAGCGGCAGCAGCAACGGCAGCAGCAGCAGCAGCAGCGGCAACTCGGAGCGGCAGAACATGAAAAAATTAACTTAACAACTAGAAAAATGGCTGTTATTGCGTGTTGTTGTAAATGCCGATGTATGTATTTGTAGGCTGCTGTTGTTGCTGCTGCCACTGCCACTGCCACTGCTGCTGCTGCTGCTGCTGCAACGCTGCTACTTGCTGCTGCCGCTTCTGCTGCTTGGTTGTTGCTGCTGCCGTGGGTGTTGCTACGTGTAGTTGTTGCCATAAACAACGCAACAACAACAACAGCAACAACAGCAGCAGCGGCAGCAACACGAACGTCGCAAAGTGTTTACGCTGCTGCTCGGCGATGGCAAAAAAGAAAAGCCTGATGAACATGAACCAAGCTCGTGAAGAGAGAGAGAGGTTGGGCCAAACGCTGGGTAATGTTTTATCATCCGCCTCTGCTGCGGCAGCTAGCTGCCTCTGCTCCGCTCTGCACCCTGCCCCTGCCCCTAACCCTGCCCCTCTTTAGCCCCTAGCCAACCCTGCTCCCCAGCTGACCGCTTTGGCTGGATTGGTGGCATCTTTCGCGCTGCTCCACCAAAACGCCACCGCAGCTGCTGCTCCAGGTTTTTGTTGTGTTGCTGCCGTCGCTGCTACAACATACGCTCTTACATTTTATTATGTACGTATTTGTTTTTTGTTTTTCCCCCCCATTTTTTTTTTTTTTGTATATATTTTTTGTTGTTGTTGGTTGTTGTTTTGCTGTTGCCCTGTTTTGTTGTTGCCTCTTGCCGTGGCGTTTCTTTAACTTTTTCTAATTAATTGAAACGCCACTCGAGAGGAGTGACGGCAGCTGCTCGAGAGCTAGAGAGAGATGGCCTTTAGTCGCTCTGGCGTTTATGTGGTACATATGTATCTATGTGTGTACTAAGTACATTCGAAAGCTACTTTGTCGTTCCTGGCAATCGCTGGATCCACCATACCCATCCTGCCATCCGTCCATCCTCCAGTCCTGCCCTCCCCCATCCTTTATTCCTCCCACACCCACCTGAGCCTGGTGTCGCACACGCAGTAAACAAATTCTTACAACATTTAAATGAAGTTCTGCAGCTTTATCCTTTTCGGATGGTTTCGTCATTAACGATTAGTTTTTTCGATAGTCATTTATTAGGTGTTTTCTTTTAGTTTTAGCCCGGCGTCCGGCTGGTCCGGCAGTTTTCATGAAAATTAATGGCTCGACAATGCCAAAATAATAGTTTAACCAACCACTGAAAGCTTGTTCAAAATGCTTTTATTGAGTATCTCCTTTACTCTATCATTTGCAGTTGGGAGAAGAGATTTGTAACTATGTAAGGACTCTCAACAAAAAAATATATTAAGCAAAATTAATTTTATTTTAAATTCCCTATTTAATTAAGTATATCATTTTCTCTTGGGAAAAATATCCTAAATATCAAGTGGAACAAAAAATGTAAAAAACGTTATCAACTTAACTAAACATAAAAACACTATTTTTCTGGTATAAATATGTTAATATTTTCTATTCAATTTTATATATCTTTGAAGAAAAATAAAATATATATTTTAGGAATACTTCGATGATAGAGAAAATTAACATAGTAAATATCGGTAATATTTTATTTGTTCAAGTGAAAACAAAAAATTGGAAACTAAACTGAAAACTTAACTTAATTCAATAAGTACATTTTTCTCTGTCATTTTATATATCTCTGAAGAAATATATTATATATTTGTAATACTTCAATAATTATGGAATTTATCATTTATCAAAATTCGATAATATTTTATTTAATTTATTTTCTAATCAATATTATTCTTTCTCTATCAAATAGATAATCATATTTTTCTCCGTGCAATATATTATCCAACCCATCTTTCCCCCACTTTTCAGCCGGCTTATTTAATAAGACGAAATGTGCGCATATTTTCGTGGGTAACCCAGTTTGAGTTACTTTTACGATCCGTATCTGTATCTGCCATCAGTAGCTTCTTTTTAATTCGGAGCGACATTAATTGGCTCGCGAGCAACAAATTCAGATCACGTTAACCCATTGGCGCGCCTACAAAATTGCCGTCGCCTTCTGTTTCAGGAGGACAACAAGTCTCTTGCAACCGCAGCAGCAACTTGCCACCGGGGGGGAAAATGGGGAAAAGCGGGCGGGAAACCGGGGGGTGGTGGTTACACGAAGGGGGGGACCAGGAGGGGTGGGGCATTGGCCAGAAACCTTTTTCGAGGCGGGCACACTCGCTTACTGGCGCTAAGAGACCTCCGAGAGAGCGAGAGGGAGCAAGAATAAAAGAGAGACAGAGAGAGAGAGCGAGAGCAAGTGGCGGTGAAAAGTTGCCCCAAATGGCCGCAAGCAGAAAAGGGAGGGCAAGATGATGCCAAAGCCACCTCCCCCTTGGGGCCCCAATCCCCTCGCCCGGCAGTCGTTAGTCGCAGTCGATCCAAATCCAGAAACAACGTCAGTCTTTGTTTAACGATTTTTATATTTCGAACACGAGATATATTTGTATCCTTTGTACTTCGCTTGTTGCCACAGAGCTGAGGCACAGGCAGAGGCAGCAGTGGCAGCAAAAGCAGCAGAGGCAGTGGCAGCAGATCGAGTATCTGTGTGTCTTGTTGTTGGCAATGTATTCGTAGTTGTACAGCTTGTATTGATGGCAGCGGCGGTAACTTCGCTTCGCTTCGTTGAGCTTCGTATCTGTGTATCTTTGGGATGCGTCTGCTGCTGCCGCCCCCCTTCCCCCTGCTCCGCATTCGTTGGTGTATCTTTTTCTTGTTTGCAGATAGCGCTTGCAACGGCAACGGCAGCAGAGCTCAGCTCAGGTTGTTGCTGCCCCACTGTGTGTGTGTCTGTGAGTGTGTGGGTATAAGTGTCTCTGTGTGCGTGTGTGTTTGGTTGTGCGTGTGTGGCAGGCCAATGATGATTGTGAGCTCCAAGCCGATTTTTCTCAGCACCATTTTCGCAGAGAAACCGGCGCGTATCTATGTATCTTTGTATCTGCGAGCGCGGACAAGCCAAGCGCGTGTTGCGGAGTGCGCGGTGTGCGTACGTCGACATGAATTTTAATCTAATAGATACAAATGAAAAGGTGTTTGTGTGCTCCGCTCCGGTGTAATCGCTTTGACTCGGCGGGCTTTGGGCTTTGGGCGTATAGTTGCGGTTGGGACTCCGAGTATTGATTCGTTTTCCAGCTTTCGGCTGGGTTTTTATTGCCTCCCCCAACCTCATCGGAAGACGCACAGGGTCGTCCTGGTTGGGAGAACTCTGGAGGACTTAACTGTGGAGTTCCCTTGAGCCTGCGGTTATGCCTGTGCGTCTGCTGCTGGATTTTGTCTCTTCATACAATGTTTTTGATTGATTTTCTCCAAGGCGCTTTACACAAGAGCAGTTCAAAACTTGTAATAAATTCTGGAATCGCAATAACAGCAGATAGTGGTTGGGGCAAGGACTCGAGACATTGTTTCGCAATTTATTTTCAGACTAGAGGAATTTTTTACTATATTAAAAGTGGTGGAAAAAGTAAGGAGTTTAAATATGGAAATTTAAAAATATCATAGAAATTCTCAAGGTTTAGACTAAAATGGTTTTTTTGTTTATTTTTGGTTAAGATTTAATCCCAAGTTTTTGGCCTCAGAATATTACATTTAAGTTACAAATATATATCAATACTTCTTCAGCTTAAAGAAGTTTTTAAAGTTTCATAAGATTTAATGGAAAATAAAGGTAAAGTTCTAAAAGAAAAATACAGATCTCCCATTCAATGAAATATGTATAGCCCCCACAAATAAATCTTAATTATTATTTTTATTTTGCAGAGTACGAAAGAACATGGAAAATATGGATTCCTGGGGGAGGAGCAACTGGAAAAGTTAGCTGTCTTAACGATGACATGCTGCAATCCGAGATATTGCAAGTTGCTAGTTGCAAGTTTGGTAGTTGCCAGTGTGGGCCAAGATGCAGCCAACCAGCTAACCGACCAACCAGCCATTAATGAACAACCATCCAACAGCAACAAGAGCACAAGACAAAAGCGCTACAAAGGTGTGTTCTTCTCTATCTGGGCATCCGTATCTGTGGGGTATGGGTATATGGGTATATGGATATATGGATGCCCATCCATGAGTTCGTTCGCATGTGTATCTGTGGGTAGGTGTACCAGCGCCCGTATTCGTATCTGTGTATCTGTGGCCATATGCACCCCGGGGCAGGGTTTAATGCTTGGAGTGTAGCAAACAAACCAGATAGATACTGATGCTCTCTATACAGCCATCATCGACATGCGATGAACACGGAACAAGTTGTACACAGATAATCATAAATAAACGAGGCACCAGCGACGAAAAAGTACGAAAAGGTACGAGAACCGAAGACACGACTGCGAGGACGAGATACATTCGTATCTGAGCCAAAGGGGGGTGGTGGGTCTGGCCTGGCCTGGCCTGGTCTGGTCTTGTCTGTTCTTTTCTTTCCTTTTTTGTTATTTTTTGTTGTTGTTTTGTCTTCCTCCTCGGAGGAGAGCGAGTGAGCACGAGCGCCAGAGCTAGCGCCAGCTTTATTCCCGAGCAGGGTTCGATTGGCAAAGGCACAGGCAGAGGCAGAGGCACATCCACATCCACAGTTACAGCCACATCCGCAGCCACATCCCTGCTGGCAATCGTAGAAATACAGATAAAAAGATACTTTTGCACGGCGACAGCTACATACGGCTGCAGCGCTCTCTCTCTGTCTCTCTCGTTGTGCGAGGGAGAGGTAATGTTGCAGCACGTACTGCATGCCACTTGGGACCTGGCACTTTTCCTCGTTGAAATCAATTTCGCCAGCCTAATTAGAAAGAGCGCTCATCAAAAATAATAAGGGTTAAGCTTAAAAGAATGACCAATTAGATCAAACTTTTCAGATTTTTTCGGGGCGCTAACGTAATTAAATTTAAAAGGGGCCAAAAGGCCCCAAGGAGAAAAAAAGAGGGGGAAAAAGTTTGTTTTTAAGAGCCCTGTTCCCTTCTAACAACCCATTCTGTTTTGTTTTGGCCATTTTCGGCTGCCCTGTGGTTGGATCTACACGTAATAAATTTAATCATAAACCGAAAATAAGCGCGTTTAACCACGCTATCTTTTTATTCGTCCAGGGGCGCGTGCAGGGAAAAGTTCGAGGGGGTGAGATGGGTGAAAGCGGGAGGGGATGGATGATGGGGATGGGGTGATGTGGTTAACCGGAGGCCATCGCATAGATACAGAAATATTGTATCTATTTCGGCCCGAGCCGGAGCCCGAGTCCCAGAGTGGTGGCGAGAAAAAGAGAGTGAACAAAATGTAACTGATGTTTCTGTGTTTTTTCCGTCTGTTGCCACCTCCCGAAAAAAAGGCCAAAACCAAGAGCCAAGAGTCGGCAGCTTCGTCCCTCTCGGCCAGATTTCAGTGTTGCTACTTCATTTTTATCGCGTTAAGAGAATATTGGACATGTGTGGCCACCTGCCCCTCCTCCTCCACATCACCACAACCGCCTTCCTTTTGGGGCCATAAAACATTCTACATAGATTGTTACCTTTTGCAACTTTTCCTTCCGTGGCTGTTTTATCGTTTTTTGTTAGGCTTAAGTGTTTATCTTGGCTCTTTCATTCGACTTTTTCGCTCGTATCTAACAGTTGTGTGTTCGCTCGTGTTGTTGCACTCGCTTCAACATGCACAGGGCGTGGCTTACGCTCGGTCAGCGAAAACGGAATGGAAAACGAAAATGGAAATGGGAAAATAGGAAGTCGGGAAATGGGTCTGGGACTGGGACTGGCACTGGGTCTGGGAATGGGATAAAGCCGCTCCTAGGGGAAGCAGCCGCTATATACTCGACCGATCCAAGGGGTTGCTCGTACACGTAGCGCCGCTTTTCCACTTTTGCCGCCATGCAGGAGCTGCCAAGCATCCGCAGGATAGCCAGTATCCGAGGGATGCAAAATTATGAGGGCTTCGTTTGCTGCGTTGTCATTGCAATCCGTGCAGTTTTTCGGTTCCTCCACCTCAGGAGGCTATGGCACAACAAGGTAAATTGACAGAACATTTCCACTCTTCCAGATACATTTTCTTATTGCTCATTTTACGTGGTAGAGCAGTGATTTCAACCTATTGGATATCTTTTTGTTTTTGTAGGTCAAACAAACTATTGCTAAGGTTTTGACATTACCTTTAGGTATATTTAAATTATATTTTTGATTGTAGTTTCATTTACAATGTATTTATCAACAAATTATAACTATTTCCGTATTATTTAAAACTATCTTCCTATCGAATTTTATATATCATTTAATAATTTTTTATCAAACACTGCATAGTTTATACAACAATTTTTTTAGTTAATAAAATTCAAGTAATTAATGCCAATGAATAAGGATGTTTATTTAAAAAAGTATATTATTTTTAAATCCTTTAAATGTTATTGCAAATATTGATATTATCTATTTATTTATATCATATAATACTATGTATTTTATAAATCTTTTTTTATTTAATACTACAAATATTGAATGTATTTAAACAGTTTAAAAAACCCTTTACTTTGATTAATAAAACTGATGTAATCTTTTATGGTGACAAAATTATCCAATGAATAGAGATGTCTGTTATGGATTGACCGCTCTAGGAAAATGACCAATCTTAGCTGCAAATTACTCCATTTAGCAAAAGGCGCACTTGGTTAGGTCAACCCGGAGCCACAGCAATTGCGCCAGATTGTCAATATCTTCGCTCATAAACCAATAAAAAGGAATAGCCTAATGGGATCTGTCGCAGAGCCAACACTCCGAGGCGATAAAGTGGAAGATTTACTTTTTAATAGACTGCCAGAGTGCCTTCTACGCAACGCCAATTGACAGCGGGCAAAGATTTTAATTTCACATGTTGACTGCGGACTTTGTTTATTTTATGAACTTTATTAACGCTCTCGCACGTTAACGGCTTCACGCCGAGATGGTTGGATATTGCGGGGGGTATTCCAGATACTCAGATACCCAGATACCCGCTACCCAGTAACCAGTACCCAGTATAATATTAATAACAAGCTTGAACCTAATTCCTTATGATAAATGATATAAGTCAACAACCCTCGAGTCGCTCGCGAAGCTCCCCCATTTTTGCTTCTCGCTGCTCTGCGGTGGTTTTTCCCGCTTCTGCAGATTCTACAGGGCCAGGGACGGGGGGGTGGAGAAAATTCAGAGAGAGGGGGGGTGGAGTAGACAAGGAGAATTTCATTTACACGCGGCGGGATAATGTTCTGATGATGGCATGTTTTTTTGCATACAAAGTATGCAAACGCAAAGAAGCGGAAAATATTTATGAAATTGCCGCAGAACTGGCAAGCGAATGTCGTAAAAAGTTGGAAAATTAGATTTTTTCTGTGTTATACACAGGCCAAGGGCTTTCCACCACCCCCCAAAAAAAGAAGCAAAAAAAAAATGAAAATGGTAGAGAAAAACTGGCAGATAACAATGCCTGAAGATGGAGCCGGAGTTTTGGCCCCCTCCAAAAGCCACAGATATTTATACTACGTTAAATATTTGCCAACACTCAACTGAAGCATAACAACTCAACTTGAGCCGAGGATGAATCCTCTCCTCAGTTGACTGCTGAGTGGACGTTCTGTGTGTGTGTGGAGTTTATTATGCAAGGATACTGAGACTCCTCGTTTAATGCGCCAAATTTAAAGCCCATTTCACTTAACACATCTTCGACACGATGACTTCTGCTGATTTGTTTGGGTTTGGGCATGGGTTTGGGTGGGGGTCATCATCTAGCCAGGTGGAGGGAGTATCTCGAATGCAAAATAATGTGGTAGGTATATCACAATCGCTTCCATCACATCGTTTGGCCCACCGAACACTGCGTTTCATAATCCGATTAACTGCGGTGGGTAGACCCCCCAACTCTGGACATACATACAAAATATTCCCTGAATTTATGTAGACTCATAAATCGTGGTAGGGTTTTTGATTGGGCTTTGCGCGAAATGGAAATAACATGGTCGGAAAGTAGGAAAGTGGTAGCCAGCCCATCTAATGGGAATTTCATAGGGAAAAAAGTAATTTACAGTCCGATGTACAATGGACTTTCTATGACTCCGGTATACGAGTATTTCATTTTGGATTTTTGTCGAAGAAAGTTTTCCATAAGAGGGTTAAGAGGTGTATTGTAATTTTTTGGTAATATATTTTACATTTTTTTTGCTGGTTTTAAGACGAATAATTTAAAGCCACGAGATTGGATAATTTTGTAATTATTATTTAAAGAGGTTTTTAATATCCTTTCCTTTTCTGGAGGTATATATTTACTAAAGTTGGGATCAAAGCATTACTAAAATATATTTTTTGGATNACACATCTTCGACACGATGACTTCTGCTGATTTGTTTGGGTTTGGGCATGGGTTTGGGTGGGGGTCATCATCTAGCCAGGTGGAGGGAGTATCTCGAATGCAAAATAATGTGGTAGGTATATCACAATCGCTTCCATCACATCGTTTGGCCCACCGAACACTGCGTTTCATAATCCGATTAACTGCGGTGGGTAGACCCCCCAACTCTGGACATACATACAAAATATTCCCTGAATTTATGTAGACTCATAAATCGTGGTAGGGTTTTTGATTGGGCTTTGCGCGAAATGGAAATAACATGGTCGGAAAGTAGGAAAGTGGTAGCCAGCCCATCTAATGGGAATTTCATAGGGAAAAAAGTAATTTACAGTCCGATGTACAATGGACTTTCTATGACTCCGGTGTATTTCATTTTGGATTTTTGTCGAAGAAAGTTTTCCATAAGAGGGTTAAGAGGTGTATTGTAATTTTTTGGTAATATATTTTACATTTTTTTTGCTGGATTTTATACGTTTAATTTAATGCTATTGGATAATTTTGTTATGTAATTATTATTCTTTAAAAAGGTTTTTTTAATATCCTTTCCTTTTTTTTTTTTTTTTTTTTTTT
>JAJJHY010008789.1:20525947-20542660 GCA_021224005.1 Drosophila setifemur
TTCTAAATTGTTTTTAAAAATATTTTGCTCTATATATACAATTGTAAATTTAACTAAGAATTCTTAAAATCGCGTATAATATTTACTATTTTCCGAACACTTTTCTTATAATAACGAATTGAAAAATCCCATTAAGCTTTATAGACTACACAACTGGCAATTAATTCGTTGGTATCGGGGAGGATCGTATCGCTGAAAACTGACTAAATGCAGTATCTTCTTATATACACACCCAGATCTGCGTAATGACAACGAATATTTTGTAAGTACATAAATTGAGTTACATACAAATTGGCTTGGCTTTGGGCGGAACAACCCCGACATATTGCATATAGCCACCACCCAACCCAATCCCAAACACGCCATCAAGCAAACTTCCCACCCCGGACGCAGTTTCAAATTCAAAAGTATTCCCGCTCTATAAATTCCCGCTGGGCGACCATAATAAAGAAAAACGCTCGCCAATGATCGGAAGGGTGGGGTTGGGTATGGTTTGGTTTGGTCTGGTATTGGTATGGGGATGGGGTTTAGGGTTTAGGGTATGGCATAATACTCGTAAATACCGCGGAGGGTAGGCTGGTCCGAATGTTTGTTGGGAATGTTCGCTGCAAATACTAGTATCTCGTATCTGACAATTTGAGGATTCCAATGAAATAATGGCCGACCATTATGCCCATCGCCAGTCCCTCGTTCCGCCTGTCGTATTTGCCCTGACATCCATTCATTGCAACATCACGATTTCGGAAGTCTTTGCTATAATTTAATTTTCCAAATTTAAAGTCGCTCATAAAAATATCTTCAGCCATTTTCCCGCTGTTGATTACTATCCTGTAGATTGCAAATGTGTCTAACATTTTACGAGACTACAATTCCCTGGAAATCTATTAGGCTTCGATATAAAATATTTTTTATTTTTGCTAAGGTTGATAATATATTTATTTTGCTTAAGTTTTGTAATATAAGTTTATGATATCTGGTATTCCCTTTTATAAAATTGGATGAATTCTTTTTAAAAATGTTGGTAATGAGAATTATTATAAAAGCAGTATATATTAGAGTATCATTTTTTATTTTATAATTTTATGTATAATTTGTGTTACTATAAATCGTAGTATAAAAAAATTCAACACCAGTTATGAAATCCGTATATTTATTATCCCTTTTAAATTGGGAAATTTTGTTTCTTTTATAATTCTAAAATTATTTACATACATTTAGTTTCAATATTACCATTAATTTAGTAATTTGTATTACTTGTAAAATTAGGTTCCCTCCAGTAATTAAATCCTTTTAATTATTATCCCCTTATAAATTTAGTGCACTTGGTGATTTTCAATTAGCAGTGATGGCTCGATGTGGAGGAAGGTCGGGCAAAGATCTTGACTCGAGCAGGAGGCCACAATCGCAGAAGCAAATGCAGAGGCAGAGCAGAACCAGAACCAGAAGCAGAAGCAAGAGCAGGTGCTGTTAATTTTCCAGGCTGCAGTCCGGAGTCCGGAGGACAGTTGGCATGTCTGGAGGATGTCCTGGTGTCCGGATGTCTGAAACGTCTTTGGGGCTGACGCAGAACACGAGTTCACCCGCAGCTCGGAACAAGTTGCGTGTCGTAAATTTGCGTTCTGGGTATGGGTTTTGGGTATGGGTATTGGGTTTGCATTTGCTCCAAGTTGTAAGTGGAAGTCGAACTCCTTGGGCCGCAGCTACTCGGTACTATCGAACAGGTGCGAACAGTATATTTTCCCAACAGTTTCGAGACCCGGCCCGGCCCAAATTCGATGCGAAATGTGGTGTACTCGGTGTTGAAACAAAAGCAATTATTTTGTTTGATTTATTTGATCATTGCGTGTTTCCTCGGTTTTTGTGGGGGCGTGCGTGAATTCAGGTAGGAGCTCAGTTCTGAGCCGTTGTAATTGCAACTTTGGCCCGTTCTTTTGGCCCGTTCCTTTGGCCCCGGCGATGCGAAGATAAGTGCGCGACCTAGACACTCAAATTATAGCCCAGTGTCTTCAGTCTCGCCATTTCTTGGCAATCGCTTTGACATAAACGGGTTTTCACCCAAAATAATTCACTTCCACACGAGGCCCTCGCAATTGCTAATACACAGAGGAAAATATTGTAATTAATATGGGAAACGATTTAATATTAGTTTGGGAATGAAAATCAAATTGTTTAATAATGCAGAAAAAAACTATGTTTATAGAATCTTATTGCTCCAAACTTATTTTTTTTAACAAATATAATACTTAATGAAGAAATTAGAAAAAATATAGAGAGACTTTATGTTGTACGGATGCTTATATAAAAATGTTTTCAAATTATAAACAAAATTCTTTTCTGAATAATTAATAGGAATTTATAATAAATGTAAATATGATGTGGAAGAAAATACTTGACAGTATCCAAATTAAACCATAAACAGATACTATATAAATCCACAAGTCTTATCTAAATTATTTCTATCAACTAAAAATTAATACTCAAAAATGGAGCAAGTTAAATAAAAAAGATTCCAGGTTCTTACGTCTTAAAATGTTGTCCCAAAAAAAAAACACTCATTAAAATTTTTCTACTACAAGTCATATTTTTTGTAAGTTACTATTTACAAAACATTGCAATATTATTGAGAGTGAAATAATTGAAATGTAATATAAATTAAATACTAATATTTAAATATTCTGTATACATCGGAGCTTTGACTAATAATTTCAGATTCTTATTTCCCGGTGTACATGTATCTGTGGGGGTCGTCGGGGGAGTTATTACGCGGTTATCCGTTCCATTTATACCTTGTACCGAACCAAAGTTTGTTATTACAATGAAAAAAGCAGGCAGGTACATAAATTGCCGATGTTATCTGCTGACAATTGGGGCGGTTGGCTCCGCTGTCACTAGTTAATGTTCTTTTTAGCCTTTTTGTTACCGTTTTTTTTTGTTGTTGTTGTATCTGACGCAAGTGCAAATGTACATATGCGTTACCTATGTCAGTATGCGACTGATCCGAATCCTTAATGTGGTTGGTTAGCATTTGCATGGGAATAACAAACTTATGGCCGCCATATTCGAATAGACTCTAATATCGGAATGGTGTTGCGTAAATTTATTAGGATTCCTCGTTTTTTTTGTTTTTGTTTTTGCTGTTTGTTTGGGGGAATCGATTACGATTATTTGTTGACCGCGTTGCGGCGGTAATTGTGTATTCATTATCGCCTCCGATAATGACACGCGCTGATATCTCCGCTCTCATTGCCATACATTAAAATTATAGATTACTATAGTTTCGCAGATGCAGGCAAAAATCGAGTAGATAGCAAATTGAATACCATACGAATAGATCGGGGAAGCCATTTTCCATGGAAAAGTGTTCCAGATTGCCAGTTCAATTAGTGAGCGTTGTTTTGTATTTACTGATGAACTTTTCTACCAGGAAATACAATCACTATCTCTTTGAAAAACTCGATTGTGAATTAAGGGAATATTTATCGAAGCCACTTAACAAAATACTGGGTCAACAGAGATTTGAATAAATCTGGGCCATAAAAAATAAACTAATGTATAGTGTGGATATTAATAATTATATTCTTTCAAAGATTTAATTAATTACAAATAATATTAACTTACCATCAAATTTCATTACAAAACCTTCCATCTATCTAATTATTTCCACACCTGTCCAAACTGTAACACCTTTTCCCATTCACTCCTTTACAGCAGAATGAAAAACCCATATTGCTACTGTGGAAACACCTGCTGCTGACTAATAAAGAGGGAAAGGATTAAATATTAAACCCACCAACAGAGAGACATAAAACGCATTCTTTAGCTTGTGCCAGAAGCCCATCTTGGATTTCAAGGCACGGACCCCTTTGGAACGGTGGCTGGGGAAATTATGAGGCTCGGCGGGTGGTTTATCTGTATCGACGAGATACCCGAGGGCGTCAATAGCTCCGCCGCCAGCCAGACATTCAGACACTCAGACACTCAGACACTTGGACACCCAGACACCCAGACATCTACATCCACCGCCACAGCGGCTCTTAAATGGCTTCCAAATTAATTATTTACGCATTTGAATTGAGGCATTCAGTTAAGAACTGATTTCGAAATGGCTGGCACAAGCAGCGGGTTGCCGCGTGCCGAATTACGATCCGGGAGCAAGCTTTCCGGGGCACCACCAACATTAACAGCAACAGCAACGTTGAAGCCCGGTCCGGGTGCACAGCCTTAATTTACCAATCAAAAACTCGTAATTAACCTAATAAGCCGGGGCACGTCGAGTCGCGTGCTCCACGCTCCCTGGTTCCCCGATTCCAACCCGATCCGATCCGGGGAATTTCTGAACTCTGCGCCCAGTCCCAGTCGCAGTCCCAGAGAGGAGGCTCGTTTCATATTTGGATTTACTGACGCAACTCGCTTGAGAACAAATTATGGCGTTTACGGCACTCGGACTAAATTGAAATTGAAGCCACCAGCGCATGCGGGCAGTTCCTAAATGGAGGAGGAGTTATAACTTTTCCTATATACTTGCACATGCACTGAAAAAATGAATAATTAATAAATTATAGAATTGTGAATAATATAGTAAATTATGTGGGATTTTTTTTAATGTCGTAAGTACCGATGAAGTTAAATAAATTTTTTATTTATTGGGGTTTTGTTGTATGAAATAATATTTGCATAAGGTTTTTTACGAGTTTTTTTTTACTAAAATGGTAAAGACTTATTATTGTTTAATAATTGCACTGGAAATAATGAATCATTCCAATATATAATTTTAATAGGATGGAATCGTATGAGGAAGATTGGTAGAACTATAGATTGTATCTTTACATATTCAAAATTTCATTGTTAGTAATTAAACAAATTATTTTGGATTTTTCTAAAACACAAATACTTAAAGCACATTATGCAGGGATTTTTTAAAGTTCCATTGAAAAAATAAAAAATTTATTATTGATTTTATAAACTTTCATAGTTAAAAAACAAATATTTTATTACTCAATATATTTTTTTTTTCAGAAAGTTTTCATTGGTTTTCATATTCCTAAAAAAAAAAGATTTATCAACGTTCTCAGTTTGATTTCTTTCGGTGTCTATCGATGAACCATAAAATTAGTACATACGGTTATATAACCATATAAGTATTAACTCGCAATTTTGGACTTCCAATGACTAAGTGATGGTTACCCACCGGTCCCGAGTACGAGTCGGAGTAGAGTTGCTTCCGGTTGCCATTTGATTCCTTCTGCCCGGGAATGTACTATACTCGTGTGTACCTATTTAAAAGCATGTTTACATTGGCATTTTCATGCCTACTACGTCAATAAATTGAAGCGCTAGGCATAAACAGAGATTTTTCACACAATAACCACGACTACGACAGCGGCAACCACTAAATCCCCGGCAAAATAGTCGTTTAACAAACATCGCATTAGCAGCCTGGGCTAACCCGAAACTCTGTGCAAATATTTATTTAGGACGCATTGTGGTTTTGCGCATGCGCACCCAGAAAATAATGACCCGGGGTCGTGTGCGGCTTGCATCGAAGGTTAATGGTGATGCAGGGACCAGAATTCAGAATCCAAAAACCAGAGACCATCACTGCAACGCAGAGTAGTTCCCGAAATGTGGTAGTCAGGTTGCCCAGATGTCGGACCGCAGAAGGATTGATGGCATTACCGGAGTTAACCGCAAATATCCAATAACTTAACATGTTAAGTAATCTTGAAGGATAATAAATACTGGTTGTTGGGCCATGTCCAGATGCATAATTGTTTACACAATTCACTGGATTCGTACTTGTTTAGCATCTTGTGTGGAATTTAATATAGCCAAGATGGTTGGCATTTTTGTGGTAAGTACTTTACGAAGAGAGTCTTGGGGTGAGACACATTTTTGGAACAAATTTTTATCATTTCATACCTTCTCCCTATGTAATATATTAGTATTATTCTAAAAATAATTTTCTTATCTCCTTGTATTTACCTTATTTAATATTAATCCGATTCAACGGAAATAACCATTGAGTTGAGCCTATTTTCGCATTTTACTTTTACCAAAACTGTCAGAGTGTTTGCAAATCATTTGGAATACATTAGAGCCCAGCAATCCCCCAGATCGAGCCAAATTCGTTGGACATTAAGAGCAGAAAAAATATATATGGCCCTAGCCTAGACAATAAAATAATAATTCGAAGACCGGAAAAAGCCGTGACATCATAAATTATCAATAATCACACTTTGTTTTGACAGGATGACGACTGTCGGAACTGAGCCGCATTGTTGTCCTTGCCTGTATTGACACAAGCGAGCGCACAGCGCTCAGATACATATACATCAACACACCCAAATACACACAGTACAGAGAACTTCAAAAATAAATAACTGCACAAGAGCTACCAGGGAGGTAGAGGCGTCTATTCAACTCTCATTGTCAGCAGCCATGATGCGGCAACGCTCCCAACCCCAACCCCAATCCCAATTGCAATCCCAATCGAAAAACCCAAACCCAAACCAAATCCCAGTGTTTTGCTCCTGCTGCCAGGAGAGTTCGGTAAATAAGGACAAATAAATGGCAGGATGCGAGTGATACGGCATCCTAGCGCTGCATTTCCTCTGCGATGGATATTGCATATGTTTCGACCACCGGGATGGATGCATTTTTCCCCCACCACTCCACATTAGCAATGACAGCGAATTTCCATCGTTCCTAAGCTATATATACTCGATACGTACATATGTGGGCATTACTTCTATTTATAAGCCACTGTCCAAGGGTCGATATTACACTGGGCCAAATCTAGCTTAGATTTCTATTGGTAATAGAAATCCATAAGTTCTAAAGAGAAATTTAAATTTCAGAATTTTTTTCTTAAGAAATTATAGCTATTTTGTTTTTATTTTAATCCATTAAATACCTTAACATTTTTAGAAAAGGATTAAAAATATTTGATGAGCTAAATGTATTTATTAGATATCATTTTTGGAAGATACCCTTCTTAGAAAACATTTTAAAATGTATTTTAGCCAATTTTGCTTTTTAGTTTTTATTCTGAATGCCTTTGAAATATATAATTAATTAACTTATTGATTTATTAAAATGGTTTAGGAGATTTTTTAATATTTAAGCCTTTCGAAAATAAGTAAAATTAAAGTAGCTCAATTATATATTTAATTAAATTAAATATGTTTAGAAGATACTTTTCCTAAAAATCATTTCATAATGTAAAAAATTAGCTTTAATCTTATATTTTTTTTATTTTACTTATTGATATATTAAATAGGGTTAAGAGTATTTTTTACCATTCAAGCCATTCGTTAGTGAAATGATAGTGGCTCAATTATTTATTATACCGACAGACGAAATAGAATAAACTTTATCGGGCCATAAACAAATTATGCGTATGCGATTCGTTTTGGGAATGGAATCTTGTTAGGAGACAAAGCTACCTCAAAGCCCGCGCTGTCTCGATGGGGCACACACAAAAAATTTGAATAGCTATCTGGCGGAGATTAGAGGAGGGCCAGTTACCAGCCATTAGACACACCACTAAATAAACGAACATGCACACGTTTGCGCTCCGCTTCGAATCTACATTATTAATAATAATGATAAAACGCGAATAAAAACGTATATGGCGAGCCATTTGTTTCAGCCTTTCACAGAACGGCAGCAACACCAATGTTTTGGGGCGACAACTTGGGCTATGAATTTGGAGACCGACACAAAATCCGATACCGAAATGACAACGAAACACAGATACGACAACAACAACAACAACCACAACAACAATAATAACAACAACAACAATCGTGCGGGAGAGTAGCAACAAAAAGCTTTTTAGTCAGCGATAACACTTATGTATGTTTGTATTGTACACGTATTATTAAATGTCATGTTTTGTTAACGGCCGAAACCGAAGCCGTTCCCAAAATTGTCAGCATCAACCTACACAAACGCTACAGAGCAGAGCAGATACAAAAGGCAACCAAAACGACAACAACGACAACGACAACAACGAATGTTCCATTTGTTGTTGTTCATATCAGTGTTGAGCTGCTGTTGCCGGAGGTCTCGCTTCTGGGTCCCATTCCCAGTCCCCAGTCCCCAGTGTGTTAATGTATTTTATACCGATCCAATCCAATCCAATCCAATCCAAAGCAATCCGATCCAAAAAGGGGACAAAATAAATAGGCGTAAATTAAGCATTTCGGCTGCCACTGGTTTTTGGGGAATAACACATGTATATTATTCATAACTGAACAAATTAAAATGGGTAAATGGGTGAGCGAATATGCAAACGATTCGAGAGTTTCACCCTCTGGGCGAATATACATATATCTATCTGGCCATATCTGTTGTGTCAGCTAAGGAGCTCCGGGCCATGAACAATCAATTTTGAGAGCGATTGAACTACTGTGGATTTTGAAATTAAATTTTAAAGGAAATGATTCATCGCCAAAATATCATATATTTGTAATTCAAATGATTTTAAAATACTTTGTAAGCTAAAGAGTTTCAATTGCCACTGTTATTCGAATATAAACTATAAAATAAACATGGCTCTCTGAATATGCAAATGAGAGTTTCGTAGAGAGTTTCACCCGCCGGAGATATATTAGAGATATCTGGATTATAATTGCTGGCAGCGGAGCTTCGGGCCACGAACAAAACACTTTAAGTGGGGTGAAGTTGTAATTGAACTACTGGAAACGGCTCCTAACTTTCCAAAGAAAACATCGTTAGAGAGATACAGCTACAGCTACAGCTATATAGGTATATAGGTATGTACATCCCAATCTGGAAAGCAGCTCCAGTTCATCTGCTCGGATGAATGACAATGACTGAACTGGGGCGCTGAAAGTGACTTGCCATTAAACATGAAACTCTTGCAACGTCAGTTCTCATAATTGTGTTGAGAGTCAGACCTTGTTGTTGACTCTTAATGTTGTTTTCTTTGCATGCTGATTAGTTGGGCTCGGGGAATGCCCCCGACCCTGCCCCAGTCGCTGCCCCTGAATATCGTTATGGCCAGAGATATGGATGTGTGTAAGGAAACCCTCGGCGTATCAGCTCACAAGGCACTTTGCCCGCTGCCAGCGAGTGTTTTGATTAATGATGATACATGAAATTAATTTCCATTCCTACTCAGCCCGATTGTTTGCGTTTGAAATGAAAGCCTTTTCACACCGCTCCTACATCGACTCCATCGCCATCTCCATCTCGCATGCTCGGCTCCCAATTGAATATTCTTATTCAAAAAGACCTTGCGAGTACTAGTCTTTTTGTTAATACCTCTTTTGACTGCATCCGCAGCGATTGGAAGCGAAGCCCAATCTGAGTGCAACACCCATTCGGATTCAGATACCAGATACAAATCCAGATTCCGATTTCGAATCGATGTCATTAGCGCTGCATCATCCTCATCCTCCTGCCAACCCAAAAACCACTTAAAGCTGTTGAATAAATCTCGTCAGAATGGCTTTGTTGTGCTTACATTAGCCTCCGTAATGAGCTGATTTTGATTCGAGAATTCTACTTTGCACTCCATACTCCATACTCCATAGGCCTTCGGATCGAAAGGAGAAAAGCCAAAAAGTCGCAGTCATCAATATTGTTCTTGTTCTACAATATACATATACTACATACATGCGAGATGGCACTCCACCACAGACGACTCTTTTATCCATTCATGTCCATTTCCCTGAGTCAGCGATCAAGGTTATTACAGAAATTCCTTTCGGTCATATTGTGTTCTTCACAAATCCAAAGTACATTGGCTTCCAAAATTGATTACTGATTTCTTTTGATCAGAAATCATATTTTCTTCAACGTAAAATGAATTTTAATTAGCAATATCCAGATACATTTGCTTCTAAAAATTATTTGAGATTTTTTTTGATCAGAAATCTAATTTTGTTTAAAAATTGAGTTTTTATTAGCGATCCATAATTTGATTCTTAGATTTAGTTCTAAAAGCAAGAATCTCATAAAACTGAATCCAAGGATTTCTTTGGAGTGAGAAAAATAATCAAAAATATATAATCTGCCATCATATAAAAAACATAGATCTGCCATTAACTAAATGATCTATAATAATTTATACAAACTAATAAATAGTTCCCATGAAATCAAACTACATTTCCAACCAACATTTATTAGTGATTTCTTTTGATTGGAAATCATATCATGAAATTAGTTTTATTCATTATCCAAATTTTATTTATATATTTAATTCTGTAAGCAAGAATCACTTAATATTTTAACCGACGATTTTCTGGGAGTACGAAAAATAATCAAAAATATCTTATCTGCCATCACATTAAGAACAAAGATCGCATGAGCCTTCTGCCATTAGCTAAATGGTCTAGAATAATTTATGCAAAATAATCGGCCATTTGATTCCCCCCTGAAATCAACCGATGGCACTTTCCCGTCTCCATTTAAACCCAGAAGAGAGAGAATCTCCCGTTTTACCCATAAACAGGACCATCGCATTCCACTAATGAGGCACTGAGACCAAGGGGCCTGGCCGGGCCTGGCCTGTTCCGTCTTGGCCTGGCCTTAACGACAACACACGCATGGGTGTACGAATGTGCAGATGTCGTGGGTATTAACATACGCATGTCCGTGAGTATATAACACAAATTTAAAATGTTAACGTTTCTACAAGCTAACATTGAAAATCGTTTAGCGGCAATTACCATCAAATGTCCGCGGCTCTTTGAAGTGGCCCGATGTTTGGACGCCAGTAATCCCAACTCGGCCTAAACATTTCAGGCATTCCTTTTGCGAGTGCCGCGGATCAGCGGTTGTGGTTGCAACTGCAACTGCAGCTCAACAGCAGGCACAGCTCTTACACAGGAAGAAAAATTAATAAAATTTTAATATTCATAAATTTCAAATATTCGTAGCTAGATGCATTTTTATTTCTGTGTTGAAAATGACGAAAAAAAAAATGTATTTGTAAAAATGTGCATAAAAATTTGTATATTTTATTATAGTATAAGAAGATTATAAATAAATTCATAATTCTTGACGAAGTAGAAAACATATATACGATCGTTCGAAAATATATTGATTTTGCTAAAATACTTTTACCTACATTTTTATATGCTTTAACTACATACTATATAAATAAAGATACATTTTAGTACAAATGAAAAACTGAAAATCTAATTCTTATAGTAGGATAATTCTCATAAGAAATTATTGTATTGATTATATTTTTATCACATTTTTATAAGCATTAATTACATTCATTATATACAAATATGAAATCATATAGTTAAAATTTTTTTTATGAAATATTAAAAAACTCCCCTAAAGATACATTTAGTAAATGATCTCAAATGAACACATGAAAATATATTCCTTATAGTAATTATTATATTGACTAGATCAAAGAGATCGCATTTTTCACAGTGATCACTCCTGAACTTGTGCCTGCGCCATGCACGACCACAGTGAGCCATGTACAGTGAACACGCGCACGCGCACTAAACAAACCGGCGGCGTCTGTTTCGGTTTCGGTTTCTGTTTCTGTTCCTCCTCACTCTTCCAGCTGGGTCCCTGTAAATCCAAATCCGAGGCATTAGCCGGAAAAACACGGCACGGCCATGCAAATCGCCTGCTAGGCAAGGCGAATGCAAATATACTTTCCGAACTGGGCAAACACGGATGACGGATGATGGATGCAGTCGCAGCAGTCGATGATGGTAGACACCAAGCACCAAGCACCGATCACCGCTGACGGTTGTTGTTTGGACACTTGTCACTCAACGATTCGGAACCGATCCGGAGATCTGAAGATCTGAAGATCTCGAGAGCCAAAGATCTCAGCCTCTCTGGCAGCCATCGATTTCTATTTGCCCAGATATTTTTTTTTCCGCAGATGCAGCAGCCATGGATGCATTTTCGGTATTTGGTACTCCTCGATTTGTTTGCCGAAACGCATCCGCAAAGCCAGCAATCCGTTAAATGTGCGCAAACAGCAGTGTCGAATGTCATAATGGAGCGGAGCCGATCCCTCCTCCACTGCGGATGCCTATGCAAATATTTGGAGTTGTTTCTCACACGATCTCCCTAATCGCACATTGGGCATCTGTGGTTTGGCCTGTTGGTGGTTGGCGGTTTCTGACTTTGAGGCCCCTAGTTGCACTCCAAACGCGCTTAGACTGTTGTCAAAACAATCACAATCACAAACGCCGTCGTCTCTGGCCAATCAACTGGCGACAGTGACGGTGGGCAAGATGTAAGCCTTTCCCTGACACCAGCTTGGTGACTCCTACCTGGGAGGGAGGGAGTACTTTTCCATACCAGCGAAGGTTCTTTGAAGGAAGGACAAAGTCCGTTTGTTATGGGATGAGTGGTAGGATGGACCTCATTTTGAATACTTCTACTTTTACCATAGAATTATCATATATAAATACTTAATTACTTATTAATAAAAAATGATCGATAAATAAATATTATACAAATAAATAAGTTCAGTTAGAAATTAGAAACTGCAAGAACTGCTTTGGACATAAAATAACTTAGCTCAGTACAACACTGCGTATGAGCGATATCTATGTATGTTGTATCTATGTTGCATGTAAGTCAAAGCTGTTCGAAATGATATATTTTAGTACTTTGAGATAAAATTAAATACAAACCAGTGTAGCTTTTCTATTATCCAAGTAACCATAAATCAACTTTTAAAACTTGCATTTTCCACTCGGCCAAAGTCCACCTTATTGTGCATATTGAATCGCACCCAACGGATTGCGGATTAACGCACAGGCCACTGTTTTTTTCTGCTCTTTTTTTGCGTGCATCAGCAGTGTGCCAGTGGTGGCGACAGCGTCATATAGCTATCGGGCGATCGGACAAATCGAACCATCGCACAGGTGACGACAAGGCCCATTGGCAGTCAGCGCATGTCGCCGCAATTAAAAAACGCCTTCTTTGGTTTGGCATATCTGCTGGATTGCCGGAGTGCCGGATTGCTGCCTTCGGCGGAGCTCTGACTTTGGCATGTAGGCGCAGGTGCGGCATATGTATGCAGGCTACATACTATATACTATAAAACTATACTAACAGGCCCATGACGCACGACCGCCGCCTTCAGGCATTCATCAATAAGTTGGGGGTGGGGATGAGGATGAGGATGAGGGTGGAGTCGGTGGGTGGAGATGGGGGTGGGATGAGTAAGCACGCACAATAGCCATGCAAATTCCATAGTAGCCAGTACAAGCAAATTAACGGCCAAACAAAGCCCGGCCAAAGATCAATCGTGGCTTGGAGAAATTGAAAGCCGCCTTTAGCATATCGTCGGCGGAAATCATGAATGTGGAAATACTCGTACATAGATGGGAAAGCGGATGATTAAAAGATATTCCTTAAAAGATTTTTTTGAGATTTTAATTAACTGAAAACCATTTAAATATAGTAAATTTATTAACAACCTTGATTGATAATTTTAATTGAAATCATGCATGTGGACTTCGACATAGATTGAATAGCGGAAGATAAAAAGTTCCATCTTAAAGGATTCTTTGAGAGCTCGATTAACTGAAAACTATTAAAAATTACTAAATTTATAAATATTAGATTTTAAATACAATTTTTTAATATTTCCTACATATATTTATTTTTCAATGAGTAGAAATGCATTTAAGGATATAATGTGATAACATTGGGGAAGAATATATTTAAGCGGATGATAAAAAATGCTTTTATATTAACTGAAAACCATTAAAAATTACAAGTTTTGTAAAAAATTTTAGTTGAACATTTTATAATATTTTTATTTAAGACATGTTCCCACAGCCAATCAAAGATGTATATTTTCAATGGAAAGAATACTATTTTAAGATATTGGTAACATCTTTTGGGAAGCGTATTTAGTCTAATATTAATTCCCCATTTATTCCTGTATAAATATTTTTCAACATTTTTAATCATTCTTTATTTTTCCTATTTGCTGGATATCTTCAGTTAAATCTAACAAAAGTCTAAAAAGTGTAGGCGTAAGACCGGGTAAAATAAGAAGAAATATGAAACAGTTAATGGCCACCATTAGGTGCAAGTAAGTGCTGTCTTCCAGTAAAAAAAAGCGGTATAAATTATTTACACACTATTATCGCCTGATGGCTGCCAAGCAGAGCATTTCTTTTTTTAAACAGTCCGTTTTAAAGAGTGCTGCCGTTTTGTACGACTTTGTTCCGAGAAAAGTCGTTAAATTACTGCGTAACAACTGCAACAAGGTGTTGCGAAGGTGCAACGTTGGCCCTTCCGTGGATGCGGCCGCTTGGTTCGGTAGTAGTTGGTAACATTGTTTGGGCTAATAGAAGTTAAAATTGTTAATTGCCAAACGGTTGACTGGTGTTTGCCGGTTGATTTATATACTGAGACCAGTGGCCAAACAGCCATCCCGCCATACGTGAATAATTGCCAGCCCCCGGCGATGCTCCAAATGTCGTGGGAACGCTCTAAGAGTGCTCTGAAATTTATGGAAGAAAAGCTCCAGGAATGCAGCGAGGTGTTTTGCTTGATGTTGCAGTGGCAGTGGCAGTTGAAGTTCCAGTGGCAGTTGCAGTAGCCGTTTCTGTGGCAGTTGCTGCCACATGTCACATGTATGGTAAAGTATATTCAGCAACCATTCAAGGGGCGAATTAATTTCTAATTCGCATGCAGCCCGGCGCTGGGTTTGGCCCGCAGTGGCACTACAAGCGATTTGAGCAGTTACCTACACATGTTTTTCGTCCAAATCCGAGCTGTCAGGCTGTCGGCACGTAGGCCACCATCTCCTCCTCCTTCTCACCCTCCTCCAGCCGCTCCAGCTCCTCCAACTCCTCCGGCTCAGGGGCCTGCGCGCATGGGCATTCGATCGGGTGCGGTATTAGTGCGGAAATAATGTTCCCAGTTAACCCCACAAAAGAGGTCCCACACCCACATGCCCCGATCCGCATTTGTACTCAGTGATTGGCAGGAAGTTGGAACTGATCCTCAATGCTAAAAGGTCGCTTCCGCTGGATCCATGTAAATGCGAATGGTTAAAAGGTTTAAATGGGTTTTAGAGAGGGTTTCGCTTTTGAATATTGATGGAAAACTAATAATTATGAACATTCATTAGTGCTCACTATTGTAGAAAATCTGGAAATATGAAAATCTACTATTTATTAAGATCACAAAAATAAATTTATGAAAGTGATTTTTCTTGTAGAAAGAAATTATGCAGTTCAAAAAAGAAAATTAATAAATGCGGTTTTTGGTTTTTCAACTATCTTGTTTTATTTAGAAAATTGGTAGCACAGCAACAGCAACCACATGTATTGTTTTCCAATTAATCTTTTATGCATTATAAATATATATTATTTAAATATATATTTTCACTATCTCTTCGAGGCATATTCATGTTTCTTTTCACTCCATTTCTTCGGGGCAGACTTAACTCTTTGGTTGGCTAATTAATTAGAGAGTCGGAGAACAAGTGTTTAGAGCATGTTTTTGTGTGGTTGGAATCAAAAATATATGCACTGCAAGAATGGGCTAATGCATATGCAGCAGACGTGTGCAGACTGGATGCACTGCATCTCGCGGATTGCTCACGCAAAACGCAAAACGCTGATAATGAGCTGGCAATTATCACTTTAGCTGCGACTGGAACATGGGGAAAGCACAGTTATCACTTCACATGGAATTATGTGATACACGAATGGCGAATGGCTGGAAGTGCTCATACAGCACAATATGCACTATTAGTAACGGTAGCCTTCCAAGCCAGACCAAGCCATGGAACACTGCCACCGGCGTTTCGTGCCGCCAATCTGAGGCACAACTTCCCAACTTGCCTCCACTCACGGATCACGGATCCCGGATAGTGGTTGGTGGTTGGTAGTAGGCAGTTGGTAGTACCAGAGGTGTTCTCGCGTGCACTGGCGCTAAATTGAGCAAAGACGGAATCAGTGACATCGCCTCCTGCCGGGTCGTCTCCCAGCGGAACAGGCAATTCGGAGAATACACGGATATGTTATGGATACGGGGAAGGTTGTATACTCTGCCAGCAGGCTGTATTATAAACATATTAATAAGCCGATTACAAAATTCAAATTATTATACAATATTTATTATTCAATTTGAATATCAGATATAGCTAAATTTATTACAAACCTTGTGTATCTGCCGAAATGTTTGGCAAAAAATTAAGCTTAGAATAAATCCATTGAATGCTTTAATATTTATTTAAATTTGCTTTTTAATGAAAATGTGTAGAAAGATTAGACAACATTTTATTGCATTATTTAATTGATTGCATTTATAAATAAATCTTTGATTTCCGGTTTAAGCATAACTTAGCTGGTGAGGAAACAAAATCTGATATCTATAGATTCAGAAGTCCCTAAAATCCCTTGAATTTTATCATACCCTTCGCTGGAGAGGGTAGATCAGTCGACGTTTAATAACATGCTTCCATAAACAAACTTGTTTATTGCCGGCCCCAAAGATGCGAAGGGCTCCCACTGTGAGCTTAGTGAGTTTTAGCGAGTTGCTTGGCTCTGCATTCATTTTAGCATTTCTGCAGCATTTGCAAAAGTCAATAACACTGCCGCCCACAGAAAAAAAAACAAAAAATAAAAAAATAAAGCGAAAATAAGAATAAAAATAAAGCGTGTGCCCCGCGGGGCTGCAGGGGGGCCGGAAATGGGTGGGGGCGGGGGCGGGGAAGTTAGT
>JAJJHY010008789.1:20542678-20585389 GCA_021224005.1 Drosophila setifemur
GCCAGTGAAATTAATAATAATAAGTGCTGAAACAAAACAAAATGTAAACAATTAAAATGGGCTCGGGCTTGGGCACAGGCCCGACGATGTGGCGCGCCGTTGCCAATTTGCAATTTGCAATTCCAAGCACCGCAGACCCATCGGAGGCGGAGCTGCAGTGGGGCAGGGGCAGGGGGTAGAGGCGTAGGGAAGGGGCAGGGGAGGGGTACAGAGGCAGAGGCAGTGTGACATTGAGGCGCGAATCGGGCAAGCGTCGACGCCAGCTGTTTGGAGCTTGTTTGTAAAACAAGCGAAAGGTCACAAACTATTTATGTAGAGTGGCGACCTCTGGCGCTCAGTTTGTGCGTTCGACGCAGTTCCGTTTCCCGCACTAACACACACGCACATGCACAGGGAGAAAATGTGGCTACAATTGTGAATTAAGTGAGGGTATTTGTTTTTTCTGTATATATACTTTGGGAACCAAAATCCAAGTGTTCAACAAAAATTAGCAATAAAATTAGAGATATTTCCATAAATCAAAAATAAATAAATGATGACTTAAATAATATTCATATTTTCGCCAAAGCCTAATTGTTGGATTATTTATTTCCCATTACTTCACTAAAATACAATTTAAAGAGAAAGATTTGGTATACCAAAAATTTATTATTTAAATTAAAACTTTTATTTAATAAATTTAAATAATTTTATCCGCCAACAATTTATTGTTCTTTATCTAACAAAAAAATAGTCCTATAATTTAGTATTTTCTTTCCCTCAACTTGATGGCAACCTAAGGCTAATCTCCTTTTTCTTTTCAGTGCACTTTTAAGTATGAAATAAATGATTATTTTTCTTGTGTTCGTATACACGTAATTATGGCGATAAAGATACAGATAGCGCGGGTATTTTCGAGTAAGTGTTTTAATTGCAGTTGCGCAAATAGCACAAAGGCAATTAATTAATTGCGACCGCCCCGCCCACCGTTTATTCGGTCCGCCCACTCTTGCGGCAGTATCTATGTGTGGGCTAGATGCGTTGCGAGTGTGTGTGTTGGTATGCGTACGTACATAGTACATGTGTTCCTGGAATGTTGACATGTGTTCCCATAGATGTATGTACAAGCCCGCCCGCACATACTCACAGAGCACAGAACACCGAACACAGAATACAGAATACAGAACACAGAGCACTGAACAGTGAACAGTGAACACCGAACAACGACGAACAACGAACACAGAGCTCTGAACAACGCACAACCATTCAGCCAATACTGCGACACTCAATTCGCTGGCATGGAATGGACAGTTGCAGTTGTCATGTTCATGAATTGCCAATGGGGAGCAAAACTATGCAAAACACAGAACCAGATACAGCAACACAGATACAGATACAGCAAAACAGATACAGCTACAGATACGGATACGGAAACACAGTCGCACACATTGGCGCCCTCCCGCCATCCCTCCTCACTCATTTAAATGCCCAACTAAGAATATTAATGCGCTTCGCTGCGCCACTCTCTCTGGGTTACTTAATCAAATCAAACCCATATTTGCATTCCCAGTACACTGTTAACAAAGTCGATATACATATGCATATGCACCTGTGTTTGTTGTGCAACAACGTCCATATTTTTGTTTTCCAATTCCAATTTGTTTGCCATTTGAATTTACACACACCCATTTGCACATCTGCATATAATGGCAGTCGCTCAAAAACATTCGCAAATAATTATTTTTGAGGCAATCATCAGCTGCTGGTAAATTAATTAATACAATTTAAGGGAAGGGTGACTAGTAATAATTTTCCCAGATTTATTTATGATTTTCTCTCGCAAATATATTTTATTTATAATTTTAAATTGAGCTATTATAATTTTTGGGAAGAGTGTCTAGTTCAAGAAGGTAAATTTATGTTTTTTTTCTCGTAAATACATGGTATTTATATTTTTAAAATAAGTTAATACAATTTTAGGGATTTTAAAGTAGTCACAGTTTAAATATAAATAAATTTCCCAGATTAATTTATGCTTTCTTCTCTTTAATATTTTTATTTATATTTTTAAATGAATAAAATTTTTGGGAAGGGTGAACAAAAAGAAATCATTTTCCCCAGATGAATTTATTATTTTTTTGTTATCTTCAATTAACAATGACTATATTAAGAAAAAATTATTTTCCCAGATTAATTTATGTTGTCTTCACTTAAATAAAATATATTTGTATTTTTATTGTTTCCCCCTAATTCCCCGATTACGTTTCTATTTGAAATCTAATAAATTGAGAAACCTTCCCCTGAATTATTCCCGGAATGTGAGTCACTGCAACAATTATTTCGAAATAAGCTTGAAAAGGGATCAAAACAGAGACCACCTGTAAGAAGTCGAGAAGTATCTGATGGGCAGCCTTATGTTCTCAGGTATGCAGATACACACATTGTTCATTAGTGCTAAGCCATCTTGTATACAAACATCCACGAATAGGGGATCTCTGGCGGAAACAAGGGGGAACAAGTCCAGGCAACCATTGCCCGGATCCGAATGCGTAACTCTTGCACTCCGATATCAATCTCTCATCAAACAAATTCCTAAGCTGCTCGAACAGCATTTAACAATCTTTTGATCATTTATCTATAATTCTCCCCGGCGAACCTGGAACCTGGGACCTTGGGCCCAGAAGACGACCATCTCGTCAGACATTGTGTCGTCGGGTAGGGAGGAGGTATGGAATGGGTTGGACTGGGATGGGATGGGATCGGATTGGATTCGATGGGATGGGATGGGATTCCCGACATAGATGGGCATCCGATAAGTGCGTTTGGGGCTACCGACGCTGCCTAATTTGTTTTCAAAGAAAAGCCGCGACAAGCCCTATTTTGGAAATGCCATCGAATGGACTCTATCAACCGGTCGTCATGGGCAGTAGTTTGATTAATACTACAGGTCTACGACCTCTCCAGGCATAGGTTTGATTTATTAATATATTTATTTTGATGGAATACATGTTAATAGTAACACCTACGCCTTTACAGGAAACATTAAAAACATGAGCTTTGGAGAAATCAGTCGTAGTACTCACATAGTGGAAAATGTATCTACTTTTGTATGTACCTAAATATTAAAAAATAACTATTCGAATTTTGAAGCCTTTTAATCCTTTGATAAATATTGATTTAATTTATTTGTATTTTTATTTTGATTGAATAAATAGAAAACATTTAAATTATTAAGATTGGAGAAATGGTAATAAATCTAAGAAATAACAAACTGCGTTCTGAAAAAATATCTCCATATTTATATCTACCTTAATAATATAAAATTCTAAAAATTTCCCCTTCAAATTTTGAATCCTTTTAATATGCAGGATGGCTATTAGACTCCCTTTTTATTTCCGTTTAACTTTCACCACCAAAATTTCTAGATGAAGATACGCACTTTAGGATGTGCGATGTCAGCGATGATATGCCCTGTCATCTGCAGCTCATTACGCGTATCTGCAAGATCCTTCCGTTTTATTAATATTTACCATATTCCGCTGGAACATTAAAGAGCTCCCCCGGATCCACCCTATCGACGCCTCCAATCTAAGTGAAAAGCAAATTGAAAAAATTACTCATTTCCACTTCCAAGGAAACGATCGACAAGCCGCTGGACAACGCGTATCTGCTGCGTATCTCAGGCACATTAATAAATTTCAGTTTGCTCACCTTTCGGATGGTGTGGTGTGGTGTTCGTTAGCTAAGCTACCGTTGGCCAGTTCTCCTTCTACTGTTTATTTTTTTTTACTTTTTTTATACATTTCTTTAGCATTTCTCAGGGCGAGTCTTTCAATTTGTGGACGGGACCACCGGATTCGACGGTTCGCGCGCTCATTTGACTGCTATTCGTGGCCGAAATTCCTTTAAAAAACAATAAAATAAAATTAAGCAAAACGGCATTTTAATAATGCTGCTGTTTCTGCCATTCGGCCTTTCTGTCTGGTGTCGGGGCTGGTGTTCGTAATGGCCCATAATGGATCTTCCTAACAATTTGATGATTTATGTTGTGCACATAGCGGTTGCTGTTTTCGTTTTGCCTTCGTTTATAGTAGTTTTATGATGTTAATAGCGTTTTTGTCTGCATCTTTATCGCCGAAACCCACACACTCGCTCGGGTCGGGTCGGGACCTGGGGTCTCTGGATGGGGTCTCCGGAGGGGTTACGGGTTAGGGGTTAGGGGAATCCGACCCGATGCCGCGCATGAGCAGTGCCGTTTGCAGACGGCAGAAGAGGAACGCTAACCTCTGTGCGCCGAAATTCGGGTTAGAGTTTGTTTTGTTTTGTCATAATAAACCACTAAAACGAGCATATAAAAACTCATTTTCCGCACCTGTCCGCCAAGGTGGGCAACTCCGGTAGCCAGAGACTTCAAGGGCTTAAACCGCCGCATGATTTACGATCTTCGTTTAGATCCGATCGGCTAACAATGTTGCCATTCAATGGCAATTCGCTTAATTGAATATAAACATTTTAAATTATTAGATGTCGCGGTTATAAATAAGCGGAATAGGTGTTGGCACACCTTAAATGCGGGAATACAAAAATAATCATCATTAATAATGAAACCCTTAATCAAATATTATATTTTATTGGTTTGAAAGAAATCAACTTTGAATTAAGAATTGTGATTAATTAATTTTGCAAAAATTATTAAAAGCAAAGCTAACCTTAGAAAAATAGATTTCTAACTACTAATGTAATGTATTTTAGTACCAATATCCAATGGTAATAAAATTAATGGTTTGAAAATGAATGCATTGATTCAATAAATTTAATGAATAGGTGTTTAAATGCAGCAATTAAAAAATGATATGGAAACTTTTTAACAAATACGATGTGTTATTGGTTTAAAAATAAATTCGTTTTTAATAAAATTGAGTTTTATTACTATTGGAAAAATAAATCGAGCTCACTTCAGCATACCAGATTTCTGACTAATAAAAAAATGTATTTTAGTACCAACAACAAACCATTTAAAATGTCGTAATCAAGTTAACGGTTTGAAAATTAACGAATTGATTCAAAATATTTAATGTTAATTTGTTCAGTAACTTTGTAATTTATTATTGGTAGCTTGGACCAAATATGAATATGAAACGATTTTTCCCGCCAGGTGTGACGGCTTGCCTATTAAGTCGGGAAGGCTTTTTTGTTTTTGGTAACAAAATGTTTGCCTTGCTTCTTGGGACTCTTGGCTTGGGATTGGGATTGGGATGGGTGTTTGTTTGTTTTTTTGGAGGCGGAGGACAGAGAAACCGACGTTGACTAGTCAAGCACGACACGCTGCGCATATGAAGGAGGGACATGGAACATTCAAATATTATATGGCATCGATAGATCGGGGCGATCCGCATCGCGTCTGATTTTGGTTGTCGTCGCACGCAGTTAACAATCGCATTACAAACAGCAAATGTGTCAGAAATATTGTCGTGAGTCTTTCTCATTTGTTTCTGGTACAATGCTCGTAATTTGGGACTTAAAGAGCTTTCAATGTGTCGTTTCGGCGTGCGCTGATGGAATTTTAAATTAATTATTTCTTTGACCCCACACACACTCGGTGCGGTGCGGTTCGTGCCTTCGAGTATCTTTCGGGTAGCCAAGTATCTGAGGGGCCGCCGTGCGAGTGTGGGTATTCGTATCTGAATCGATACTTGGGAATTGTTAGATTTCCGTACTCCGTTCCTCTGTCCCCTACCCCCTGCCACTTACTGACATAATATTATTGTAATGTAGCAATGGCTCGTTGTTCGATTCCCATTCGATCGGCCTCCGGATGACCGCTCTGTGCCACTTTCTGTCGACTCACGAAGACATGAGCATATTTTGTTTGTAATTTATTAGACAAAGCCGTAGCTTTGCCTACCAAATTAATATCGAAACTGGCACTCGAACACTCCAACATCGAGCATCGAACTGAACCGAACCGAACCGATACCGAACCGAAGCTGGGGGAATGGCCACCGAATGGGGGGATATTGAATACATACCATGCGCAGGCTTAATTCGTAAGAAACAATTTGCATATATATGTCTTGTCGTCCAACAATGGATTGGCAAGGTGTGAATTAATTTGCTCTGCACGCCAGAAGTCAACCGCTGAGCAGGAGAGCCACACACAAGGGACGGATTCCATCCATTCCGTCCGGTTTGGGGGAGATTGGGAAGAGGTCTGGGATTGGGACTGGGTTGGGAACAGGGACTGGGCCTGGTACCGGGACCGGGACTGGGACCGCGTTTCTGCGAAAACCCAGCATTTGGCATTTGGCATCCCTTTTACCACTCTGGCCGACTTATCAATGACAAATCTCCAAAATCGTTTACTCTGCCTTTGCCTGTCAATTTGGCCCGCTGACACTTCCCCGGCTTTAACACTAGAGCGTTCTCCTTGGTCTTTAGCCCGCTCCCCCAGCTATGTGTTTTCTTTTTTTATCCATTCAGTTCAGTTCCAGATCCCAGTTGGCGGTGTTAACAACCAGACAGGTTTTGTGTACCGCCGCCACACATACCGCACTGTTTTTCTGTTTTTTTTTTGTGTGTGATTTCTTGTCTTGACTCCTTATTTTCCCGGTGGGATTTGGGGGTTTCATGAATGAAAGGCAAAGGCAAGTCAAAGTCCCAGGCCAAGTCCTGAGCCCAGAAATCAACGGACAAGCGGAAGTTGCCGGTGGTTTGGGCCCAAACGTCTTAGCCTCAATTGAGACAGTAATCAAACACTCTCGAAGATTCCCTGGTGAAAGTTGATGTCGATTGTCCGTTCTGGACCTCACACAGTCATTATTTTGGAAATAGCCTTCATTTATAGAACGGAATTTCGATGATTGAAGGGGCTTGGCTTGGCCTAAGTTCTATTCCAGAGGGAGATGCCTATGCGTGTCCCTGCTCAGGGGAAAATAATATTATTTTTATTACGGGAGGTTCTAAAGATAATAATGATGAGTCAAAAAATTAAATGGAATTTATGGGAAATTATTGAAAATGTATATATTTAAATATGTAAAAATTCAATATAATTTGAATTTCCTTACTTTGGTATCCTTTATGAAATTTTTAAATTATATAGAAAAACATTTATTACATAGTTTTAAAATATCTTCAAGATATATCCAATATACAATTCTGTAGCGATGTTTTTTCGTATTCCCTGCTACATTTTCTAAATTTATAATTATTTAAAATGTAACGTGCAAATTGTATCATTTAATATATATCATCAGTTTCCAAAACCGTTTTGAAATCAAATAGGAAAATATCAATAACAGAGTTTCCAAATATCCTATTGATATACAAACGGATTTTGTGTATGCTATGCTTTATTTCGCATGTTTTTCTTATCCCATTATTTGTTTTTCCCAGTGTATGACCGCTGAGATGAACCATGAATTTGTCACCTCCTCGCCGCATTTATTGAGGAGCCCTCCGGGGCCCGGGGCGATTAGATCTAGGGGCTTCATTGAGCAAAGCGAAAAGCTACAGGAAAAGCTAAAGCCAGAGCAGCAGGATAAATATCATCAGCCAGCCGTCGTCCCAATCGAGACACATTTATTTAAGCCCCACGTTGGCCGCATTGCAAACGGTGATTACCAATGCCAGAGACAGAGACAGAGCCATTGCCTTAGCCATCTTGCTGCTTAAATATTTCGCGTCTCCTCGCCAAACAAAAGCCAAAGTCAGAGCCAAAGCTAAAGCCAAGTTAAAGGCACAAAAACAGAAGGCAGAGGCAGGAGAAAATAAACAGCGACACAGACACGCTGACAATCGAAATTCGAAATTCTGAATGAAGGCGCAAAGTAAAACAATATCTGATTTGAAGCATCCGGTCGCGATTGTCATTGCCACCTATGCCATGCCACCGACTTGGCGACACGCGTGGTGGTGGTGGTGGTGGTGGGAGATCCGAGGTGGCATGCCAGTGGTGCCTGCTGGTGGTGTTGCAGGAGGACAGAGGACCGGGTCGGGCCGGGCCGAAATGAGGGCCCCAAACTCACTTCCTGCGACTGTCCGTCCGCCTGTCCGTGTGTCCGTCTGGGCCATTCTGTTGCCATCCTTTCTGCCATCCGGGGCTCTTTGCAGTTGCTGCTGTTGCTGTTGCTGCTGTTGTTTTGCTGTCGCCATTGTCACTGCTGTTGTTGATGGTGGTGATGCTCCAGCTGCCCCGGACCCGGGCCCGGCCGCGCTCAGATACAGATACATAGTCAGAGTCAGGGCCCAGATACAGAACAGACCCACTGCGGGGCGAGTGTGAGATCAATCGTATTTGATTGCAGAATGCGCGGTAGGTAAGCGTTAACGACGTTTTTGAAGTCTCGCTGCTCTGCTCTTTGGCTCTTGTTGTTCTTGTTTTTCCTGCTGTTGTTGTTGCTGTTGTTGTTTTCTGGCAGCAAGGAGCGACAAAAAATTGCGACACGTTATTTCAATTTAAAATGTTTATAATTCAGTGTGTTCTGTGCGCTCTGCTCTGCGGGTTTTTGCTGTTTTTTTTTTTGCTGCTACTTCTGGCTGGCGAGCTGTCGCCACTTTTGTCATGCTCGACGAGAAACAAAAGCGCTGGGAAACCAAAAGCGAACGAATCCAATCCAATCCAATCCAGATTCGGATTCAGGCACAATGCCATGCCATTAGCGTATTGTATTTAAAGTTTGCACACAACACACACAACTCTCTCTCCCTCCCTCCTGAACGAAGCTCAAACTCAAACCCAAAACCCAGACCAGACCAGACCAGAGCCCAACAAATTCCCCCTCCCTGGAGTCTCTCGACTGGCTACATTGTTAGCGTTTGCTTATTAAGTGTACGGATGCAAGCCTTTATATAGATTACCACATCATTTTGTTTCTGCGGCGTCTTGCACTTGCCATCGCGATGGCAGAGATCCGGAGGCAGACGTGCTAATATCCAATAAATGCAAATTAAATGCACTCACGGCGCCTCCGCCCTCGGGCACTCCTCATCTCCATTTCCATCTCCACATTTCCACAACCCTACATCCACATCTCCGTATTCCCATTCCCATTCACATACATCAGGATGTCTTCACGGTTTTATCACTTTATAGTTGGCAGTCAACAAAAGGTTCTCCACTCGGCGGCAACATTGTTTTTCTGGGTGGCCATCATCACCACCACACAGCAAGAAAAATAACACTCAAATTTAAGTGCACTGAAAAAAATACTACCATTACAATTTTATCCATATTTGTAGCTTAAAATTGATTAATATTCAAAATAGTTTTTTTAACATAAAATTCTATAAATACCAGAAAATATTTTAAAACTCTATTTGGTGTCCTATAATTTTCTGTGAACATTTTCCCAACTTATTTAAAATAATTTCTAATCGAATTTTAAATATAATTAATATCACATACATTTTAGAAGTCCCCCACAGATTTATATGTTTAAGGCATTAAAAATATAGATATGACATAATCCTGTTAATAAATAGCCAAATAAATTTTGAATTTCTTAAGTTGACTATTTTAGCCATTTATAAGAAACTAAAAACTTCGACAATTTAGTTGGTTTTCGTTTTACATTAAATAGAAAAGGCAACGAGAGTCAAATGGGTTAACTTGAGTTTATTTTATTGATGTCATATAAGTTTTCTCTATTACTTATGCACTAAGCTTAAAATATGCAAGCTTAAGCAATGCTAATTTCTCTCTGTGTGCTTGGACACACACAGGCAGAGCGATGCTGGGGTCCATTAAACGGCAAATACATTTATGACCGTAATTACACCATAAAATTCAAATTATATCAACAAACCAAAAACCGCACATTGTGACCAGACCAGACCAGACCAGGCCTCGTGACTCAATCCTCTGGCCGGAGGCTTGGTCTCCGTCTCCGGCTCCAGCTCCAGCTTCAGTTTGAGGTCCGGACCCAGGCCCAGGCCTTGGCCTTGTGGTTCGCCGGGGACATGGACATGACACTGGCCATAAACAGGCAGCCAGCTGTGCTGTTCCTTTCGGTTCGGTTCGGTTCGGTTTTGTTCCAAGGCCTATTTAGCATAGTCAGCTCAGCTTCCCGCACTCAACTCTCGACTCTCTGGTGTTTTTTTTCGCAAACTTGTAGCACAATAGTCGGAGGCTTTGTCGGCACGCCCACACGCCTTGCCACGCCCCTGCGAAAACATTCTGGAGAAAGTCATCCTTGACTTGGCCTGACTTGGCTTGGCCCGGATTATCCAGCAATGCTAAAAACTTTTTAGAAGTCATTAAAACCTTGTAGTGGTAAAATTAATTACTTGTAGTTGCAAACAATGTAGCCCCGCCGCAAGCAACATTTCCATTCCGTCTTCTTTGTTGCCGGGGAATCGGGGAATCGGGGAATCCCCTTCCCGCTTACCCCTTATCCCCTACCCTGAGCTGCCCCCTGTCTTAGCTCTGGGGTTTGGAAAACAAGGTCCGAACGGACCGGGACCGGGCCCAGACCAGACGCCCAACATTCGGGCCACAGCCAAAAGCAGACTAAATGCATGATGGTGAAAACATATTCACTTTGAAATTTATTAACTTTGCGTGTTTTGTTGAATTAAGAATCCAAACGTAAAAGTTTCGAAATTGTTAGCTAAAAGCCGTAGACCCACTCAAGTCTCATGCATATTTATGTATCATTTCCTCCACTCGGCCACGGAAAACAATTCGTTTTTTTTTGTTTCCCCCGTTTTTTTTTTGTTCGTTTTTTAAGGCGTTAAGCGACTTAAAGCGCTTCCATTAAAGAGTACACACTTTCATTGAGTGATGATTGTTGAATTACGACGGAACAAGTATTTAATCCGTATACAGAAAACGGAAACCAAACAACAAACTAAAAACCGATTTTGTAGTTACGTCTTTATTTGAGCTATTAGATTTATTGGGGCTCCATGTCTATGCAACATAAAAAATAAGGAATTAAAATAAATTAAATTCATAGCTTTTGTCTAGCCTAATGAATTTGTCAGACAAATATATTTCGAGTAAATAAAAAAAATTAAATCTAATTATCTTGTAAGACATGCCACTAATTTGTAAGAATTTTATTTGAGTTAATTTTATTGAACATTTTTGAAATATTTTTATTGAATAATAATATGTTGTTTAAATAAGCTTTGGAATAATATAGACAAATCTCAGTATTTCTGAAATTATATAGAGTTTATGGATCATTTGGTATAAAACTATACTGAGATCAATTTAACTATTAGTTTTGATCATGTATTAAAAATAACGTGTTTTTTTTAATTGAATGCCAGAAGAAAATCTGTATAATGTCAATTTAATGGGCAGACCTTTAGAATTTAGCCCGTTTATGTTACATTTAAATGTTGTTGTTACAAGCAACTAATATGTAGGTATTTAATTTTATTTTACCTGAAAATGTTATGAAATAACAAAAATATAAGAAAGGCATACAAAGACTTTAAAAAGTGTGATTTAGAAGATGTTTTAAAATGTTTGTTGAAAAATTATATATTGTAAAATAAACTTGAGAATAATAAACTCAACCCTTTGTATTTCTCAAATTAAATATAATTAATAGAGCTTTGTACAATTGATTGTAAATGATGTATTTTAAGAACTCTGGAATGCAAGAATGTATTCTGTAAAATGGAAATTCAATGGGGAGACCTTTAGAATTTATCCCGCTGACATGTTACATGTGCCCAACTACTTACTTTTAAATGAATTGTTATAGGTGGGCCCCTCGTCGCGAAGTGCCATTTCCGCGTTCGGTCGGCTCCATTATCGATAAATGTTCATTACTTTCAATTAACGCTCCTTAATTGAACATGACGTATTTATGAGTTGGACACCGACCAATCGCAGGACAATCGGGATTGAGCAGAGGCGACAATTGCACTGCGCTTAATTGGCGGCCAAATAGCGGCAGAACAGTGGCGATATAAATCGCGTTGCTATGGGGACAACCGCCAAATTGGGCGACATCGGGGGCAGAGAGATAACTCATCGAGCCGAGGAAGGTTACGAAACCAAACCAAACTGAACTGAACGTAAGGGAGCGGACCGCATCGTTAATTGTTTATAGGCGACAAACTGACAAAAGTGCAGGGCCGGCGAAAAGCCAACGAAAGTGCAAAACGCCATGAATCATATTTTGCCAATTAAGCATGATCCGATGTAAGCGGCAACGGCATATATATGCCGATATAGATATAGTAAGCAGAAGCAACGCTACAGCAAAATCAAAAGCCATTGAAGGCATTCTTACACCACGCCGGAAATCCAATGTAGACAGCATTGGCGACTGGGGCGTCGACAACGGTCCGCAGGTCTCCGTCCGTCCGTCCGTCTGTCCGTCCGACCGGATGGGCTATTGGGACCACCAAAGAACAACAAAAATGTGCACACTTTCGATTGCACTGCCCCGGCCCGATGGAAATCAGAAAACAAAAAAAATTAAAAGAAACAAAAATGCAAACTCTGCAGTTACATTCGCGTTTGTAAATGCGATCGCCGATCATATTTCAGTCCGCTCTCCCGCGATTTGTGGCTGCCTTTTTGTGGGGTCTGGGATCTGGGGTCGGACCCCCCAGAGAGTGTGTGTTTTGTGCAGAGAAACACACACAACTTTCGTTTAATTACGATTTGCTTTTGATTTGCATTTGATTTGCATGCAACATGCCGCTGTAATAGAATCAGGGAAATTAGCTCGCGCCTTTGAAGGTCGTGATCGCTATATATTATAGAGGCGAAAAAGAACAAAGTTGTTTGTGAAACAACAGACGTGTTTTAATTAGTACCTACCTAATGCGGAACCAGAATTAAGTAGCTTTAGTAGAACATGCAGAATTTGAGTTAAAATTAACACAATGTATTGCAACATTTGTATAAATATTTAAAGCATTAAGGGGAAAGAAGTCGATACGCACTTATAACGTCTTTTGTATTTAATATATTTCAAAATATTGTAATGCTAGTTTTGTATTAATGTTTTGATCAAATAGATTCTTTAAGGATTATAATATTTAAGTCAATATTTTGTATACCAATAATTATAGAAATTTTCATGGACCAAATTAAAAAAAGAACTTAATTATGAAGAACATCCTATACCTTTAAGAAATTAAATCATTTAAGAGTAGTTGAATAATATTTATTCCAATATTCAAATCAAGAAGTCAATAAAGTATATATATATGTATATATTTCAAAATATTATAGTGATTGTTTTATATTATTGTTTTATCAAATATATTTTATTATTTTTAAAAAGAAAAATACTATTAAGTAAAACAACGTCTGCCCTAAAGAAATTGAATCTATTTGGTAATGCTGAATTAACTTTGTTTAAAATATATGTCCAAATATTATATTATAATGATTGTATTATACTCATTTTTGACCAAGTGGAAAGTTATTATTTTTATGGTAAAAAAAAGAAGGAACTATAGTTTGAAAAATTAATAGTACCTTCCAGAAGCTTGTGATATTTTTGCATTAAATAAATTAAATCATTTATAAATAGCTGAATATTTTTGGATAATTTTGGCATACAAACCAGAAACACCAACACCAACCCAACGCATTTCATCTGCGTCATCGTAATTAATTCACAGCAGCAGAAGCAGCAGCAAACATATTCATTAAATTAATCGAGAACTGCATTTCTTTATTCTTTCAACTTTCTGCTTTCTGAATGAAAACCTCAGCGCTGAAGCTGAACTTTCGGCTCGGTGTCGATGTCTTTGTCAGCAAAGTTAATTGATCGAGACCCGGCCATTGACTATGTACGAAAGTACATAAACACCATAACGCTGAAAGTGCGAAAAACGCTGAGATCGGGGCTTATGGAATCGGGCAAAAAAAAATGAAAAAATTCATATAGGCATATCTGGTGCGAGAAACGGAAATGAGTTGCTTACGAGTTGTGCGATTTGCATAATAAGAAGTATGAATATAAGTCATATAAGTGTCACCAAAAAAAGGTGTTTATCAATCTTTGGGCAGAGTTTGATTAAAAGGTTTTAGGACACTTTTCTTGGTAGTGTTGTTGGGTCAGATAATTAGTTGAAAGGCTTCCGGCAATTGGATACGGACTACTTTTCTGCACTTCTTCAATTAATTAGGCAGCCTGAGCTTTTGATAGAATCAAGCAGGTTGAGGAAATTAAATTTATCTGCTTATGCATTCATATTCCCCCTTCGATATTATTATATACTATATTTAATTTGGGAAACAAGGGGCAAAGGCGCCAGCTTATCGCCTTCAAAGGGGAAGCCGCTTTTTAACTGCGTTCAAAGTGCAGAAAGTTACTCACACAACGAGTATAAGTAACCGCCTTGGAAAGTCTGTTACAGAATTGTGGTTTCAGTTTGGTTTTGTCAAAGAAAGTCTCGCCGTCTGGAAATTAATTGCCGAGCCCATGGACATGACACGGGAGATCACGAGACCGACTAAAATCGAAGCTATTAATCGGCGCACAAGAGTGACAAACATCTATTAGGCATTTAATTAAAAGTTTCGCACTGAATCTGGGGGGGGCGGGGGTGTGGGCATCGAATGAATGGCTTCTGCTTCCATAGATAGCAACCATGGCGGCTCCACTCCTGTTGTCCGATACTTGGACAGAGTGTCAAATTCGTGCATTTCAAGTTACCGCTCTCAGATAGCGGCAAAGAGCAAACACAAATATTTGCCTACAATTACTTAACGGCCGGATAGATAGCCGTAGTCGTAGTCGTAGCCATAGCCATAGCCATAGCCATAGCCATAGCCATAGCCATAGCCATAGCCATAGCCATAGCCATAGCCATAGCCATAGCCATAGCCTCAGCTGTATCCGTAACCGGACAATGGTTTCGGTTCTCAGTTCTTGGTTCTGTCCATGTGTATGTACATAATTGGGCTATCTATCTATCTATCTGGAGGAACGATGGCCGGCGGCAGAGGCGCTCGAACTGAATACGGCAATTAAAATGCGATGGACAGATACGTCGTCCGATCGAGCATGAAGTGGTTCTGGCGACAGGCTGCCGATCAAACCTTCAAAGCCTTCAAACCACCCACCCACCAACATGGCCCCTAGTCATTGTGGTCTTCGGCATTGCACTGGGAATTAAATCTATCTTCATTAAATATTTATTTTAGCCATGCTTTGAAATATATTTAATACTCTAAGAAAATGTCCAATGCTGCAATTGCATACATATTATTTGGATAGGTGAAGCTAGATTAAAAATAATTTATATTTTCTTTCTAAAACTTCAGATATCATAATGGTAAAATTGGAATAATTTTACATTGAAAATTGTACTAGTTATTTCCACTTACTCTCACCACATACCCCAACATTCATTAATAATGAATTATCATCCTTCTTTTTATTACTATACTTCAGGTTTCCTAAGAGAAACTATTGGCAAAATTTAAATAACTTTATTTTGAATTTTGTATCATTTTATTTTCATTGCAATTGCCTATTTTAATCTACCTCAACATATGGGTATACTTATTTTTAAAACTGCAGATTTTCAAATATAAACTACTGGTAAAATATAAATAATTTTATTTTAAAAATAGTGTAAATTTTATTTTCATTGCAAAGAAATCACTTCCTCTACTTCAACGTATAATGAATTACCATCCAGATTATAATTGAAACTTTACCAATTGAAGTGTGAATTTTCTCTATATATCTTTCTGAAACTGCATATTTCTAAAAATAAACTAATGCTAAAATTGGAATGGTTTTAATTTAAAACTGGTATCAGTTTGATATCCATTTCAAAGAAGTATCTTCCTCTACCCCAACCTATAATGAATTACCATCCTGATTATAAATGACACTTTTCCAATTTGAAGTGTGCATTTTCTCCATACTTCTCTTAATGAACGGTGGAATTCCGTCATTGAATCAATGCTAATTGATATTGAAGGACGTCCAGTGGCGGATATCGGCAAAAGGAGCTCATCCCCATTTTGGAGTCCCAGTCCCTTGACCATCCCCAAAATTGCAACACCTGTCTGCTGGTTGAGCGGTCACCTGGCGGCGATGCGGAAAGTCAGTGACTATGTAATACACTGTGTTTTGGTCGGCCTAACCGCACGGACTACACTCATCCGATTAAACTTTTAAATAGATGTCAAACAAACTACATTCTGCTAACTACAAGGACTTTCGTTGTCATCGTCCAGGATGTCTTAGGCCTTCCCGCAGACACATCCAATATATATATTTATGTGTATATACCTATGTACGAGTATATCCCTCGGTCGCAAAACGGGTGTGTCCAGTGTCCTTGTCACTGTGTCCATGTCACTGTGTGTCTCTCCCGTATCCCTGCGAGTGTTGGCCATTCAACCACCGATGTTGCTGGTCAGGGTCGTGACGGACAAATGTCCGAAATTTGAAACTTTAAATAGCAGTCTTCCATGGCTAAGGGGCAAGGGGTAAGGGGTAAGGTCAGAGGTGAGTGCTGACTGGTGAGACGTGAGCAATATCTATTCAGTAAGTTATCCACCTAGCCCCACACCGCTCTCCGCTGCTTGGGCGGAGCCCGGGATGAGCCGGGCTTCGAAATTAGTTCTGATTTACCGCTGTTCCAACAGAGTGTCGGAGCGATGTGACAAGGATTGGCTTTTCGGTCACATGTCGCAGATTGTGTGCGTATCGTGTAAACACTGCCAAGGACCACACCTGCCGGAACACGTGTACATAATTATGCGTCGTCCAAAAGTTTCTACAGTCCATTATCTAAATTTCAAGAGCCGGACTTTGGGTTTATGTACATAATTTAGATTTTAGTTACTAGAGACATTTATTTACCTTTTTGGAACAAGTACTTTGGCATATTCAGAGTTAATTATTATACAGTCTTTTATATGAATTTCAACAGCTGAACTTTGAGTTTACATAATTAAGATTTTAGTTGGCAAGAGACATTTATTAGCTTTTTTAAACAAGAGTTAATAACAATAATAATACTTCTCGAAATGTTTAGTTGTACATCATACTCATCTCTCAGTACTAATAAAAAGTTAATATTAGCCTCATCATTAAGACTCATCTAAATGTTTCACTTTTTTCATTACCTTTTTGTATAATTTATTCATTTATAGTTTAATTACAAAAGTATAATCAAATGGAGCTTGTAAGTTGAGAAAATCTTGTAATTGATAAATGCTATTTGTAACATCGTGCCAATTAATAATATGAATATCTCTAAATAAAGCATTGTAACATCGTGCCAATTAATAATATGAAAAATCTTTAAGTAAGCGACATCGTTTATTTAATATTTTATTAGCAGCATAGTTCTTCACAATATTTCATTTTTCCTTTGAACTCAAGTGGCCCACAGCTCAGCCATTGAAATGTCAAAAAGTTTTCCGAGCAAGCTGTCGTTCACAATATCACCAATAAATTCATCTTCCCCTGCTGGAATATCAACACACTCGGATAAAGCTGCCCTCTTTAAATGACAGCTCTTCTTAATAAAAATGAATTATCCAACATCCAAAGGCGCGACACAGGCAATTTGTTTCGCTTTGAAATTCAGCAATTAGGTTCTAATTTTAGNATTCATAGTTAATTATTATACAGTCTTTTATATGAATTTCAACAGCTGAACTTTAAGTTTACATAATTTAGATTTTAGTTCAGCAAGAGACATTTATTAACTTTTTTGAACAAGAGTTAATAACAATAATTATACTTCTCGAAGTTTTTAATTGTACATCATACTTAATTTTCAGTATCAATAAAAAGTTTGTTATGGTGAAGTTAATATTAGCCTCATCATTAAGAATCATTTAAATATTCCACTTTTTTCATTACCTTTTTGTATAATTTATTCATTTTATAGTTTAATTACAAAAGTATAATCAAATGAAACCTGTAAGTTGAGAAAATCTTGTAATTGATAAATGATACTTGTAACATCGTGCCAATTAATAATATGAATATCTCTAAAGAAAGCATTGTAACATCGTGCCAATTAATAATATGAAAAATCTTTAAGTAAGCGACATCGTTTATTTAATATTTTATTAGCAGCATAGTTCTTCACAATATTTCATTTTTCCTTTGAACTCAAGTGGCCCACAGCTCAGCCATTGAAATGTCAAAAAGTTTTCCGAGCAAGCTGTCGTTCACAATATCACCAATAAATTCATCTTCCCCTGCTGGAATATCAACACACTCGGATAAAGCTGCCCTCTTTAAATGACAGCTCTTCTTAATAAAAATGAATTATCCAACATCCAAAGGCGCGACACAGGCAATTTGTTTCGCTTTGAAATTCAGCAATTAGGTTCTAATTTTAGTGTGTACTCGGAGTACAAGTCAATTTTGTTTCGAAAGGAGGCGTTCTATAGTATATAAAAATAAGTGTTGTGGCGGGGGAATACACTTTTGAGATTTGTTTTCCTTTATTTATAAGCACCACCTGTTAATCTGGGTTGAGAAAACTTAAAACTGGCTTATAATATTCCTTACCGTCTTTGATATGAATAAAACAAAATAACGAAATTTAAAGCAACTTGGTGTTGTACAATTTTGAACAGGCTAACATACCATCTAAATATTTATCAAAATTTGTGAAGTAAAATAAGATTCTATTACTGCATTTTCTTTTTGTCTTAGCCAACTAATAATAATTGAACATGAAATCAAAAATTAAAGAGTTGAAATTTAAAGACAGGGTAACAAAACAAATACCATTGAATCGATAAAATATAATTTTAGATTTAGGTTTGCAGGAACATTAAGTAGAAAAATGAAAGATTATAATCATTTTCAAGCTAAAGATTTTGTATATCTAAGCCTAAGTCACTTAGCACGATATTTAATAAACTCTTAAGAACAGAAGGAGAAAAGAACACCTTGAAATAAATGGAAATATAAACTCCTTGTAGTATTAACTGAAATAAATGTGAAGCTAAAGTTCAACCCACTCGAATGTTTGATTTGACAAAAATTATTCAGTTGGTATTTAAGATAACAAAACTGTTAAAGCCTAATAATGGATAAAATAGCATTAAAGACTTAGATTGGCAAGAAGAGTAGGTACATAAAAGAAAAGATTTGCATAATTTACAAGCCTAAGATTTTTATATTTCTTTTTCTCTTGGGAAATACATCCAGAAGCTAGTGGACAAGAAAACTCCCTGTAATAGTAACTGAAATAAATTTTGAATTAAAGTTCAACATACTCGAACATTTGATTTGACAGCTTTCACATATAAAATATAATTTTCGAGGGTCCATAAATCGTCAACGCAAATAATATATATGAAAGCAAAATTATTCAGTTGGCTGTTAAAGAGTAGACAAAGAACTGATATTAAAAATACAGAAAAGTTTTAAATCATTTTCCAACCTATGATATCGTTTGTCGCCAATAGTTTCTGAATTAATAGTCACTTTTAAAACTCTACAAAAATGCTCCCTTTAGTAAGTGGTAAAGTAAACTCCCTGTAATTGCAACTGAAATAAATGTTTGAGTTAAAGTTCAACACACTCGAACATTTGATTTGACAGATTCCACAATGTGCGGCATACTAAATATCGCTTCCGAGGGCCCATAAATCGCAACGCAACGCAAGGCAATGGAAATCGAGGAAAGCGACACATATCGCAGATCAATATTAGCGTTGGGCTCTCGGAACGTTTAACCCTCAGTTACGGTTACGGCCTGCCCAGCACACACATTTACATGTGTTTCCACCGATTTCGAGTGTATACAAATGTCTCTTTCTGCTGCGATTCGGCTCTAATACACTCCCAGGATCCATTAGGAGTGCAAAACACCAATTAAAGTTTTGCACGGATTACTGAGCCAGCAGCAAAAGAAGCAAAAAAACAGCAAAACAAACATAAAAAGGAGGCAAGACCAAACCAGTATGGAGGCTTTGCTTTGTTTGTATGCGTCCGAGGGGAAAGCGGAAAAGCGGGTGCGAGCGAGACGGCGCCCGCCTGCAGTCGTTCTCTGGCCATCCCTTTCGCTCTTGTGCCGTGCAAGCCTCAGATAAATGCGCAGCCATTTTTTAACGGGCGGTGCCTAAATAACGGAAACGCTTGGTACTTTTGCACACGGGGGTAATAGTGGGAAATTTCTGGGTGGGAATTTTCAGCAGCTGCTGCTGGCTCGGAAAGTTGAAGAATTTTCCGCAGTCGCAGTCGGGAAAATTGCCCGTTGCAGTCGGGGGGAAAAATCTAATTTTCGAACTATCGGCGACGGAGCCGTGCACTGCTAACTCCCGAAAAAGCTCTCGGAGAACCCGAAAAAGCTCAGGCTCTTTCGCGGGAGAGCTTTTTGATGCTGCATCCACAACTTGCCACAACATGCCGCCTGTAGGTGCAGTTCATCCAAAATGGCGACGGCGCTGTGGTCGGAATGCCGATAAATCAAAGTACTCCTCTGCGGGCCTAATTTGAAAAATGTCCAGTGGAGCAACAAGAGCAGCAAAGAGCGGCAAGTGGAGCGGCATTTCATCAGAGGGAATTAATCAGAGCAGATGGAGCGACAACCGAAAAATAACGACGCGGCATCTCCCAAAGAGCCCGCCGCACCTTATCTCCTCAATCTCAATCTGCAGCCGCAGCCTCAGCCGGCTTTCAGTGCGTGTCCAGCGTTCTTTCAGATGCAACCCATTTGCAGCAAGTATGTGTAAATGTATCTGTATCTGTGTGTGTCGGGTAACTGGCGCTTGGAGGCGACAGCAGCGGAATGTCAACGAGGCAAGTATCCAGCAACCAGCAATCCAGCAATCCCAGCATCCTTGGACCCTCTCTTTGGCGGCTTTTGTTGCCCAGCACCGAAGCATCCATCAAACCCGCCACCGTTCATGTCAAATTATAAATTCGAGGAAAAAATTTAAATCTAATTTGGGCCTTATTCAAAATATATATATGTACATAATGGATTTTACTTTCGCCTGACAAGTACAAGCCCATTTAATCAATAATTAACGTAATCCATCAAGTACAAAGTGTCAAATGCACTCGCGCTAAAAGGATTCCCCTGGAAAAGCGCAGTGCGTTGACAAAACCAAAAAAATCAACAAAAAAAATCAAGTTGTCCTTGTCGCTGGCGAAAAGATACATCCGAAACACTGCGAAACAAATCCGCGCTCGTCACATCTGCATGTCGAAAAACCAGCAGCCGCACCAAAAACACAAAAAAGCCGAGTCGGGAAAATACAGAGAAACAACCCCCGGGGTTAACTTTAACCCCTGCTTGCCGGCTGTCACTCCACGCGATAGATACTTCTAGCCTGGGGAGAGGGGGAAAATAGCTGATATAGCCGAAACAGCAGCAGCAGCTTATCTAAGCCGAAAAGTCGACCCTGATCAACCACTTGCAAACGCTGGCCACGAAGATAGCCAGAGCTCTGGCCCTCTCTGGTCCTTAACCTAATATATATCCAAAATGGGTATCAAACTACAAATGTACATTTTTCAATTTACCTGGCACTCCACTCCATCGACTTCCCACCCCACCCACACATAAATTGAATCTGCGGGGGGAATGGGATTGGGAAAGGGAAGTAAACAAATAAATGGACAAACGGACAATCGGACAAACACCCACCGAATCGCTCTATAAATTAGCCCCTGACCAGTGACCAGCGACCGATGACCGATGACCAGTTACCATTTACCATTCACCAGTTACCAGTTGGTTAGCTGGCGGGCAAAAGACCGTGAAATTTTCCCAATATGCTGCGTTTTATTTGCGTTGCGTTTGCGGACGAGGGTCACCACCACCAGGGCGGGCATCTCATCCTCATTATTCTCATTTGACATTGCACTGGCACCGTGCGCATATATATAGTATATTGTATATTGGGAGCATTCGGGAATGCTCGCATTTAAATGGGTGCCTGGGCAGGCTGTTTGACGTATGAATAAATTATGGAATGCCCCTGGTCTGGTCCCTCCGCACGATCGATTCTTCGGCTAGTTAACATAATTCTGAAGACAAAAGGCAACGCTCCACATATCATCCACGGCAGGGGACGGACAGTTGACATTTCCCCGGTTCAGGAGGGGGGAGGGGGAAATTTATGTGACACAATTTGTCAATTGTTGCAATTTCTCTTTGTGTAGGCCTGCATCTATTTATTTGTATTTCCCCAAGGAGAAGGGTCTTCATAAATAATTTATATATTGTTTTTACTTGCTGTGAGTGAGTTTGCCAAATTAAGGTATTCAATGTCAATTTTCGCAAGAAATTTAAGGGGGAGGTAATAGTAATAATCATTAATCAAAAATATATTTTGAAAATCAGGAAATAAAATTGGTTATTTTAATCTCAGTTTTTGGTGTATTATTTTTATAGTGTCCACCTTTTATTTAGTAAGGATCAAATTCAAATTACAAATATATAATGTAATTAAAATACATATGTACTCAATAGTTTTATTATTTATGGGTATTATTTATATATTTTATTATTTCTTCATTTATTGTTATTTTGGTAATAAGCTCTACCTTAATTGAGTGTTGAATATATATATATATTTATCATACTTTACAGAAGGGGTTGATACCGGAGATGTTCAGCCAAAAACGAGGCCTTCGTGTAACCTGAGCCCGAGAATCATTGGATAAAAGTAAATGAGCTTTAAAATAATTTGAGTATCTGCTTAATCACATATGTATGTTTGTTTTTCCTCCGCCAGATAAAGGTTTCCGCCGAATGTGTGTATGGACTGGGATATGTCCGGTCTGACGTTTATGAAAAGCCATCGCAGCATCAAAGCCAATTAAGATACCGGGGCCACATACAAGCTCTAAAGGAATACGCGGCTAATTTCTGCGACAAAGCCGACAAACGATCCCGTCCAGTGGAGTGGAGTGGAGCGGAGTGGAGTGGAGTGGAGGCAGAAGCGGCACTTTTGTCACAAACACAGGCCGTAAAATTAAGAACTCTGATTGGTAACAAATGTTTTTGTTCATTCGAGTGATAAAAACGTAGCGAACCGAAAAGATATAAAAATCTCTTTAGTGTCTTTGCCAGCGCACCGATGATAAAATATTTAAATGAGCGCCGAATGGGAAGGTACATCGGACATTTAGGAAATCAGAGAGTCCCCGAGCCCAAAAACTCGGACTCAAAACCAAGCCCCAGCCCCAGTCCCAGTCCCAGTCCAAACCCAAGACCAAACCCAAACCCAAACCTTAATGGCCGCGTGCACGCACTGGGGACTGAGTTGAAATCTGGATCTGGGATATGGCCGGGCCAACAAGGCAGAAACAGTGGGCTTAAACACGACCAAGGGCAAAGTGTGAAACACCGACTGGGCGTAACGCCAATAGCATTCGTCGATAACCACTGTGTCCCGAGTAAGTCGGTCGGCTGTCATGATTAAATAAAAGTCCAATGCAAACGGCCCAGCTAGGATATTAAATTACACCCATAACGGCTTGGGGACTGACAACTCAAGGGACAAGGTGAAGGTATACGTAAAGGTAAAGGCAAAGGCAATGCCGGCAGGACTTGGACTTGGACTTGGGTTCGGGTTTGAGCCAAGCCCCAGAGCGGGGCACAGAGACACCGACAGGAAAAGAGCAAGAGCAACAGCAACAGAAACGGCCACGACAAAATCATAAAAGGCATAAACAGTTGTAAAGACCCAAACCACAAAGGGCGTAGAATCAAAATTGAGCACTAAAACGTTATCGAGGTCGGCGGAGATTAACTAGCCCTTTTGCTGTTGACTCGACGACGGACAACGTCAGGTAGTTCATTCTGAAATATCGAATGCATCTTAAAGATACTTGTGCGACATTGCGATCATTACGCTGTGTAACAGATACGCGCCAAGCGCAGGAGACGGAGGATGTTGCAGACAGGTTGACCTGTCGTGTAATCCGGTCCTGCCCGGCAATTATAACCATATACAGCATCGCATCGCATCCCATCCCTTCCCCATACCCCGCTGGCGACGACGACGACCCACAGCCGAGCTATTGTCCAACAAAAAATTGTCATTCACAACTGTCTCGCCGATAAGGAACAATTATCGGAGAGCGGGAAAAAAGGACCTGCGCGGAGGAATCACATTGAATGGCGCCAGTTTCGGTTTCACAATGAATATCGGCCCGAAACGACAAGTTTAATGTTTGCTTTTCGTCATGGCAATTTAAAATGTAGGTTACATAAAATATTTATGGGTTATATACCTATCCATAACCTTTTTAAGATCTTGTGTTGCGGGTTTGCGATTGCAGCACAGGTAAATGCAATACCAAACCCAACATTTCATTGTGATTTTTATAATGGATTATTTTTTTGTAGTACCGATCTTGATGCATTATGTGTTATTCTATTGAATTTACATTAAACTCATTTACACTGAAGTGTAGATTGAGAATCCCAAAAGTATGCAAGTGATTTTCTTCTAACACCTGTTCACACCTGGAATGACTAATTGCAATTATTTGCCCATTAATAGTATGCCAAGAAATAAAAGCATCTTGCATGTTGTTTTAGGTTAACACTACATCTTTCCACCCCAATTCGAGCATCATCATCCGTTGTGGGGAGTGTCCAAGGACACCCTTCGTCTAATGACAGCCCTTCAAGGAACTTAATTTACTCCACGTGTCTGGGATTACATATCAACTTCGCTAATGTCCTCATTCTTGGGGCGTGTCCCTTGAACGCCTGCTCTTAATTCTTATCTTCCTGGATAGCCATTTATGTAGCCACTTGGGGAAGTGCGTGTGCACATTTGTTTATATTAGAACGAGTTCTGATGAGGGAAAATGGGAATAGATTGTAACACGATGACTCTCTAGAATAATAATTAATTTTCGGGGAGTTTTGGTTCTGGAGTTGCAAAGTTAAGTGTTCAGTTAGAAAAATAATTAAAAAACATTATATGGATATTGGATATATATTGAAAGGTAATTCACATCTAACACATTTCAATTATCTCTTTATACTGGATTACAAAATGTATTATAGATCTCAGATGAATTGGAATATAAATTCTTAAGCTCTCCTTTTAAAATATTCACAAGAAAGATTGAGTCGATTACTTCTTAAATCTATTAAAATATTTCGAAGTAAAGCTTTTGGATAGCAAATAAAATCAAAAATTCATATTTTCAATATATTGGATATCTCAAAAATGTTTAAAATTTGATTCTTGATACTTCCTAAATGTATAATTTATATTTGTATGCAAAGTAAAGTTTTCAGATTGCAATAAAAAAATTCTATTTAATATTTTGCATAAGTAGTAAACCCCAAATCAATTTTCTTTTCATAATAGACAATAAAATGTTTTGTAGATCTCAGAAAACTTTAAATTAAGCGTTCTGAAAAACGCATCTAAAGATACTTACAAGAAAGATACATTGATTCTTGATACTCCTTAAATTTATATTTTATATGTCAAAGGTAAGAATCAAAGTAAAGTTTTTAATTGCAAATTAAATCTATAATTTATTGCTGTTTTGCATATATTGTAGACCCCGAAAAAAACATTGCAAATTGAGCAATCCAAAAATGTGCAGTTTATGATACCCAAACGATCGCGATCGCTTATAAAAGGTTTCTTGTGTGCCTGGACAGGGACAATACAAATTTGCGATCCCTCGACAGCGACTCCCTTTTCATATTCAAATTCAATTCGGCGCCGGCGCCACCTGCCAACCCGTCGCTGTAGTTTTGCACGATCCGGCTATCGTGTAGTTGGTGCCTCCTCCCAACTAACCATCCAGTTCACAACCCGATCCCCCCCCTTGGGTCTCCTTCCCCCTTCCCAGCGAAACTGCGAATAAAGGCGATCGCCAACGAAGCAACTACGGTGTGGCCGTGGCTTTGGAATTGCAAGAACATTGTTCTCGTTAAACAAAATCATGTCCAGTGCCCTTGGAGGTCGGTCGGTCGTGGGCAAAATGTACGATCCGATTGCGCATGCGGGCCACACAGAAATCCACAATGCCCCACACCCACATCCCTAACCCACACCCACATCCCTCACCCCACACCCATCCCGGGCAGATAATAAAGACGAGGCCTGCTGGTGACGCTGCTTCATTGAGGATCAGATGGGTACACCGGGCTTTCTAATGACATCTATGCAGAGTCTAGTCTCGGGGTTATCTCGTCCTGCAGAATCGGGCATCGGGGAGACGGTCCCGAAACCGCAATGACCCCGATCGCCGCAGGAGCATTGTGTGCTCGTCTAGCGTTCATTCAGGCCAAATCCGAATCCGAGTCCGAGTCCGCATCCAAATCGAAGTCGGAATCAGCTGAAGGAACGAAGGTAGGTAGGATATGGAGGAGTGGCTAATGCGACGACACCCCGCTGTGAGGTGAGCACACAGCCGCCTATAATTGAGTTATACATTCGACTGGCCAACTGACCCCTCGGGGTTCCCACTCCCGTTCCCGTTCCCATACCCATGCCCACTCCCTTCGAGGCCTCCAGGAGGGTTCGCAGCAGCTTAGCGGACAATGTTTTGACATAAATAAATGCTTGAATGACTTTAAGTGATGGCAGTTTACTTTGACTTTCTATGCCCGAACTCACTTTTGGCATGATTTATGGGGCACGATCTGGCGACTGCTCAAGACATTACTTTCGCATATCGCATATAGCATATGCTGGCGATGGCGATGGCATTGGTAGAATGGATACGGGGATACGGGGATGGTCCCGATGCTAATTCGTATTCAGGTAGTAAGCGAAAAACAATAAATATGCGTTTGCGCAGCCGTCCTTTATGGGTCCAAGCTGCGGTATGGATACTTCACAATTCACAAGAAATTTATCGAATTTTTAGGGCATTTAAAAGTTATTAATTATGATTTTGTATCAAATTACTATTAAACGAATTCTTATGCTTATAAATTGGAAAGAAATCAGAAGATAAAACCTTTTAGTGTGGACATATCTGAATAGTCTGACATAATCAATATTTTATTTTTCCAAATTGCTTAAAATAATTTGTTTATATTGAGTTTTCTTTGGCATTCCTGTTTAAGTCCAATATGTATTTTTTCTTTGGAGTTACAAAAATCCATTAACCAATATTGTAGGATCCTTAAATATTTAATATTTACATGTATATATTTATAGTTTATTTTTCCACTCATACAAAATAATAAAATATGTATTCTGCGGTAATTAAACATAAAAGTATGCTTTGGTAAATTATTTGTAGAAATCGTTGCATACTTTGGGGCTGTAACAAAATTTTGTGCGCAATCAGCTGGGTGAGCATGATCGATGGACTGCAACAAACACATTTCCAATTGGGTATGTTTTGTTTAATGGATTGGAAATTGGAAAATTCATTTAGGAAAGTTACATAACATTTTATGGTATATATATATTTTAATCTGATATCGGATTAGATTGGAAGTTACATATGGACAGATTATTGTAAACCTGTTTTATGATGGCTTTATAATCTATCTATTTGAGTTTATTTTTTAAATAAACAATAATTTGAATAGTTTTATAACATTCTGTATTTTAATTTGGGGTAATGTATTATAATTATTTTCATGTAGCAGTGGTGACTACTATCTGGTGTGACTATTTTCTGCATGGCCATCCCTGTTTACTCAGAAGCTGAGTTTAAGCCTAATTTCAAACAAAAAGGATCGCCATAATCTAGGTAAGTTTCCAGGTTATTTTCTTCCACGATATAGGTAGATAGAGATTGGATATTAATTAGAATGTATTTCAATATTACGAATGGTATTATGAATAAATATTATATTTGAGAAATATATATTTCCGAATGAAATTCGCGGATCAACCCATTAGAGTATTAGATCTTAATATTTACAATTCAGTATTTATTACATGTTTATTAAACTGTGGGAATTACAAACATATTAAAGATAAGTGCTAAAGGTAATTTGATCGTTAAATATGAGAAACCGTTAACCCTTTTATATATTTGTTCTTCCCACAAAGCCATTGTTTAATTCTTTTCAAATTCTGACATACGTTATTGATGTGACGTTTTATCAAATAAAATCCAACCCTTTAAGCTCATATAGTAGATTAGTTCTTCGATTTTACTATTGTAAATAATACATTTACCAGTAAATGGTAAATATTTTGAATGATCCTCATCAAACATTTAGAAAAAGATTCGGTAACATTTTTTTTTTTAATTTTACATATATGAACATTTAAAAAAGATTTTCAAATTGCAAGAAGATCCCTCGAATATCCTTTTCCAGAACTTTGGTGCATATTCTGCAAATAAAAACACTGATTAGTAAATTTGATTTATTTAAATCTGAAATGACACACAAACCATGTAGATCCAGTTTAGCTATCACATTGAATGAAGGTCCTTGATCTAAAAATTAATACAAATTTTGTTAATATACAGAAATTTGTATTTAAATAATTAAAAATTTAATTTTTGTTTGTCAAAATCGAAGCTCACATACCTTGGACAAGGGCAGACGACGAAAGATGCATCTGCCATGTGGAGACAGTTTGTCTGGGTTGACTACCTGTTGGATGTGCACACGCAGTTGGAGGTGCTGAGGCTGGCCCGACTCATCCAACGGATAAGAATCTTACTCAATGGATTGAAAATGAATGAATCAATTTCATACCAAAATCAAGTTTATTTTGTCTTAATGTCGGGAATCGAGAATGCATCGGCATTTGGGCTTTTCCACATCTGAAATATCAAGAAGATTAACCGTAAGATAAAGAGTTTCCGGTCAAACAAAATAAATGACACAACGAGCTGGTACAGTAAGGATTCGCATTAATGTATACCCCGTAATTAAGTTCAGAATTGAATTGGGCAATATTGAAAAATTAATTTACCTAGATAGCCAAATTATATATAAATATAGGATGTTTCTATATTAAAAATATAGTTTATTTTTATTTCTTTTAAAATATATTGCAATAAATTATCATTACTCTAAATTGTCCTTATGAGGTTTTTCTATATACACCTTCACCAAATCTAATTAATTTAAGTTTGTCCCTCATTTTTGGGTACTCACTGTATGGAGCGGCAAAAGTTTTGAAAAACAAAAGAACTCCTAAATGAAGCCCCAATACATTTGGGCTGTTGAACGGGCATACAAACCAAATAAACACGTCGGTTTCCATTCGTTCCCCACACTTCACGGCCAGCTAATTAATGACGTTGGTCAGTTGGTCGGCTCCCTCGGACCTCGGGATCGGTCCGGGACACAATATAGAGTGCAGGCCCTATAGAGTGATGCCATTTTAGTTTTCGTTTTCGTTTTGGGCTCGGGTTTTCTCTTATACTTTGGTGACGGTGTCGTAAGTGAAGTGCCAATAAACACGTGATTTACTTAAGCCATGATCGAGGGGCAGGGGCAGGGAGTGGAGAAGAGTGGAGAGGGGGGGATGAGGATTGGACGTGGGCTCGTTGGATTCAGAGACAGTCAAAATCATGGGCCTTATCGCTGCCATCGGCCATCAAGATGCCGCTCATTAATTTTAAAATTAGGCGGGTTTTCAAGAAGAGCCCCCAGAGAAATGATGTCCACCTTTCGGCCGGAGACCGACTAAACTGGCCATCCCTGGTCCCGTTCCCGTTCCCGTTCGCGTTCTCGTTCCCTCTTCCACCGCACTACCTTTCCCTTCACAGTTCCCGATCCCTTTGCCGGTGCATTGGGACCGACCATGAGTGCATAAATTAATTAAGTCGGTCGGAATGGGAACGTGTCGACCTTTTGTCTGGCATTGTGGCGAAGATGGCGGCTGTGGCTCAGACTCAGACCCACTCTTCGGCAAACAGATACAGATACAGCGCGGCTACAGATACATATACATATACATACATACATGTGTGCATGTGGCCGTAGGACGTTGTAAATTAAAAGCCGCGGCCGGGTCCTTTATGCAGCTCCGCCAACCCAACAGACTGAGTCATTTGCATTTTGGCTGGGCTGGCCACAGCAGCCTGATTATGAAAGATGCTGCGTGGGTGATAAATGGTCGTTGTCAGTCCGGATACGGATTCGGATGCCCCCCATCTGCCACCCGCCCCCTCCCTGGTGCGATTGTTGCACTTTCAAAGCCCGCCCGCCACTTTCAACCCCATCGTCGTTAGTCCTCGCCTGGTTAACCCCTCGCTGGGGGAGATTAGCCTTCGTCCTTCGTTCCTTCGTTGGTCTGTCCAGAAATTTATTTGTGTGTTCATCCCTCGACGGGCGCTGACAAGGGCCGTGGACCGGAGCCAAACCAAAAGGCTACACAAATCTAATAGATCCCGATTGAGATTTAATTATTTCACTTAATTTTCTGGCTGACTTCGTGCTGGCTTCCCTCTCAACAAGTTAATGAAGCGAATAAATTTCTTGGCATTTATTTTGCGGATTGTTTTAATTGACCGCAAGATGCTGCTGCTGGATGCTGGACCCAGCCTAGATAAATGAGTGACTGGGCGAAGGAATCGAAAGGCTAAGACATTGAAGACCGCAGCAGGAGCTCCGCTAATTAACTAATTGGCAAGTCATTAACCCACAAGTCAGAGGGATTCCGTCTTAAGTAGCCACAGATTCACCTGACACGATCCTTCTCCAGTGTGTGTGTCTATTATTTATTTATCTCCCATTCTTTTACTTTTTTTTTGAGAGATGGCTTACTCCGAAAGCCAGGCAACTCAGCATGAATTTGAGGCCGGACTTTGTTTATGATGAGTGATTGTTATGAGTTGTCAAAAAGGCATGCCACATGCCGCAGAGCCGAGGGGTTGCGATGGCCATGGCCATGGCCGTTAAGCAGGAAATCCAGCAGGATCTGTTGGAATATGCCGTCAACATATGCAAATAGACTTGTCTGCCGAGTTGCGTCGAAGGTGGCAGGACCCAGGACCAAGTGCAGTCCGGGTTTTTCCACCCTCGCAGGATACGTGGTACGTGGTGAATACGTGTCGACACCGCCCCCACCTGATAGCAATCAACCCCGAGAGCGGCGGCTTTGGCGGAGTTTACTTTAATGTTTTGACAGTAAAATAAACATATCCAAGTGCCGCTCTCGGGTGCTGCGCATGCACGGGTACTCGCTACTAGGACTCACACTCAAACTCACACTCGAAATGATACTCATACTCGATTCGAGTACAAACTCCCTGCTAGACCCTTATTCGTATATCCTATCAATGTGCCACCATACAGGGAGTTGTCAAGGGGAAGGGGGCTCACATAGATGTCAAATATAATTCATCATCCAGGCCAACATCAAAGCCAGCCCCTGCAAGGACTATGGACTCTGGACTCTGGACTCGGGACGTGGACCAGGGCACAAGGCTACCGGCATTAGCAAACACAAAGTCGCCAACGGCATCATTATCATCGATTTTGGGGGGAAAGAGTGTTTTTGCCCGGTCAAGTGAGCCAAATCAAAAACTTGAGGGCCCTCTCAGCCCAGGGGGGCTCAAATGAGGGAGATACACTTGGCCAAATAAGGTTTTCTATTTAAAAAATCTTTCAAAGCAATATGCATTTCAATTTAATGGTAGTTCATATAATCTGTAGATTTTCTGCACTTTATTTTCCATATTTTTAGCTCAATAGTATCTACCCTAAATATATATAATAATCAAATCATATAATAAAAATATAAATCAGAAAACATATTCAATATAATATATTTAAATACAATTTTTTCTAGGCAAGATTTTAGTCATAAAACGTATTATTACATTTTTGTAGAATTCATTTTTGTTTAAAGAATTGACTCTTCTTTTTTTTGTGCAGATTAGTTTTGTGGAAAACTTCCTGATTTGGATGCCCCGGCTAAGCAAAGTTTTTGTAGGTCGCAAAGAGGACTTTTTCCAATTGCTCAACTTAAATATAACTCCCGTTTTGAGGACTCACAGGACTACCGCAGGGCAAAGAGCAGCACTTGGGTCGAAGGATTCGCAGGAAGTCCTTTTAAATAATTAATGTCAATTAGAGGGAAATCTAACTTTGGCCATCAGCAGTCGTCAGAGGGCTTGAAAAGGTATGAAAGTGCCGCCTCTTACCTGCTGCAGGAACGGCGAACTGGCTGTCTGTCATAAATATTTTATAACATCAATTACCAAGCACTTAACTTTCATGAATTTAATACGAAAGCTGCTGTTTTTGATAGCCGGGTAGACACTCATTTATCTTGTGTGCCGATGCCAATCCAATCCCGAGCAATCAACACTCCCAGCTCCCGGCTCCCAGAACTCCCAGAACTTCGAACTCCATCCAAATCCCGGGAAGAGACGTCAGTTTTTCCTTGTCGCTTTCTTCACTTGGACAAGTGTAAGCCGGAAAATACACACATCTGCTCTGCTCCGAGCTCCGAGCACACACACATATGCTTATAAGTGCCGGATAGTGTCGATATCGGAAATAGTCCATCAGACCATCGACCACCCCAAAAAAAAAACGGAAGAATAAAATCCCAGACTGCCGTGATTTACTTCCCCTTCGAGGGAAGTGAGTGAAATCCCAAATAAAATAAAATTAAATACGCATCAGGAGCACAAGTGCTTAAGGCCCGCGGCCAGGTCTCCAGTCCCCGGTCCCCGGTCCCTCGTCTGGCTGATAAAAACAATATCAATAGCCTCTACCCCCCCAAAAAAAAAACCGACCCACCTCCAACCAAAGGACGAACGTCTGGGCCGGGATCGGAGGCACAAGCTCGGTCTCTAAGCCACAGAGTCACTGTATCGGATGAAGGCGGCGCGTGCCGTGCCGATGACGCACAATTCCCCCATTGATATTCATGGTCGATTTTCGGGCCGATATACTCCGTCCGACCCAAAACAAAACGGTGCACACATAAATAAATAAAATTTATGGCAGCTAGCATCGGTGTATCGAGTGGAGTCGACTCAAATCGTCCCAATTGGATTTTGGGGCACTTGTAGTGAGTCTTTGATATGCCCGATTATTTCTGTTTGATTGTTTGATTAAATCAGGGCAGGGGGCTCAAATCCGGTGAAATGTGGCTAAAATAACAGCCCGCTTAGTGGGCATATGTTGACTAGGTAAATCGGATGTGATTGAGTCTTGATGTGATTAATTTTATTGAGGTTAAATATATGAATGTTTCCAAGAAGCTCTTAGGAAAAGCTTTTATAACATATTTTTAAATTTCCATGATTTTTATAAATATGTAAAAAATTATTAATATTTGAATCTAAAAAGTTTTTCCTGGTGAATTTATGTAAATTAATTGGTGTGAATTGGTGTAAATTGGTGTGATTAATTAGTGAAGTTAAATATATATTTTTTGGCATACTCTCAAGAACATTTTTAATGTTCCCATGATTTATATAAATTATTTAAAAAAATGAATATTTTAATCTAAGAAGTGCTACTTGATGAATTAATTAGAGTTAATTTCAAATGCCTTTGTAAATAGGATAGTATTGGTAATTGATGTGATTCATTTTATTCAAGTTAAATATATAACTCCAGGAAACAAATTTTAAAAATTTTTATAACGTTTCTTAAAATTTCCAAGACTTGGATAACTAGTTTATAAATTTTAATTATTTTAATTTAAGTAATCACACCTGCAAAATAATTTCAATGGCTTTAAATTTCACTCCACAATTTATGTCTGATGAGAGTGAAATATCTTAAAGAATAATAAATATCAATAGTAGAGTAAATAATGTTCCTAGGGAAACCAGTTTAATCTTCATAATAATTCTTAATTAAATCTACAAAAATAAAGCCCTGATTTTCATTTCACTTTTAAGAGGCAAAGAGAGCCCCTGTCTGATTTACCTCCAGGAAATTGTATTTAACTAATCTGGATGCAAGGACACACCCTCCGCGAAGAAGAAGGATTGATTTCGAGTTCTCAGCCTCCTGGAAGGGCATATACTCCAACATTTATTCGTGGCGAGTCGAAAGGGCTCTAAAGTCTCGGTTTATCTAAATGCTGCATTGTACTGCTAAAGTGTCCCCCGAGATTTGGCGAGGCGTTGAAGCGTGCCACCCCGGTTTTGGGCCAAACAAAATGCAGTGGTTTCCGGTTCGCCAGCGACCCCAGGAGCAGGCTATGAGAAGCTCTAAGGCAGCTCAGCTAGTGGGAGTTAATTCGCCAAAGTCAGTAACCTCATCAAAGAACGGTTTTGCCCGCTCTGCCCGTCTGTCTGCGGACCGGAGTTCGTGGTCCGTGGTCCGGAGTGGCTTCCAAGGGGTGTCGTCTACCATCGCCACATTAAATTCACGCCGAACGACGTGAGGCGCATATGTTTATGAGTCTCGTCGAGATTGAAAGCCGGGCCATGGAGGCCGGTTCAGGCGGGGACTCCAGGGGAGTGGAGTGGAGTGGTGCGGAGTGGAATGCCCATGGTTAACCGAAAACGAAGCAGGACGCTCCGTGCATAAAAGCCTCATGGTCACCGTTTGCCTTGGCTTTTTCTCCTCGCCGCACGCTGCCTGCTAATGGATTTCGTGGCACTGCCAATTGAAGGGTTAGGGCGGGGGCGGTAACCCAGATGGGAAGGAACGGTTAAGGGGGAGGAGGAGGTGGGTTCAGGGGTAAATATTCCGAGAGTTAGAGGGCCAGAGGGGAGACGGGATCGAGAACGCCTCGCAGCATGCTTTCAATTTACTTCCACTTCCTCCACCAAACGCCGGCTCTGTTATTGTTGTTGCTCCGACTTACGCACCGTGAATGAATGCAAAAGGGGATGCGATGCGATGCCCCAGGACCATACAGAGAGAAAAATATTAATTACTCAGGAATACAAAAATATTATGACATTTTACCAATCCCAATAATTATAATAATCATAATTTCCCTGAACAAATTTTCGCTTATATCTCTGAGAGAGGAATTTATGAGATATAAAATAAAAATTTTAATTCCTTCATATTTTGATAAATGTTCGGATAATTTTTTTGATGAATAAATCTAAGTTTTCTTCAAAGTAGTTGAAATTTTAAATTTGATAAAAAGATATTCCTTTCATATATAGAAAGGCGAGGTGCCTGGTTCATTTTGTATTTAATTTTTGTTGTTCAATTTAAAATGTGTACATTTATCACAGTGTACGGTGATAGATGAAAACTATGCGATTAACATTTAAATTTTCCATTGCATTATATTTTATAAATTGTGATTTTTGCGATCATATTTATAGGCATTTGAAGTTGTTTTACTCGTACAATTTTTAGAGTTAACATTTTTCAAATATTTTTGTCATTATATATTTATTCATAAACACATTTAAAATTGTGGGCTCAAAAAAAGGTTTAAATATATTAAGAATTTAAATTTTCTATCCCAATTTAAATTCCTTAATTTTTTCCTTCAGTGTATGACTGGGCTTTTGGTGCACGCGACTTTCACACTAACGTAATAAAGAGCTCAACGACACTCAAATTGAATACGTCTCATGGTGCGAATGGCGTAATGATTTTCTATGTGGAACTCGATGCAGATAATGGGGCGACCCAAACCACCCAGACCACCCAAACCACCCATCCACTCCCCCTTTTTCCCTTTTCCCTTTTCCCGTTTCCCTTTTCCCAGCCAGCACCCCACGAAGCGAGGCGTTTCTGTTTTTGTTTTTGTTTGCCTGGTGATAGAAATTAACCCCTCAATTGAGGTTGAATTTAATTTGGCGCAAAATGGCAAGGGGGTGTGTTCCATCCGGCGAGTGTTTACTGTGTGTGTCTCTTCCGACGACGGCTTGCTCACTTGGCCGCCGAAAGTAATATCGCTGTTAACGCTAAAGGGCCATTGTCAAATTGTCTCTTATTAATTATGATGATGCGTGTGCCGCTCTAGCCAAAGGGAAAGTGGATGTGGACGTGGATGTGGATGTGGAAATGGAAAAGGGAGGAGTTGAAGTTGTGGGTTGGTGTGGCATGCAAATTTCTGGGACTGGCGTCTTTAGCGTAATTTATTGGACTCTGCACACGGCCGGGCTTAGGAGTGAAAAGTTGAAAACTGGGGTGCAGGGTGTTGCTAGGTCTACTTTCGAAATCCTTTCGTTCCTCCTCCCAGGAGGGGGGATGAGCGCATGGAGACCGGAGATAAGGTGGGCCCAGAAACTCCGAAACTCTGGAACTCCGGGTGAATTGATTTGGGACGAAACTATGCATGGCACCCATGCAAAGTTTGCTTAATTTAGCTCAGACAATGGGGCTCCATGGAACAATGGCACACAATGCCATTATCATCGGGGCTCCGGGGCTTCACATACACTTGTGGTGACCATTCCAATCCAATCGGGGTTTTGGGTCCTTCGAATGCAGTTCGACAGCTTCAACTCCGGGGGGAATTTTAAATTAAGCTGCCTGAATATGTGCCTGGCCAAAATTGAACCACTCCCAGAAAACTATGGAAAAATTAATTTTCTAAAGTACAAATATACTTTTATATAGCTTCAAGGGGAGCCAAATTTAAAACAAGGAGTTTAACACTCAAACTGAAAACTTAATTAAAGTCTTCATTAAATTTGCCAAGAGTAGAAATATATATTTTATATTGCTTCAAGGGGAGCAACCATAATTTGTTCAGCTTTTTCATGGCTTTTTTAATTAGACATTCCCCTTGTGTGAATTATCATCGACTTGGATTTCAAGCGGCCAGCCAACAATCTGTGACTAAAATAAGCCAGCGGACACCTCAGGTGTTGCTGGATGCCACATCTTGGGGCAGTCTGGGGCCGGACTTGCTGCTGACCCCCAAAGTGCCACAATTTATGGAGTCGCAGCAAGTCGCCTAGCGCCCGCTGATCGCGTCTCGCGAATCGCGTTTCATTCACTGGCGATATTTCACTGCTTTATTAACTTAATTTCATATATCACAACTGCAGGCGCCAGTCGCTTGTACTCCATTTGAGTGGCTATTCCCCTTCCCCGCACCACTTCCACTACACCACTACCTCCACAACCCCCTTGGCCAAGCCACTCTCGACCAGGACAAGCTGTGGTGCGCAGCTTGAGCTCGTTACTTTGATGCATTTGGGGCGCGCGTTTATTTGTGGACGCCACTTGAACAACAGCGGGGCACTACAGAGAGAGAAAAATATTGGGTGCCTTCGGCTAAGCTTTGATTTTAGAAAATGAGAAACAATCACAATTTAATGTGCCAAAGGAAAGGAAGCAGAAAGTATTTAATGCCTATTTTAAAGCCACAAGTCCCTGGTAAATTATCCAAATATTTTAGAACATTTAGCAGATTAATATAATGTTAGTTTAATATTAAATACAAATTGTAATATGCCTATTTCGATTTAGGGTTAAACAAGTAAATATTTTAAATTACCAAAGGCCGAAAGAAAGCCGAAACTACATGTCGTTGATTTATTATTTATCAATAAATATTTTAGCAAAATTTAGCAGGGATTCTAAATTCCAAAAATTAAGTGTTACTTTTATTTAAGATTCAATAATGTAGTATGTTTATTAAGGTTAATTAATTAATGCTAACAAGGCAAGTAAGCAGACAAACAAGTCATTGATAAACCAATTAAATATTTTGGAACATTTTAGCAATGCTTTAATTATTGTATTACTTTTATTTTCAATTTTAAATGTATTAATTGTTCATTACGCCAAATAATTCATTTTATTTTTCTACAAATAACATTAGATATGAATTATCCGGTAAAACAATTTGATTCCTTTAATTATTTAAAAAAGTGGTATCATTTCAACAGACATAATTTCCACTTGAATAAATGCGGATAAATTAGTTCATGTGCATTTTTGGCATCCGACGATCTTGTTCTGACCATTTGCAGTTGCAGTTGGCAAAGCATCTGGGGCTCGATTAAGATAGCTTCACCAAATCTGTTCTCCGGCCCCGAACAATGCCCAAATTGGCAACATCACTCAATTGATTTCTCCGCACCCCGCACCCCCCGCCGCCAATAGCCCAGCACCCCTCAAAAGTATCCCCCAGAACCAGAACGAGAAATCCGAATGTTTTTTATGCCACCGACCGCCCATTAGCCACATGCGCGCCTGCGTGACAGAATGGCATCAATCAAAGTTTCACCCGTTCCCATGACGTATGTTGGCGAGTGGGTGGCTGAAAAGGGGTGGCTGGAAGGGGGTGGGTGTTGGTGCGGGGGTGGTTCCTGCATAGGCGTGTGTTTTATTTGGATTTCGGGTGCCGGCTGCGCGTAAAAAGACATTTTGACAAATTCAAGTAGCGCCATCTACACTCGACTTTAATAGCTTTTATACTGCTTGTCACGATATTTCATCAGTCACACAGGAGGCCAAGGACCAAGGACCAAGGCCCGAAATCAAACCAAACCCAATCCGGCAGAAACAAATGGATTGACACACACATGGCAGAGGCAGTGGCACTCGGGACAGGAAAACCACGCTAGAGGAAGCGCGAATTTTATTCGATGTTATTTCCATTTGAAAATGAGTTATTGACACATGTAGCCACCCCCCGAAAAAGGGACAACACCCGCAACCGCAGGACCAGCTCGCGATCCAGGGACCCTCGAACTCCAAACCCCTCCGAAACCCCTCCGAAAAAGCACCAGGAAAACATTGCGTGGGAGCGGCCAAGGAGGACGCATAAATTTCGTCTCCCAAAACTGAGGACTCCCCTTTGTTTTCGTAGTATCCCCCAACCCCAACCCGAGCCCAAGCCCGAAACCGAAACCGAATCCAAACCAAAATATTACACACTTGCCTCAGTTCAGATTGCGATTTGGTCGCTTTCTTTTCTTTTCCTCCGATTTGATTTATTTTATTTGGTTTGTGCGGCAATGGTTTATTAATATTGTAGGCGTTGCTAGTAACGTGCCGCCTTTGTTTGCCGAAGTGATTCGCCAGCCGGATACATTATTTTATTGGCCATATTCCCACAACGAGGCCAATGGAGAGCGGTTAATCAAATATCCCTCATTATGGTCGCAATAACACGGGGAGGGAGGGCAAAACACACTCAAGTTATTCGCTCGTGGGGGATAGGGTAGGATAGTGAGGCTAATTTTGAGATTTTATTTGCTGTTCCCACTAAGTAATGAATAATAGCCCATTAATTAATTTTGTTTTCGTTGCGAAGTTTTTGAATTATGTATAATGAAAGCGTATAATTATTGAGTTCGATAATTGCTAAGAAAAACTAATATTGAGATGANGGACCAAGGACCAAGGCCCGAAATCAAACCAAACCCAATCCGGCAGAAACAAATGGATTGACACACACATGGCAGAGGCAGTGGCACTCGGGACAGGAAAACCACGCTAGAGGAAGCGCGAATTTTATTCGATGTTATTTCCATTTGAAAATGAGTTATTGACACATGTAGCCACCCCCCGAAAAAGGGACAACACCCGCAACCGCAGGACCAGCTCGCGATCCAGGGACCCCCGATCTCCAAACCCCTCCGAAAAAGCACCAGGAAAACATTGCGTGGGAGCGGCCAAGGAGGACGCATAAATTTCGTCTCCCAAAACTGAGGACTCCCCTTTGTTTTCGTAGTATCCCCCAACCCAAGCCCAAGCCCGAAACCGAATCCAAACCAAAATATTACACACTTGCCTCAGTTCAGATTGCGATTTGGTCGCTTTCTTTTCTTTTCCTCCGATTTGATTTATTTTATTTGGTTTGTGCGGCAATGGTTTATTAATATTGTAGGCGTTGCTAGTAACGTGCCGCCTTTGTTTGCCGAAGTGATTCGCCAGCCGGATACATTATTTTATTGGCCATATTCCCACAACGAGGCCAATGGAGAGCGGTTAATCAAATATCCCTCATTATGGTCGCAATAACACGGGGAGGGAGGGCAAAACACACACAACTTATTCGCTCGTGGGGGATAGGGTAGGATAGTGAGGCTAATTTTGAGATTTTATTTGCTGTTCCCACTAAGTAATGAATAATAGCCCATTAATTAATTTTGTTTTAGTTGCGAAGTTTTTGAATTATGTATAATGAAAGCGTATAATTATTGAGTTCGATAATTGCTAAGAAAAACTAATATTGAGATGATTGCCAAAAAAAAAAAAGAAACAAATTCGCAAATTATATATTGAAAATCATGAATTTTTCATTCGCAAATTATATATTAAAAATCATGAAAAATTCATGATTTCATATGATGTTAAATTTAATAAGCTATTTTTAATATTGAATCTTCAAGCAGCAAAAAAAAAACAAATTCGCAAATTATATTTTTCAAAATCGTGAAAATTCATATAATGTAAAATTTAATGAGGATGAGAATGGGCTTTATTTAAAATTAAATCTTAAAGAGGTAAGACGATACAATTTAAAGATGATCTAAAAAGATTCTATGTCAGAATTAACACATCTCTGCCATTCTAATAGTATTTTAATATTTTATATTTCAAATATTCTTCTGCCAAAAACATTTAATAAATAAGAGATTTTTCCTTATTTAATAATACAATTCACAAGTACTGGAATGTTAGTGCACAATCTATATCACAAATAAAATATATCTGCTCTCCCAAATGCATTTGATTATTTTATTACTTTAAGTATTCCACAATCTTTAAAATGAAAAGCTATCCCGAATTCACACAGTCAAAGCATTTAAATTTTCAGGTATTTACACAACCACAAATCCTTAAAGTGCGATGAAGCATCTTTTCTCCGACCAGATACTGAAAATAGACCAAGACATCAGAACTAGTTAGATGACTGATTGATGAAGTAGATGAACGAACCGACGAACTCAACAACAAACAAGTGATGAAGCGGATTGCGTACGTGTGTGCCACATTAGATATTCATACGCACCGTGGTCTGGCTTTTGGATCAGCACATATATCCCGGGATATACGGATATAGGGGATTTCTGGAAGGAAGGGAGGTCGGTGGAGTGATGAGACGAATGTCCCGGGGCCGCCCAGGCGCTGTTGCTGTCTGATAAATCACATATTTTCGCTGATCAAATCAATCTAATTGACATCACTCAAAATGATGGCGGAAAAGTTTCCACATTCATTTTCGCAACAGCAAAAAAACAACAACAACAAAAACAACAAAAAATGCGAATAAATGAGTTCCACCCCCTCGAACGCCCCGGGCACTGTTTTGGTTTAATGGTGGCTATGTTTTGCTCTTGTGGTGCGTTCCCATTCCCAGTTGCCCTTTTCCCCAGCCTCCAATCCCAGTTGCCTATGCGGTAAAGCAGCGTGATTTATTTTCATTCCGATGCCACCGCCACCGTCACCGCCACCGCCACCCAAATTCGACGCTCCGTCATCCTGACATTCGAATTGAAATGCAAATTCTGACGAATGTGCGCTGGTTTTGCACACATGCCCGGACGGGTGCGGATCCGTACGGATACGGGTGAATGTGTATGCGAATGGGAGGATGTGTTCGCCGAACGGCGGATTGACTGACGAATGACTCCCGGCGACAGTAGGCGGCGGGTAAATGAGCGAGCTATCCATGTGTGTTACTTTCTGGAATACCACACTCGTATGTATAGGACACCATGCATCAATGTACTCTATGCCACATGGATCCCCATCTGGGACTGGGACTGGGTTTGGGGTGGGGGATTTGTGTGTACCTTCTCGCATGTGCGTATCATTTCACATGCATCCCACATCCCCATTTGAATTGAATAGCATCTCATTTACTCTCTCGCATCATTATTTTTTAAAACCCAAGATGCTGGAGGAGGTTTGGAATCCGGCTGCCAGGCCGTGTCCAATCGATTACCGGAGTGCGGATTGTTGACTCCTCAAAGGGAATACCAAGGATGAGGCCTCCTCAAAGGGAATACCACGGTTGAGTTATCCCTGAACTTAGACTCAAGTGCACAATTTTTGGGTTGAGATTGGTAAGTATTAATGTGAGAGGATTATCTAAGGTTATATTATAAATAAGTTTTCAATTTGTTGGAATATAAAATTTTAAACAATTTTAAAGATTTTTAAAGATTTTTACTTCCCCTAAAAATTAAAGCCATATCTAACCCCATTTTTCCTCATTACTCCCCAGCAACATTAAACATTTTTTTTGGTTCAATCTTTATGGGATGACCCCCCACTGGTGCATGTGTGTCCTGTGCTGTATATACATAGTTGGTAAATACTCACCCAGGAACTGCCCAGGACAGGATCCAGTCTCCGCTTCTAATGAAAGCTGCCGGTTTCGTCAGTTAATTCAACATCTGCAAAATGCATGCATGTACATATTTTTAAAACAATGCCTGTTACCATGGGCAGGAGGACGGAGCCTACTTAAAGCCGGCATCATCCAGTTCCTGCGCCGGAGCCGGTACCGGAGCCTCATCCTGAGCCCTGAGCCCGTCTATCAACCAGGACGTATGTAGTACGTGGTGTCGGCCAGCATGTAAATGCTGCTTACAGGCCCAGACAATATTAACAATTCCCCGCAACCTGCCCGGCACTCGACTCAAAAGGATTCCAGGATTTCGGAGTGTGTGTGTGTGTGTGGGGAGCGGACATTATATGCACATAAAGTGCTCCGCTCCTTCAACTGCAAGAGTTCGTCCTTTGTCCTTCGTCCTTCGCCCGCCGCCGCAGCCTTCACGACACTCGGTTGCCATGTTTGTGTTTTTGTCGCCGCCATAGTCGGCGCAACTCCTTGGCCACGTTAACAACTGTATCCCTTGTGGGCGCTCTCGGCTGATGGAGACGAGGATGTCCTTCGTGCCCTGTAGGAAATGCTGGCGGGCAGGCCATGTCCTGGCGCCATCCTAAAAGTATGCTGGAATATTTTTAGATATTATATATTATATTTATGAAAAATATATTATAATTTATGATGAG
>JAJJHY010008789.1:20592087-20820860 GCA_021224005.1 Drosophila setifemur
ATGTGATGAAACCCATTTTTCATTTTATTTAATGCACAATTAATTGTTGCATGCAATTAATTTGAAAGCATCAGTGTAAACAATATTTGAAAACAATTTATCAAGGATTTATTAACTGCTTTTCAAACTTTTTTTATTTTACTTTGTGATAGTATGAACTAGGCACTATCAATGAATTTTCTCTGTGTAATAGTGTGTCCGTGGCTCTGAGTGCTGGGCGGAATGGGATTTCGGGCCTGGCCGGGATATAGCTGCGCAGAACACGATATAATCAGGCGAGCTCAAAAAGGGGCCTAGCCGGGGCTCGTTGCCGAAAATTGCATCCATGTCATGCAGGCGCATCCATTCATTACCTAGTGGCTGAGTGGTTGGAAGACAGCGTTTGGCGTTTTGTATCCCGGCAAATATGCCGTGTTCGCATGTTATCCCAAATGTCCCTGGGAGCTCAACTGCCTCCTATACTACCTCTCTACTATCCCCTCTGCCACTCTTCTGGCCCCACTACTAGCTTCCCTGTCCCATCCCTAACCCCCTTGACCATCGCTTTGGGGCCCCTCGACCGACCAGACAGTGTGTACTTTATTTTGCCGAACGAACAAACATCTTGTCGGACGAGCAAGCAAATGACTTTTCCCTTCCCCTTCCCCCTCCTTCCCTTCCCTTCACCAGATCCCAAATCCCAAAATTTCATCCGTTGTCCTTTCTGCGTGCCGTGCTTTTTTGTTACCTCTATCGGTGCTAGTTTTGTCTCGGCATTTTGTGAGGGGCTCACAAATCCTTTCCAGGTGATGCCAACAATGCCAAAAGATTGCATTCATTCTGGGAGTGCATTACATTTTTTTTGGGGGTCAGGCTTTAGAGGGGGGAATTAAGGAGTATGTCTAGTAACTATAGTTTAGGGGCTTTCAACTGATTTTTGGTACATTATACTATAATTTTTTTATAATTTTATGGCTCATTAAATTTTTCAATTCAATTACATTTTTAGCTGTTTCTTAGGATTCATAAATAATTTTAATACTATTACTTTTTTCAACAATGAAATTGTTCTGTTTTGCTTTCAATTTAAATACAATTATCGATTAATAGTTTTGTGAAGATTTGATAAATGATCACAGCAACAACAACAAAAATATATATATTAGACCATTTATTTAAATTGTACAAGTTCCTAGATTCAAAAGTAATTATAAAATTACTTCTTTTCAATCATTTAATTGTTTAGTTTTGTCACCCATTTAAATACAAATACATTAATTGATTACATATTTTATGATGATTTGATATATGACCACAACAACTTTGAATAGCTAAACTATTCAAATTGCAATAAAAAAAACTCGATTTATTAAAATCATTAATATAAACGTAAGCAAATCTACCGGCTTTTTTAATGACATGCAGTTAGAACCAATTATTCACCATTCCTCATAAGTTTGAGCAGTACTAATGTGGTAGCTATATTTACATAGCAATTACTGATCTAACAAATTGCAAGCCGATTAGGTAAATATTATTGCTGACATTAGGAAAGGCAGGCACATATTTTTAAAAGAGATTTTAAAAGATTGCAATCACTTGCTGAACAAAAATAGTAGATTTTACAGGAATAGCGCAAATAAATTTGAAGCCAAGTATCTTTTAGGGTGTAAATACCATCAACGGGGCATATTTATGTACATTGTTCGAGAAAGAGAACCTATGACTTGGCCTATCATCAGGCCCGGCTCCATGATCTCGACGATGGCGAATTTCAGCCACTGCTCATGTCAGCGTACGAGTTTAAATGCGATCGCAGTCGCAGGTATCCCACAGATACAGATACAGGAGGGGGACTGGCAGCGGGGACAGCCATCGCTGGAAGAAACATGAGCCAAATAAAAAGCCCATTTGCACACAAATTTACTTCCAAAATGCCCAAGATGCGCATCATTCAAACCGAATGTCCGTGGAATGGGCCCCGTAACTGGTAAACTGGTAACTGGACACCGGATGCAGATAAATCTTTGGACTGCCGCCGGCTCCGCAGTCTTAGCCCAGCTCCATTGGTAGCAAGTTGCGTAGCTCCGGTCCGGCTTCAGGTTGAATCTCCATCTGAGAGCCGCCAGGTTGAAGCTCGATCGGAATCACGAGATAAGCTCTCTCTCTCTCCACCAGCAATCCCTGCTCGCCGGATCTGTGAACTGCACACTGCGAACTGCAAACTGCGAGATGCGAACTGCAAACTGCGAGATGCGACAAACTTAATTGCGCCTATTCCTGCATTAATTGCACACACACGCGCGACGATGGCGTCGGTTGGCCGTCGGAATGTGTTAATTAAATATTTAAATTATTCCTACATCGGCGTATGGAAAGGGACTGGGAGTGGATCCTTCGTTACTCCGAATATCGGTCGATGGTGGAAATTGAAAGACACGGCTCGGCACGCACGGTTGGGGATCTGCCATTGGCACTGGACCCTGTTCCCATGTCCTTTTTATTCGCGCAGGACATACACTTTTTGGTCTAGACTGTTTGCGGTCATCGGCAATAACAACAACCGCAGCAGCATCTGCATCTGCATAGGCATTTGCATCTGCTGCCTCGAGACCCCGACAATCGCGTTCGATCAGCGTCCATTTTTTTAATTCGCCATTTCAGCAGTTGCACAGGGAAAAATCTACAATTCGATGTACTTAAATAATAATTTATAATTTATTTAAAAAAAATCACAGCCATTTTTATGTTTTAATTAAAAATAGTATGGATAATAATACAGTCACGGAAATCATTTATTTCAAACTTCCTTTTGGTATGTTAGATGTCTTGCATGTCTGAAAATGTTTATCACTTTGACATAACTTTTGTATATATTTTAAGACACTGATTGATAAGCTTAATCTACAAAAAAAACTCTAAGAATGAACTAAATTTAAATTAAAATCCTTTATTTAGTAATAATGAACACTACAGTATAATATAGTTTCTTTTAAATATTCCGCATAAAATGAAGTCGCCGTCTTTTCTATTAATTTTCTTCATTTAGTAGTGGTTAAAAAAAAGTTTAAAGCAATAAAATATTAAATACATTATATTACCTGCATTATTAAAAAAATCGATTCGCACTCCTATTATAAAGCTCACAGCGGTATTTTCTATATTTACATTCAAATCCTGTATGCATTTAATTTTTAATATGTTAAAACAATTTCTTCTATTATATTTATTTTAAGAAGAAAAACTCATTTTATTAAAACTATTCAGAGATTCCAAGGACTCTAGCTTCTCTCATTTTAATGAATTTTTCCATGTGTGATTTTTTTTTATATATTTTAAATACAAAACAAAATATTCGGACACGCGTCCTTTGGGCAAAAGCCACAAAACATTTTCATTTTATTTTTACACGGTCCAAATAGAATCCATGGAAATGGCTTCTGGTGGCTGGCAGTGAGTCCTTGCGGTGTGGTGCAGTACAATTGGAATATATATTATTTAAATGTAGTGCCCCACGGCACGGCGGGGCTCAGTGCCAATTGCCCAGTTTTGTTGGCCAATTCTAATGCGTTATTTTTTCTGCCCTACCACCAGCTTCCAGCGAGGAGCAATAAACATGCAGGCCATCAATGCAAGTTCCTGCATAGATAAATTCCGAAAATATATCTGCGCCGGGGGGGTGAAGGCGGAGGCGAAGGCGGGAGTCGCTGTGGAGATACAAATTAGAGCTGCTGGCCCAAAGCCCGGCTATTTGGCTATAACGTATAGTTCCATCAGCGGGCGCATTCATCCGTTCAAAAGCCAAACTAGAGGCAGGCGGAAAATGCATTGCAAGGGGGGTAGTGTATAGTGTGTTGTATGCGTGTGTGTTGTGCAACCGCGGAAGTTGAAGGGCTCCAGGGGCGCGACAAGGGAGGGGGGCTAGACCGTGTAACCGGCGACGGGGGCAACTACCAACTTCCCCAGCCGCCCTGCAGCGCCTGCACAGCGCTCTAGAATGAGTTATTGGCCTTGTTGGCGATTTTATTGCCACGGCGCAGCCATAAAATATGGTAAATTATAGCGGTTTGTTGTTTTGGCCATTTTGTAGCCGAATAATGTTCTACGTGTGCGTCCTCAAGCTCCCCAATAGACCTGTCCATGCTCCCAGATCCCCAGCTCCCAGCTCTGGATCCGCTGCACACGCCCACAACACAAATGTGGTCTTGTCAAATGGAAACGCGACAAGTTTCTTTGTTCAACAAAAAGGCCTGAACACGAACCGTTATAATATATCAATGGCCAAAATGTTTTATCATTTCAATTTTTAATTAATTGTATTTGCATCGGGTGCAAAACAAAACAAACAAACAAAACAAATCAAACAAATTATCCGGAAAAACAGAACAATGTATTTATTGAGGTTTTTTTTTTTAAGCCGCATTGTTTGTTGAATTTTCTGGGAGAATATTTTAAGCTTTTGAGACAGAAATTGAAATGTAAGTTATTTAAAATAAAACAATGCCAAGAAATTAATTTTTATTGAAATTAGTTTTGTTCATAAAATTTATTTTTATATTCAGACCCCACTTCTGCTTCGATTTAAATGTAATTTCTATTGTTATCTAAAATAAAACAAGTCAAGAAAATATGCTATTGAATTCAAGGTCAATGAAGACATGTTTAATGAAATTAATTTATGTATACAAAAATTGAATAACATTTTTTTTTAAATTCAGATCCCATTCCAATTTAAATTTAATTTCAATTGTTCCTGACTTAACGATTGGCTAGCCACCCCCGAATGCGATATGTGCATCAGATGCTGCAATCCTTTATGCAACCCGACGAGTGAAATCCTTTTTGCCACATTGCACCGAAGAGGCAATTGTGCGGAAAACCCCTAAACATGTTTTGGGTTAATTTAAAATGTGGCCCCAGCCAGATTCGAATCGAACAAAGCGCTAAATTAATGTTGTCATTTTCCACTCGCCGGATAAAATTTGCAAAAGCCATCCAGTCAGCCAGCCTCCAACAAAAGCCAAACTGGACATTGGACACTGCCCCTTCTCGTTGACTCATTATGATCTCCTCACTTGGTTGCTGGGGCAGTTGCAGTTGCAGTTGCATCCCAGAATCCGGCTGCATTTGCGGAAAAAGAGAGCAATTGACTGCAGATGCTGCCCATGATTCAAGCGACTAATTTGAAAATTCCCAAATTTATCTAATTGCCATTTCAGCAACGGCAGCCCATTGAAGCTTTAATTACTTCTGGGTGAGTTGTGCGATTTGCGACCAAGTGGTTGTTCTTAAAGCACACCCTTGGGAAATTCAATAATATTATTAAATATATGGTTATACATATATGCACATATGTACATATGCAAATTAAATATATTTTTAAACTAGCTTGGTTTGAATTTTAAAAAAGCATGTATCTTTAATTTGTATAATAGTGAGATCTTGTTAATACCCCAATTAAGTGCATGAAAAATGTTCTATAATATTTCGTTTTCTTAGCTTTAAAAAACCTGTCAAAATATAATAAAAAATTAATAAGAAAATATATTTTTATGGTTAATTTTTGTTCCATTTTTAGGCTTCCTTAAAAGTCATGTCTCTCCACTTTCTTGAAATTTACTTTAATTTAATAATTTCACCAGTAAAATATATTTAAAATGTTTTATTGATATAACAATAGTTAAATGATTTTTAAATTGCCCTAATCTTCTGAATGATCGAATTTCGCAGATATTTTATTTTTATTTTTAGCTTTCAAAAAACTAATAAAAATAAAATTAAACATAAATGATAAACCATATTTTGTACTTTCATTTTTCCTTCCTTACAAAGTCATTTCTCCATTTACTGGCCTAGTTCTTGAAATATCTCTTTATCCAATTAAATCGTTCATCTGTGTTATATAAACCCATAAAAAGTTGTTAGAAAAGTCACACTAATTAGGCTCATGTCTCACAAGATGCGTAACAATCTGATAAAATGAAGTTGTTGCCTTTCTGCTGGTTACGCACAGGTAGCTGCAATCTCAATTCTTATATTATTTCGATCATTATTGTATTGTGTTGTGCGTATGAAGGGATCAACTGTCAGTCTGAATTACAGGGTTCGGAATTGTCCGAATCCGTGGAATTCCATCGCTGAGCTGTTATGGGTAGGTCGATAATTATAATGCGACACCGACGATTTATTATATTCATTTATAGATGTGACACACGACACACACATGAGGCCCCGTGATTGAATGTATCTATATCTACATATTTCTTCGAAAAAAGCGACCGCTCCCATGTTGCCTGCGATTAATTAGGTTCACTGGGTCGGAGCTCACATATATATGAATATATATGTGGATGTATTTCTTATAATAAGGGGTTTTAATATTTTATCGTAAAAAACAAGCTGTTCCCTCTGAATATAAGAAATAATTAATTACTCCAAGTGGTTTCTTTTGGGGGAATTTAAAATTAAATAAATATTACTTACTTAATGTTTGAGGTTCGAAATAAATCTCTATTTAGTTTAAAAATAAAAAACCAACCAAAACATTTTTAAATTATATAATTCTCCTACCCAACCCATAACTTACACCCAGAACAAACTCGAATATCCACAATAAATTTATCATTTTATCTGGTAATTGATATAGAGCAAAAATCAATGATATTATTCAACTTTATTTATTAATAAATTTTCAAATTTACATAATTACTATTTACAATTAGAAAAATGGTTTGCCATTAGAAATGTCTTGAACCAGTTGCCAGAACGTGTTGTTGAGAGTGCACTTTGCATCCGAAGAATTGTATTATGTGTGAATTAACAAAAATGCCACTGCTAATTGCTTGTTAGTAATAGTATGTACGTATTTTCGTGTCTATATGCATATATCACAGATACTCAAATTTCTCTACAAATTTTTATCAAACGAGTAAAATACGTAATTACACGTTTGTAATGCTAAATTAACTATTTATGTTTGCACGGATTAATCATTTGGCCGAGTATATTTATTATATGTACTATATGTGTATATATATATATCTAATGCATAAAGTCGAAGGGTTAAGGAAAATCTTAAAGTACGTACTTATTTCCTACAGATAGTGCGGGATTTGGGTAACTAACGCTCCGATTCTCTAATGTCGGATATTAGCACTAATACAACGTGAAAGTATCTTAAGTTCTATGCGGTAGCCGGAGATGCTGTTTAAAATTATTAAGTTGTGTGGATTAAGCACTTAAGGTAGGAAGTGTTATTGTTGTGTGTTTCAGCTAAGACAAGAGTTCGGGTGATTTATAATATGGTGGCGTAGTACGGCTCTTGGCTCTTGGCTCTTGCCTCTCGGCTATATCTGTATCTGTATTATTATTGGTATGCCACTGAGCACCCGAAAGATGAATGAGTTCGGGCCGGGAGTCGGGAGATGGGAGATGGAAGCGTGCGGTGTGCGTTTATTTCGAGTCATTAAACCCGGAGCCGAGTGACTCAACCCCAGACAACAGACAACATGACATACACCGAGCACCAGAGATACAGATACTCCTCAGCCCCACCTCCCCGACTCCACTCCACTCCTCCTCCGCCCCATGGCGACGTGTGTGCGTGGCTTGAAATTCCAGCGGTAGAGAGTGTAAATATGCTAATTAAAGTTATAAAGCGAAATAATTTATGATATGGTAGGAAATAAAGTTTTATTGCCGTACTTAAGCTACATTTATTGCAAAATAATTAGTGTAGTTATCGCTAGTCTAATCGTAATCGTAATCGCGGCCTTGCCCGCCAACTTGCACTTGTCCCCGCCATCGAAATGTGTAAGTAGTTTCGCTTTGTATTTGGTATCTGGTATCTGTATCTCTCCATCTCTCCATCTCGCTATCTGCATCTGCAACTGCATCTGTAACTGCATCTCATTCAAGGTCGCATCCCCGGACTGATTACGAACCGGAACGGGTCTCGGCCAAGTAGGCACTACTCCCACTGCCACTGTGCCCGGGATAGCCTCCTCCGGTGGAGGCGTCATTACTGTACAAAATGTTGACCATGGAAGCCACCGTCACCGGCGGGACACCGGAATGCATCGAGGAACTGTGGCTGCTGTGGCTGCTGCTGCTGTGACTGCTGTTGCTGCTGTTGAGCTGCTGCTTCATAGTGGGCGGCGTTTGGGGCGGGGTATCGGGCTGGATCTCGGGAAACCCCACACCCCGCTGCTGGACCGGATGCAGGCTGATGGGGGTGGGCACCTTGCCACTGATGAGGGAGCCGATGCTGCTGCCGTTGGTAATACCCTGGCCCAGATGCATGCCCATGGCCTCGGTGTACGCCGTAGGTATCCGCGAATATGGCGATCCGCCGGCGTAGCTGCTCATCATACTCAGCGGCGAACCGAGCTCCATCGAGTGGTGGTGATGGAGCTGATGCTGGTGCTGCTGATGCGCCTGCTGCTGCTGCTGCTGCGATGGGTGGTGCTGGTGCGGATGCGGATGCGGATGAGGATGCTGATGCGATTGCTGGTGCTCCGCTGGGGGGTAGAAGTTCTGGCCGAGGTACGCCGCGGTGGGCGGGGGCGTCTTGCAGGCGGCTGTGTCGGCCACGCTCCAGATCTTGGGCTTGCTCGCCGGAACTGGGATGCCACAGTCTCTGCCCAGCGGGTTTTTTTGGGCCGCAAAGTCCCCCCCCGCCTCCTCCTGCCCATAGCCGGGATGGTAGTACGGCTGCTCCTGCATCGGTAGATGCCCCTGCAGTTGTCCCTGTCCCTGGTGCAGTTGCGCCTGCTGCTGCTGCTGCTGTTGGTGGTGCAACTGCTGCGGATGCGAATGCGAATGGGGCTGGGGGTGCGTATGCGTGTTGTGGGATTGCGCATACGACCCGTAGGCCCCGTGCATCGGGTGAGGGGCGCCGGGGGGCGTGGCATAGGGCGCCAGACCCCGCATGGCCACCAGGTTGTGGGGCTCCCTATCGAGATCCAGCTTCTGGTCACCATCCACATCCTTTTCCGCCTTGCCCAGCTCGGATTTGATAAGTTGATTGCCGGGATCTGGAGATTAGAGCGAGAGAGAGAGAGAGAGAGAGAGAGGGAGAGAGTGAGGCGGAGTTAGACAGAGCGAGAGAAAGAGAGGGGCAGAGACATGAAATAAATTTAATTAATTTCGAGTCGCAGGCAGGAAGCAGACAAGTTCTTAGAGGACTGCAAAACTTGGCACTTCGGGAGGTGGAACTTGGCAGCTGGCAGCTGGCTGTGGCAAAAACCCTTGAAATTGTTGGTGGGCGTTGATGCGTGCAACCCTCGCAGCCAGCAGCGGAGAAAGCTTTCAGCAGCAAAATACTCGAGTTTCCGCCAGCTACATCTACATCTACAGCTACAGCTACGGCTACGGACCGGGTTCCCTCACCCATTTCTATGTGTCGCCAACTCGAACAAGGCCACTTTGGAGTCGCAATGCACAGAGAAATAACATCAAGCGGTACTTCAATCTCAAATATATAATTTTTCACTTTCAGCATAAGCAGTTGCAGTTTCGGTTTCAAGAAATATATATGTTACTGTTCTGAAGATTACAATATTACGACTTCTTCTATCTCAATTGCATATTTTATCACTTCTAACATTATATTCAAATTAAAAATATATATCTGTATCTTTTTTGCTTTCCAATCAATTTTAAATATTCGTTATTTAAGACTCATAAATTAATTACAAACAAATTTCTTAAGTTTTGGTAACTATGAAAATAATTATTTATAAAATTATTCTCTCACTAAATTTTATAGGATTTGTAAACAAAAAAAAACAATTCAAATAAATATGAAATGTCCACAAATTATTCATTTTTTAAGATTCAAAAACTCGTTTCAAAAAAATTAAATTACAAACTTGTCTTTCAATATTTTATAGGATTAGAAAAGGTATATTTATTGGCACTAAAAAAAAACAATTCGAAATAAAACTAACTATGAACAATCCAGATATTAAAATATAGGACAAATTTCTTATTAAAAATCCAAAAATTTTCTCTGCTACACTTTCTTAAAGCTCACCAACATTTCTCTGCACATTTTTTGTCTCGGTGTAAAATCGGAATCGGAGTGCGGGCGCAAGGCCACTTTGCCAACAATGTGCTGTCAACTTCCGGGGAGGATGTCGCCTAAGCAGTCAGACAAATAAACGGACGACGGACGTCGGACGGCGGGCAGACGACGAATGTTGCATAACATTCGCCTCGCCACATAAATTGTACTTAAAAGCCCAGTGCCACAAATCTGCCGAGGAGGCGTTCCAGCCCGAATCAATTGGTAAGGCAGGGCAGGGCAGGGCCAGGCAGAGAAAGGCAAGTCAAGGCGTTTAGAAAACAATATTCCGGGGGCTCAAGAAATTACAAAAGAGATCGCCGTGGAGTACTAATTGAGGTCAGAGGCAGATGCCGAGCCCGGGGAACATAAACTTACCGAAAGCCTCTGTGGATAGTTTTCCACCATCGCCCGAGTCCTTTTCCTTCTCATCGTCCGACATCATGCCGTCGTCGTCGTCCTCGGTTTTATTCTTCGGCTCCCAGGTCATCTTGTTCTCCTTTTTCAGCCGGCGACGGGCATTGGCAAACCAGGTGGAGACCTGGGTCAGCGTCATCTTGGTGATGATGGCCAGCATGATCTTCTCGCCCTTGGTCGGATACGGGTTCTTCTTGTGCTCACTTAGCCAGGCCTTCAACGTGGCCGTCGACTCCCGAGTGGCGTTCTTGCGTCTGGCGGCGAGATCATAGTTGGGTCCGTACCTGCGGGTTTAGAAAATCAACCATCTAGAATAAATAGTTCCTAGTAACCATCCAATCATGGCCGCCTAATGAGTTTACTTTCGGGCAACAATCGCCTTCCGGCCTGTTATCAGCAGTTGGGCAAACAGAGAGCCACCAGAACACACCTTAAAGACCAATACCAATATTAATAATCAGTTATTGGTTGCTGATAATGACAATCGTTCGCATGGAATGCATTTGCAACTTCCTCCTGTCCCTCGGTCTTGGCCAACAGCAACAATGGCATTACAGAGTATTCCATTTCAGTCGCAACAATACCGAACCCAACCGCGCTTTAGGGCTAAAACTCTAAGCCAGAGACATACCCTTTTAAGCGATAAATAAAAAGCAAAAGAAACCCGGCAGACGACACGACGAGAAAGTTTTTTTGTCCCATGGCAACATTTTAAGCCCACTTAAGTTTCCCCATTTGTATATTGGTACAGTGGGGCTTAGCTAACATATAACGGTCTGGGTTATATTTTATTGAAATTAAACTATTGTATTTTGTGTACGATTATACTTCATAAATAAAATATACAAAAATTAAATACACTTTTGGTTTACTTTGAGATCTTTAAAGGTCGTTACAAATATATTGAATGTTTAATTTTCTAAATGAATTTAAGAACTCATAAAATATGAAATTTATCTTCTATTAATTTCTGAAAGTTTGGATCTTGTTACAAATTGAGTTCTTAATAAAGATATTAATAAGAATGCATCCTTTTTTTTGGTCAGCTTTGTAATTATTTAAAAATAGTTTTCTGCCATTTAAAATTTAATTAAAAATTAAAGTTACTCTTAGGTAAGCTCCACTGTCTTTCCCCTTTCTCTAAACCAAACGTCTTAATTTAAAAACACTCACCCGTAGGCCGCCAGGGTGGGGTCATAGGAGTAGTAGCCAGTTGTGGACTGGAGACTCGCCGATGTCCAGGCGCTCATCTCGGTGCTGGGACTGGTGTCTTTGATGCCGTAGGGATTGCTCTGAAATTTGGGTTTGGGAATCACCGGTTAGTTGGGAGTTCATCTAACAGGCAGAAAGGCAGGATGGCTGGCAGGAAGGCAGTGAGCTGGTGTAAGCCCCGCCAGAAACTGCTCACTGGAATGGAGATGCAGTCGGTGAATTTGTCAGCCCCCAGGTAATCGTGGCAGTTACAAGTCAACGAGCCTAACGAGCTGACGGCCAACATGGCGATATCTTCTCGGGCTGTCGACTCGCATTTGCGCGGACTTCCACTGGGCTGAACAAAGCCAATTAACCAGCTCCATCACCAGCTCCGATTCCTGCTCCTGCTCCTGCTCCTCCGCTTCCTTTACTTACCAGAGGTGCGTAAAAGGCCGAGTTGTCCACTCCGATGCTGGGATACGGATTCTGGTCGTTCGAGGGATAGGGTCCTCCATAGACACCCACTCCGCCGGAGGGCAAAGCCATCCGGGAGTAACCACCAATCGCCAGACGGGCGGGATCATACTGACACGAGCAGACCGTTTGCCCCGATACCGGATCCGTGATGATGGGTCGTCCGTTCTCACAGCAGGTTCCTCGAGCGGGTATATCCTGGGCAGCAGATGCCAGTCCTCCACCACCGGGTAGATCACCCCCGCCTCCAACTGCATCTTGTGTCGGCGAGGTGGAGATGCCCTTGTGACCCGCGTGATGTGATGACTGGGAAACAGCACCTGGACTCAAAGGACCGGCGGTCAGACCGGTGGCCGTCGAACCTCCAGAAGGACTGAGGGAAGCCTCATTGGTGCCGGACAACGGAGATCCTCCGCCATGGCCACTCTGGCTGTCTGTATTGCCGGCAGTCAGCTGCAAAGATGAAAAGAACAAAAAAACGACCACATTTCAGCAATGCCTAAAAAATCATCAAAAAATTGCTGCGGTGAGGGAATCGCACACTTAGAGAATTAAATGTGAAATAAAGGGGTATGCTAATTTTTGGGTTAAGTGTTTTAAGGTTACAAAAATGTTTAAATATATTTTTATTTATAATATTTTTAAACCAACATTATATTACAATATTCTTTCCATTTTTAAACCATTTAAGTTGAAGGTTTAATAATATTACAAGAAAATATCTAACTTTTTTTTTTTTTATTAAACACGAGCACTTTTTTAATTATACAATTCAATTTACAATCGATTAGAAAATAAATAAATAATGGTTTTGGACATGCAATAATTATTTTAACATAAGATAAAACACGCGGCTTAAACTAAAATTATTTCTTGTAAATATATTATATTGTTTAAATTTTCTCTCAGTGCGTGAACAGGTGAAGTTTGCAGGACCCGAATGAGCAAAAAGGAGAGAGAGAGATCGAGAGCTCGAGAGACCGCGACCAAAGACCGAGAGACCCAGAGAGGATCGCTGGGCCAGATCGCAGATCTCCGAGAGGTAAGCGCAAAGGCATGTCCCTGCCGGCCGGGTCGAAATCAAGAAAGCAGATTAAGATGATAACTCCAAATGTCAAAATATTTTATTGGCCTGGCGCATTTTGCGATCCGTTCCATCTATTTTCACTTCATTAATTTTCAATTTATCACAGTCAGATTTGAGATACCGCTTCGTCTGAAGCTGCGTTGAGCAGCACATCGCACATCGGGATAGGGACGAGGACGGGGATAGGGATTGGGATAGGGATCGGGCAACGGGCGTCGGGCGTCGGGCAACGGGGATCTTTGAAGAGGGTTCTGTTCCCATCCCCCAACCCTAAGCAGCCTCGGCCCGGGAGTATCAGTGGACCGATCGATCGAGCGGGAATGGGCACGGCCAAAAAGAGCAATCGGAATGATGAGGGACGCTGGGCACGCAGGTAGGCTCTATCCTCCCCTGCCCCGATCCCATATCCTTCGATAACCGCAGCGAATCGGAGACATCTGAGCTGGTGGTTAGAAACCCCTTCTTCCTCCGCCACCCGAAATAAAATCGGAATGTCTAAATAGAATTTGAGCCACTTCACGCGCTTTAAAATCGAATTTACAACTGAGATTCGAAGATGCCGTCTAATAACCATATCTCTGTTACCCACGATAGCTACCGTTGTCCATTTCTCCGCCCATCTACTACTTTAGCTACTGCACACACACACACAATCCGATCCTTCCCATATGATTTAAATAATAATGGTAATTCGAGGCTAAACGAGCTGATTCGCCAATACCTCCTGCCGGCTATATCTAATCGAGGGGCAATTTCGCGCCAGCGGACTACTCCAAAAACCCGGGCAGAAATTATTGCATAATGAAGGTGTTTCATGAATGAAATCTAATGAATTCTGAATGAATGGAATGGCAGGGAATGGCAGGGAATGGCAGTGTGTGGACCCAAAGTGGACCCAACTGGACTGTCTCCGCTAATGTACAAAACGCTGGGCGCGCTGCGCTCATTTCTTATTATTCTTTATTTTTTATGCGATTCGAACATCAATTTCAGTTTTTGTGGCCGCCCATAAAAAACACATATCGGCGACGACGACGACGACAGCGAGCCTGGACCTGGAGCTGGAGCTGGACTGGCCGGATCGGGTGGGGTCTGGGAAGAAGGGGAATGGGAACGGGAACGGGAATGGCAGCCACCGAGCAACTAACAGCCAAGCCAAGTCAGCGAGCAGTGCTTATTATCGGCACGCAAGTCAGTTTATTTTAATGGTTCCCACTCACCCACTCTGTGGACGCGGTGGACTCGGTGGACTCTGCCGACTCTCCGCTGGTCCGCGAATCTTTTCGAGGCTTGCAGGAAGTGCAGCGAAGTTTATCGCAAGGTGACTGCAGATAGGATAAGCACACTCCACCCAGGGATTGGGTTTGGTTTGGGTTTGGGTTCGGACTTGGGTTTGGGTTTCTATTCTGCGGAATCGCTTCGACTTGTTGGCAGCTCCTAAATGCTGTCTTAAAGTTCTGCGCGCATTTTATGAGTTTTTTAGACAGTTTGGCTGGCGGTGTCAAATTGCGGCAAGTTGAATGAGGCATATTCTTGGAGTTGCCACAAAAGGTTATTTTGTAGTCACACAAGGGGTGGCTGTAGTGTATCTTAGTTAATCTTTATCTTATACATATTATTATTGGGTAATGGTTAAATAGGGGAATTACAGGAGATTAAAAAAATAACTCTACTTTAAGATTTTGTTAAACTTTTTTAAAATCTTTTAAAATATTGTGATTTTAATTTTTTTTTTTGTGAAATAAAATAATAAAAACCAATGGGGTACCTCTTGTCTATCTTTATTTATTTCAATCATAAAAGGCAGGGAATTTTTAAATAAATAATCTAAAAATTGTAAATGATATTATAAATGGTTTATTAAACGCTTACAAAAATCTTTTAAAATCTTTGTGATTTCGTTCTTTTATTTCGTGCAATAAAATAATAAAAATCTTAAGCGAGGCACTAAATAAGAAACGAGTTCAGGTTAAATTATCTAATAAAAAAAACTCAGCTCTTACCCCAATAAAACCATTTGTAAAACCAAACCGATCATAAAGATTATGCGAAATTTCTCAAGATGCATAATTTTGCTAATTGCAAAACAAACTTTAGCAATGCCTGAAGATACATACGTGTATCTGAGCAAATTAACAAGCCTCAAAACCCAATGGTGCAAACATCAATGATGATGTTTTTCCGAACCGAAGGGCGTGCCAGAAATAGTGATTTTTCTGCTCGATGGCCAGAGTTCAAAGTTGCAATTCAACCTTGCTAAATCCAGCATGAAACATGAAATCTGCAAAACAGCTGGACAAGCGAAAGTCGGAACAAATATTCATGGGCCGTAATTCGGTTGAACATCGCCATGGACATCGTGTAAATCTGTATCTCTATATGCCTTTGAAGTGCCCACATACCCATGCCCATACCCATTCCCATACCCATACCCGATGGCCACCCGCACCCGGAGTGGGTACCAAGATGCTGGGGAAACTGGTGCCGTCACTTTACGGTTATTAATTTTATGATTTATGTTAAAGCTCACGAGTCCGCCTACCCAGACCCAGCCCAGTCCATTCCCAACGCACGAGCACGTATGGAGTAGGTGCCTCCTATATGCACATATATTTATACTCGAATGTGGCAAGACAAAGGAGATCGGTGCACCACCATCGTGGTACTTGGTACTTGGTTATTGGTGCTGCTGCTGCCGTTCCTGCTACCGCTGGGATGCGATGCGTTTATGGATTTTGTTTTTTTTTGTTGCCCTCCTCCTAGCAACGGAACAACGAAACAAAAGCCGCTGCTCCTGGGGTTGAGGAAGGTTTTGGGGGGGTTCCTTGACGCCAGCCCCGAAACAATAAGCGAAAATACGGGATACGGGTTGCGGGGGATCCCGGCAAGGCAAGGAGAGGCAAGGCAAGGCAAATGCCAGGAGACAACCGGCAACCGGAGTCCCTACAAACAAACACATGTTCGCATTCGCATCCGACTCCTCTGGCGACTGCCTCTTGGATTTGGCATATTCTCACATTCATCCGCAGGATTGCGTTGCCAAACGAGTACGCCATATTCATACAGATACCCACTCTTAAATGTGCACTGAGAAAAATCTCAAAATTAATGGTTTTATTCGGACAACAATCGGTGTTATTTCAAATTAACAGATTGGGTGCATTTTTAATGAATGCAAATTTTCTTAATATTTAAATGTCCCAAAGTCTTCAATAAAATGTTCAGTGTTTTGACGATTTTAAATTAGTATTCAAATAAAATTAAAAAGGTTTCTATGAAGATAACTTTATTTATGATTCCAAAAGATACAATAATTTTATTAACATTTATAGAAGACATTCTCTCATAAAAGTATTAATTCAAACATTACAAATATTTTAGTTTCGAAGAAGAACATTTACTAACGCAATTTTAATGAATTTTGCTTTGAATATTATTCAGTAAATATAATATCAAAAATATTTTTAAATGTATAATTTGATGAACTCTTACAGAAGAATAAATAAAACCTTTATAAATTTTATAGTATTTTAAATTCAATGAAAATTAAACTGCTATCTGAGAGATGCGTTTGTATTGTCTAAAACCCTATGAAACCTTTCAAATAAATCGCAATTTACCCCGATTTTCCCTCAGTGCCCAATAAAAGCAGGAGAAGGAGGCTGGCCACTGTCCTGAAGTGCGTTTTTGCTAATGCGAATAAGTTGCTTTGTTTTTTTGCTGGCCCGGGAACGCATCGTTCCTCTTATTGAATTAAGTTCGGCAGTCGGTGGAAGTCGGTGGAACAACTCTTTCCCAACTCCGAACTGCAAACTGCGGTCTCAATGTTTGCATTAAAAATTCATAAATCAATTATGGAATGCATACTGCGAAATATTAGTTTTTTCTCGCATCATTCGGAACGGGAGGAGGAGGAGGAGGCCTATGGACACGTACGAGGAGTTTAGCAACTGGGATCCAGGACCAGGACATTGTCAACATCGTCGCGACGCATTGCCTCCCGTTTTTGTGGCCTTAGAATTTTAGTTATTTTGCCATAAAATGCGTGAACAGCTCTCCGCATGGGAAGTTGAGAATTCGCAATGTTCCCCTTCAGTCTTCCGTGGTCCGTCTTCAGTCTACAGTCTTCAATCCCCGGTCTTCAGTATTTCGTCTTCAATCCCCGGTCTTCAGTATTTCGCTGCTAACTGTCAGCCGTTGATTAAATTCATATATTGCATGCGTTGACGTTTTTGCCTCATATTTGGAATGCCGTCTTGGCGTTGAAATTAAAATTAAATTAATGATTTTGGGTTTTTGGGCCCGTGTGCACTGCATAAATTGTAAAGTTTATAAATTTGGCACCCAGTCCACTCGATTCCACCGATCCATCCTATATCTTGGAATACACTTTAATTGGGCTTAGTAGCTTGGAACTAAATGGTTTCATGTTGTATTTTCTAGTCGGCTGCCGGGCAAAAATCAAATGCAAATGAACCAAAACGATGACAAAATCCACTTTAATCGATCGGAAGAGGCTTTACTGCACATCGGCAGCAACCATAATTATAGTCGATAATCTGAGCGTTCATTATTTTAATTATTGTAATTTACCAAGTTTGCATATTATAATAAATGGTCCACCACTCCGGTGGCTTCATTAGCATAAATTTATGCCACCAGACATGGCGCACAGGCATTTGCCTATATATATTTATATATATATATATGTTTGGTGTATATGTGTTGTATATATTGGCAGGCAGGACACAGACGGACCCCGGATAAATGGTGGGCCATCTCATAAGTCTAGCATTGACGCATTAGACCACATAGTAGTCGTTGAACAAGGCATTACAGGGCTTTCAAGTGGCAAGTGGTACTCCTCCTCCTCCTTTGCGACCAAAAAACCTCAGCCAACTAATTTGAATTACTGAGGTTGGCTCCGGGTCCTCTCCTCTTCTCCTTGGGTAATTATGACCAGACCTCGGACGATGCACCACCTCCCCCCCAGCTGCGGGTTGCATTCAAGGCGATGGCGATGGCGGTGACGGCTGTCCTAAATTGTGAAACATTTCTTGGCGGCGGCCATTATGGATATGGATATGGATCCAGGAGCCCAACCGGTGCCAAAACTGTTTGAATATTCATGTGCCACCTCCTGCCACGTCCCCCCGTCTGTGCCACTTTCTCCCCGGGGCTTAAAATGTAAATTTTAAAGTTATTTTCCGCCAGCACCGACAATTATTAAAGATCTTCCTCGCACATGCCAAAAAAAAAATCTCTCGGTTGACTCACTAAATTTTCGGGTTAAAATCTCTTTCATGTCTCTTAAAAATGTGCCAAATATTATTTAAAAGACGGCGACTAATTCTACTGGTTCTTAATGTCTTAATAAATTTTGTTTTTGCAATTTAGAAGGGTGTATATTGAAATGATTAAGTTATGCTTGTTTATCGAAATGACTGAGTTGTAAATCAAAATATAATAAATATTTTGGACAACCAAATGGGGGATAAACATATAAAAAAAAGATACGTTTCAGTGATTCAACCGTTAAGGCATTTAAATTTAAGGCCTTGTAGTGGCAATAACAAATAAATTATAAGATTTAAAAATAATTTGAAGTGCGAAAAACTCAACACGTTTCATAAAGAAGTAAAGATCGTATTTTAGCATATTTATTTGGAAGTTAACTTTTATATTTAAATTTAGCTTTTACATACTCTTGTTTATAAATAAACGATATAAACGATAACTTTTAAATTAAGTTTTATTTAGAGCCTGACAAAATGTATTTTTCGCATAAAGAAATTTTTCGAAATTTTCATACAGAAATCCAAGAAGGGTTTATATAGCGAAAAAAACTTTTGTTTTAGATACAAAATCATTTTTTAGTAGATCCCAGATACAAAACCCAATCTTCTCAAATTTCAATCGCATGCCAAAGCGAAGCTCGTAAAATTCAATCGTTAAATTTCACAATTCAAGATACAAAAAAAAACAAAGCCAACCCAAAAGATAGTAACCCCCCGCAAAAGGTGTGAATGTGAATTTTTGACCTACCTGATTTGCCGTCGGGTAGCCAGCGTATCCAAACTGCGCATATGCAGCCATTGTCTCGCCCGCTGTTTACACAAAGCAGAGTTCACTGTGCCTGGGCCTCACTGTGGGGCGTCCGCCGTTTAACTGTTTTCGCTCCTTTTTTTGGTGGCAAGGATGCGGATGTGGATGTGGATGAGGATGAGGATGTTGACGGGATGCTGGCGGAGCCCTCGCAGGGGTTGGGGATGGGTGGTTAAGGGAGTTGTGAGTTGGGTGGTTTTGGGGTGGTTTGGGTGGTTGGATGCCTGGGTGGTTGGGTGGTTGGGTGGCTGGGCGGATTTGGCGTGCGTGCTCGACGGCTAAGCACTCTGGGCGCTTTTGTTGTTTGCTGGCTTGTTGGGTGTTGCTCTATTGTTGTTGTTGTCGGTTGTTGTTGTTGTTGGTTGTTCCTGATGTTGATGTTGGTTGTTGTTGCTCTTGCTGCTGGCCTTGTTGAAAATTGATAAAACAAATTGTCGATGTCGAGCAGTTCTGTTAATGTCGCCGGAGCCGGAAAATGTTTTGTTTGTTTTGTGTGACTTTGCTGTTTTTTATTTTCTTCTCGTTTTTTTTATCCGCATTTACTTCATATTTTTTTTTTTATTGACTCTGACTGTGTGACTCTTCGGCGGCCGGTTCCGAGCAAACACCACAACAAACCAAATTGGCTTCAAGTGTTTGCCGCAAACAGATTTACGGCTGATGTACAAATGTAGCCGGGCTCCTAAATCCTCAGTTGGATTTGCTTTTGTTGTTTAACTTTTACTATTTTTGTAGTCAGTCAAAGGATTATCACCAAGTACAACATTTATTTCTATGTTTTTGAGAGTCAGTTGGGTTTCGTTATTTGTCCGCTATTTGCACTTTGTTTATTATTATAGTATAATTTTTTACTAGTCACTTCTTAAATTTTGTCTAATATTTTATTTATCTTATTTATTGGGCTATTGCTGGCACTTTTTTGATTTACGGCGGTTGCATCTGCCGATCCAACTCGATCCGCTCTAGCAGAACGGGTTGCACAACCTGTCGGCGGGATCCGAAGCTGGAATACTCTTCGACCGAATCATGCCAATGACAACTACGAGATATATGGATCCGATTGAACAGGAATATATACTTAAGAAGAGATGAGCTTCCAACTACCGGTCAAAATTATAATACCCTCTGTGAGGGTATGGAATTTGTTATTTTCGCGGCGTTTTATCCCGATTTTCCGATTTATCCAGCAGCAGCTCAGCCCGCGTTGAACATTTTTTTTCGATTGAACGTACTTTGCGTGCCTAAACGTGTTTAAGCGAGCGACTTCGCTGCCAACGTCGCTGCCGAACCCGAGGCTCCTCCCCTCATCTCTCTCATTTGTTTTCTCTCTCTCTCTCTCTCTCTTCTTTGATCCCTCGCTTCCCACCCGTTCAGCAAACGATTTTTTGAATCCAGTCCATGCTAACTAACATAAACGCCCTGTAAATTCACCTGTTAAGCCAATGTTAGTTAGTTAACATGGTATGAATTCAAAAGTTTCATACCAAATGAGAGAAAACTAAATCTCTCCCGAGAGTTGGAGACGAGAGAGAGAAACAACAACAGCGCACTGAGCAGCGCGGTTGTGTTGGAAAGCAAGAGCGCAACGGCGGCGGAGCAAGCGGGAGAGCGCCTGTCAGCTGGCTCTGTGATTGGCCAAACGTTCCAATCAGACAGCAACCACAGAGCAGCTGCTGTTTCACTCGCTCACCGTGCAGGTGATATGAAAGAGAGCGAGATGGAAATGCTCTCACAGGGGCTGCAGTTGATTTTTATCGAGTACGCCCACCTCCGAACACTGGAAAGTGGCACAGCGCTCTCGGTCTTTGTCTCTCTTCTTTCCCCTCTCTCTCGCCGTTGGAAGCGATTTCATGGCGGACCACGATCGAAAGGCTTCCCAGTTGGATATAATACCATTAGTTCGGAAAGAATTTTCCGATATTGATAAAAAAAACAAACATGCGAAATAAATATAATTGGATAAAATTAAAAACTGCCATTGGGGTTACTTAAAAATTTTGTTATTTAAAGCAAATTGTGTTCATTAAGATCTACATCATATATCGGGGAATTATTACGGTGGCTAATTCAATTGCTTTAATATATTATAAACCAATTTAATAGATTTCTTTATAACATATATGCATTTCAAAGATCCTTTTAACATTTGAACAAGCACATTTAAATAAAACAAAAAAATATATTTTTAGTTTTAGTATTCCAAGGACAAAAACAATAAGTATCAAATAAACAAATGTATTAATCGCAAACTAATTTTAAACATGGCATAAGCAAATATAAAGCATTTTTATTGAAACTTTTCTAACCAAATAGAAACAATTTATTTGGCAAAAAATTAAATTTCTTTAAATATTTGTTTGACAAATAAATTATACATCATGGAAATTAGTGTCTGCAAAGTAGTCCATGTTGGAAATGACAGAAACACTCATAAAATAAATAACAATAATATACGAAAATACTTTTCTTTTTTATTAGAAATTGCTTATACATTATGTATTAATAAAATGTAGACAACTACTGAAATGTTTTCCAAATTAAATTGTGCATGTCTTATATTATAAATTTGAATCTTAAAAAATTGTCCCACTAATATCAAACATATTAGAAAATGTCGAGGCCCCGTCATGGAAAATCGTAGCTAATTGGCACTAGCTAATCGTAACAAGACACCGAAAATGGGGAAAAAATAAACAAACATCTGAACCGAGGGCTAGGGGCTAGATCTAGGGCTAGATCTAGGGCGTGGCCCGGTCCAGTCGAGGGTCCTCCACTCGAGTACGGTCTAATTAAGGGAACGTTTTTTGGGGAATTTCTGTAAAATGAGTATTTTGATGTTTTGGGGTGTTAACGCGCTGCCATTTATTATAAATGTGAGCGCATCTCAAAGTCATCTCAAAGGGACGCACTCGCACATGTGGTGCAAGGCCCTTTCCCCAGGCACTTACAAATGTACTCATATGTAAATTTGTGTGCCGGCGCAACATTTGCATCAAGGCGAATGCATCAAGTATTTTTGGGAAACAAAAAGGGAAAAAGTGGCAGGCTGCCATGGAAACTCATGATCGTCAACTCAATTGCTGGATGCTCTCGACGGCGCCAGGAAACCCTAAACCCACTTCACAAGTCCTGGGAGTATCCTATGGATTTGGTAGGATGCACAGCAAAAATATCAGATACTCATTTTTGTTAGAAATCAAGTAATGGAGAGATGTTTTGGTATTCGAATTTCGTTTGTTTGTTTAGAATAAGCCTTTTATTACAAGAGAAATCATGGAAGTGTATGGATCTTCTTACATTATTGTATGAATTTTATTATAAAATATTTTTTATATTATTTATTTCAGAGTAAATATTTGAATATCCAGTGAATATTATTTTAGAGCCCATAAGTACAGGTTTTTATTTAATAAACTTGTTGTGTAAAAAGATATCTAATATCAAACTCTAACATTTTTGTTTAAATTGTATTTTCCAATATTTTATATGATATTAATTTCAGAGTAAATATTTAAATATCCATTTATTTTCTTCTATATTCTTGTTTTAAATTAAGATAAGATAATGTATATAATATGAAAAAAATCTAAGAATCGAATGGATCTTCTTACATTCTTTTATAAGATACAATATTGTTGTATACTATTTATTTCAGAGTAAATATTAAAATATTCATCTAATATACCCATTGCATTCTTATTTATTTTTATTTTGAACCCATAAGTAAAAGTTTTAAATTAAGATATTTTTGATGTTATCAAATGACCAGCAATATTTTAAGTTGTTCACTTAATTTAAAACAGATTTAATTTAAGACTTTCCCTCAGTGTCGTATTAGAGATTCCCAGAGATTGCATTGAGTGATTTTTGAAATGATTTTGGATATGCGAATTGTGGCACATGTCGCAGCTCCTTCCGAGCACCTTGCACCAAACCCCCCGAAGTCCCGCCCAAAAGTGTCCTGCACCCAGAGGATGCCTATTGTCTGAGCTCTGCTTTCATTTAGTGCAACACAAACTCGGAACATTCCTCACCCGGTGGACAGGACATGCAGATTATATTGAAAACAATTTAAATGTAGATTTTGGCGTTAAGAGATATTATTCTTCGACGCCAGGTGCGTTGGTTCACTCACACACGCACACACAAATAAGAGTGTGTACAAATTTAACTGCTAATGTGTGTTGGAAGCCCTGTGTGTGAGTGGGTGGTTGGGTGGTTGGGTGGTTGAGTGGGTGGGTGGGAAAATCCAGCCACACAGCTGCCCGAGAGAGAGTTGCAGGCACTCCTCCCCCCCCGGACGGCTTCTTACTTAAGTGTTGTTTCATGTCACCTGGAAAGCATTTGGACATGAAATTGTCGCTTTTCAGTATGTGGCTCACACACACACACTGGCACACGCAGAGATACCCACTCACACAGATACACGGCACCACTACCATCTCTCGGCGAAAAATCTTCTTGAATCGCATACTATACACACACACTAGTGTCCTGGGCATGGTGAATAATATAATAAAATCCTTTCGCAAAACGATAAACGATAAAGTCACCGGAACAAGCACAAAAAGGACTCGGCCATGCAAATTGCTTTAAATGAATTTGTTTTTGTTTGGCTCGGTGTTTGTGTATAGTTTGTTTGAATACCAAGCCACGACTCCGAGGGGAGCCATGTTTCATGTTTCAACACTAAAGATTCTGTTACAAATTGCAATAATCCTCGAGCATATACTTTCGGCCATTCATCGTCCATTTTTAACCCGCAATCCGGACCCGGAACCGAGAGGTTGGCAGGTGTTGGGTTGGGTTGGCTAAGTGGATGGATGGATGGACGGATGGCTGGAGGTTGGCTCTGGGCTTGGAGTGGAGGTGTTGGTGTAGGTGTTGGCATCCACCACATCACCACTCACCAATCAGTGGTTGGCGTTATCAGCTAGTTTGGCGATAAGCAATCAGCACCTGGCCATCTTATCGGCCACTCGAAATGAAATTGCTGATCAAACAGAACAAAAGCGCGCGCGCACACAAACATTCACCAAACATTCATAAATGGAAACATACTTATTTACTCACTTCTCAAAACAAATCAACAAATCGGTGCTCTTTGTGGTTCAAGTGCCGATCGCCGGAGTCAAAAGCATCCGATTGGGAATGGGAATGGAAATGGGAATGGGAACGGGAATTGGTATGGTATGGTATTGTAGGCCCAAACCCAAACCCTAACCCGAGGGCCCTTTCCTCCGAATTCTTTGCGCGTGCGTTCCCTTTTGTCGGCATTTTGACATCCCATCCGCAGTCACGATTGATTGTCGCAACAATTGACGTGATTTCTAGTTTCCAATTGGTTTTTGTTTCTGTTCGACCCGCTCCAGAATTATCGGTGCCAAGCCCAACACTAGCACTCACACTCTCGCACGTGATAAGTCCCCGATAAGGGATCGGGACAGGGTTCTGGAAGTGGAAGTGGCTCTACGGATCTCGGACCTCAATTATAAGTAGATGCTTTGTATGGACAGCTGTCTGTCCGCCGGTGGCATGCGTCACGATTCACTCAATTGCATGCACTGGGATTGTCACTTTGCCACACTGCCGCATGACCGATCAAAATTGGAATGGATAGCACGTCGGAAGTGATTCGGAATGTCACCACTTTGGTCTAATGGTCATTTAATCGGGGCATTATAAATAGAAATGAAAGTAATGGAATTTGGGGTGATTGTAAAATATTACATATTTCATTTGGATTGGTATATATTTAAATAAAGTTTAAGATAGAATGAAATGTAATGGATATTACATATTTCACATCCAATAATACATATTTAAAGAAAGTTTTATTTTGGTTCGTAGATTCTATCGTTTTAAATAATAAATCAAAATCATAATAATTTATATCTGGACATTATTATTCATTAAGAGGTTTTACTTTTTAGATAAACCATTTTTTTTAATTCCTTTTTTTGGTTTTCTAAAATGCATCGAAACATATATTAATGATGTACCATTTTTTATAATTCGCTGTTTAATATTTTTATATACTAGTATTTAACAAATCGACTCCATTTCAGTTAGGTTTCCTAAAGCTTTTTCTAAATTTTTGTTGAACATAATTTTACTTCAGCAAAAAATAATTTTACTTCCAAAATAAATTTGGTTTCTCCTCATAAAGGTAAACATTTCCCTCTTCGCCTATTATTTCCCAACCAGAAATAACAGCGAAATTTCAAACTATACTGATAGTAATTAACATTAATATAAAGCCAGAATAAAATAAATCTATATTACACAACTTTCGTCTGCTTAATTGACTGCAATCTTGGCTGCGTTGCCCTTGTATCTTGTACCCTTCCGCCCGAACAGGGAAAGTTTTTGGTAACTACCTCGGCTGGTTGTTGCCAAGTTAAGTCCCTCCAGAGGGATTGGCTAACAAGCTTTTAAGTACGTACCTGTACTCCGCAGAAGTGAAATGAGTTCAAGGATGTACAAAGTTTCTCGGAATTACCGGAAAAGTTGTAAAAAGACAAAAAAAGTATGCTATAAAATAAGATAATTATGAACTTAATGCAGAGGAAGCTAATGTACCAATAACTTGTCAAATTGCGAGAGATATTAAGCACGCATATAAAATAAAGTATTTCGAGCTTAACAAATGCATTCCTATTCCAAGAAATAAGAACAGCATCGGGTAAGTTAATTTATTTGACAGCTTCTTTGGAGTATTTAACACTCTTATTTGCGCAAATAAACTTGTGCATCATTATAAATAGACAATTATATAGTATGTACGGCAATGTTCGGTATGACGGATTGACTATGATAGCACAATTATAAATTATGTCCACTTATCCCTTCGAAGGAAATGGAGCCAAGGGAATGAAGCCCATGCCATGTCGCCCTCCGTGCAAAAGTGCGAGAGAGATTCATGTTTGCCACCCAAAGTGAACAACATTTGCGAATTTCGAAATTAAATTCCGTGTCATTCCGTGTAAATCATTTGCAAAATTGCCGCTCTGCTGCCGCATCTAGTGGAGCGCGGAGGCCGTGGCAATTTATCAAAAATAAATCATTTTGACGAGTTGCCCGACCAGAGACCGGGCCAGGCCAAGTAAAGGCCAACTGCAAGTGCGAATTGCGAATGCGAATGGCGATGGGCGAATTATACAGATGACATTACGGATGCCCAACTGCAACAACACACTGCATAAGTACATCGGCCCGAACGAGTACTATATGTACTATATATATATATGTACATACCTGTCGCCAGGGCTGGCGGGGCTGTAATAAATGGCAGATTAGTTTGCAAATCGCACAGTGCGTCAGTGAAATATGCGTATGTATTTACGTCCGTTGACGCACCTTGACAGGCACTTTACGAGCCCGTTTCCCCCCACCCGATCCCTGCTCCAATCCCATTCCCGATCCGCTCATTTTAACCCGGCCCTGCACAGTAATTAGTGCATCATCCCGTGTTGTGCACTTTCGGAACATCGCCACCGAGGGATGTCAGTTGTTCCATGTTGTGCACCAGTTCTCTTCATTCTGGCCAAAGTTTTTCATTTTCCCCGGTCTAACGAGTGTTCTCTCATTTATTTTAAACACATTTATCCAGCTTGGCAGATCGTTCGAAAAAGGGAAACATTAAATTTGTTAAGAAAAACGTTTCTATTTTTACAATCCATGTATGTTTTATTTTTGGAACTAAATAATTTGATGAATACTTTAAATATCTCAAAATATTTATTGTGCCTTTTCTTATTATTTATCCATTTTATTGTTCCGAAGAACACATTGAATTTGTTAAAAAAAAATGCTTTGGTATGTATATTATATTTCTAGAGCCAACAAATTTCCAAATATAATTTTTTACTCGTAAATACATTTAAATGTGCAAGGTTCTCTTATGCAGTTGTTATATTTTATTGATGAATAATAAATATTATTAAAAAAATATTTTCACTAGATTTAAGTGCCTTTTCCTGATACTAAAAATCAGATTGAGTTAAAAACGATTTAATCTAATATGTGAATAACGCAATGTTATATTTCTAAATGAACATTTAATTTTTTGGGCCCCACTTAAGTATTTGTATAATGCAGGTACAGTTTTTAGACCCTGTACCCAAAGGGTAAAGGGTATATTAAGTTTGTGCAAATGTATGTAACAGGCAGAAGGAGGCGTGGCAGACCCCACAAAGTATATATATTCTTGATCAGCATGACGAGCTGAGTTGATATAGCCATGTCCGTCTGTCCGTCTGTCCGTCTGTCCGTCTGTCCGTCCGGATGAACACACGGATCTCAGCAACTGTAAGAGCTAGAGGAACCGTATTACCAGTGTAGATTCTTCTAATACTGAGTAAATTAGAGTTTATTTTTTTAAGTCGGTGCCACGCCCACCGCCCCCGCAATTAGTATATGAATCTTTGCACTGCCCTGCACTGCACAATTTTCAAGCTAAAATTTTTTTAAAAATACCCATGCAATTGGAGCATAGATTTCTACCGATCCTGAAAATTTCATCAAGATTGGTTAATTAGAAAGCGCACAATAAATACCTAAAGTTTACAGGCGCTAAACACAAAAAATCTTTTTATTTGCGCAAACAAACGGTAAATCGCTTGCGTTCGGTGGTTGATTTTTCTCGGAAGTGCCGCTGCCGCTGCGCTGCCACTACCTTCTTATACATACATTCGAATGTGTATGTATGTATGTATGAATGTGCGTCTTCAATATATTTATACTGTATTAGCTGCCGATTCAAAAAGTTTGGGTTTGTCGAATGGTTACTACGTTCGGCTTAAAACGCGAAGATCTTGGGTTCGAATCCCAGACCGGACTCGGTGGAATATAACATAAATTTTTTTTTTTTGGTTTTTTTTTATTTTGCCTAAAACCAAATTTGTACAGGGTCTGTAACAGTCGGGAAACTCGACTGTAACGTTCTTACTTGTTTTTAACTACATTATTTGCCGAATACCATTGATAGTTTCTCAAATGAAAATAATTCCACATATTTTTTGTATACTCGTAGATCCATTTAAATGAGCAAAATTCTTTTATGCAGATGTTGCATTTTATTGATGAATAATAAATAATCACAAAAAAGAGTCCTGCGAATACTTACACTAGAAATAATGAAAGTGCCTTTTCCATGATTTCAAAATCATATAGAGTTAAACCCAATTATAAACTAATCTATATGTCAATAACGAATTGTTCCCCTTCTGGACACCCAACAAAATATGATTACATTTCCGAAAGGTATGTTTCGTAGCATGTTTGTGTCAACAATTCGTGTTGCCCAACGCCTGGGAAAGTCATTCAAAAGTTAAACAAGATTTGGAAATTAACGCGAATCGATTAAAACAAATTGAAACAATGCTGAACCGGCTGCCAGCATTAGCATCGTAAACTAATTGCGGGCAAGTGTAAATGCTCCGCCAGTAGTAAAAAATTGTTTTCCCCTGGTGACAACAGTCGCATGTCGGCGCATTTTAAAAGCAATCATCAATTATGCAGCCCCGACTTCAGTTGTTCGCTCATTCGGGCAAACGTCTCGGCATTAACGATGATTAGTCGCGAGTCAGGAGCCATCGACGACCCACTTAGGCTCTTTTTTAATGGTTTTAAGTAATGCCGATTCCGTAGTTTTTCTCTGTCAATTTTATGAGAAATTGCCTTTAAATAAAGTCGTAAATTAACCGAAGGCAATTGCCATTTTGGTGGATTTTGGGAGGTTGTTGCCTCAAAATTATTGATCAAGAAAATATATTCGCTTGAGATATAAAATATTAAAATTATAAAAACCTTGTTAAGTAATCCCGATCCCGTAGTTTTTCTCTGTCAATATTATGAGAAATTGCCTTTAAATAAAGTCGTTAATTAAACGAAGGCAATTGCCATTTTCGTGGATTTTGGGAGGTTGTTGCCCGAAAATTATTTATCAAGAAAATATATTCGCTTGAGATATTCAATATTGAAATTATAAAAACCTTGTTAAGTAATCCCGATCCCGTAGTTTTTCTCTGCCAATTTTATGAGAAATTATTAACCGAAGGCAATTGCCATTTTCGTGGATTTCGGTCGGTTGTTGATCCAAATTTTATAAGCTTAATATATTTAATTGGGAATGTATTTTAAAAATTAGTAAAAAATATTTAAATAATTCAAAATTTAAAAAATTCTATTCAAATAAGCTACAAAATTGTACTAAAAAAGAAAATTTACATTTTATAAACATAGGGGATAAATTGAGCTCTTTTTTTATAAACCCTTTTCCTGACCTTCCTTTACTTTCTACATTCTATATAGATTAATCATAAAAAATATCTTTAATTTAAAAACGTATTAAATAGCCTTAGATTTTTGTATTAAATTACAACCGATTGCTGATCAAATTTAGTTAAGCTCTGCCAAATTAAAATCCCAATAACGCTGCTGTTTAAGCATTTTGCGGTTGTCCAATCGAAATTCGAAATTAATTCTGATCCATTTAAATGTCAGATCAACCAAAATAATGCGACCAATCTGCACCTAGTGGTCGGGGCAGGGCAGTGGAAGTGCAGTTTCAGCCATGGAAAGCACTCAAATTGGTAAATAAAATTATACGGGCGTTCGCAAACTCAATAAATAATTATGTGTTACGTTTCAGCGGAGGATGGCGGAGATACTCAACGAAGGGCAGGATGGAGGGATGGTAATGGGAGGTATCTGGGCCTGGGTCTGGGTCTGCAGTTAATGTACATATTTGGCGACCAGCCGCAGGACGGGCAGAAGGCATCCGGCATCGGGCAGGCCACCATTCCGACCATCCTCCATTCCGGCCACAGGGCGTATGCGCATTTATTAAATGCGCATCGCTTGCGTCGCCTTTCTTGGCCAACGGACATCGGAGTTCCAATTTGCAGCACAATGCAAATTGCATTGTAGTCGAGTTATTGTATAATTGGTGCAATGTTGCCGGGGCAACCAAGGATGGGATGGGATGGGTTGGTTTGGGTTGGGTTGGGATATGTGGGGCTGCCTCGAGACCCGGACTGTGGACTCTGGACTGTGGACTCCGGGCCGATGTCCATGTCCATTGCCGTGCAATGGCGCTTGTGTACGTGTCAATAAATTAAAATGAGAATTGATTCGCTTACGCCCGATTTAAGCAACAACAGATATCCACGCAGGATAGCGCACAGTTACAGATACACGCAACCAGATGCAGATGCATTTGCAGATACAGATACGGATACAGATAGTGAACCTCAGCCGGGTCTCCATTTTCATTGCTAAAGGGTGCAGCCAGCACACACGCATTTCGAAACTATTAACAAACAAATTAAATGTTGGACCCGCACTTTAAAACCCAATTTCAGAACGCATTACAAGAAAATTCCATTAAACAATGCCTCGGATATATGTGGATATATGTGGATGTAGAATCGCCCTGTTCTTGGCCAGATCGCCCAGACATTCTGTCACCAGTGTGTCTCTCTCTCTCTGGGCCGCATTAAGATAAGAGAAATCGTCTAACAAAACGCATAATCTGGCCGTGGTAAGACAATTTAAATTTATTTCAAACACCGTGAATAATACAAATCATGGATGAACAGAACACAGCCGAAACAAGATAACTGCCAAGAATCGAAGCTTTCGACCGAGTCCGACTTGTCTGCGGGTCCAACTCCAACTCCAACTCGGGGATATCTTTTGGGGAACGGCGACAAACCTGTAGATAGTAAATGTCAGCCGCATAATAAAATTAGCTGTTTTAATGACAACGGTATGAGAGTTGAGAGTGCCTTGGGCTCAGCTCCAGGCTCTCTAGGCCTTCGGTTTTTTTTTTTTTTTTAAGAATCCGAATTCGAATCCGACTTGAACCTGAAACGGAGACCGTTGAAATATTGGCGGCAAGGAAATCGATTGGTATACCAATCAAACGGCATCGTAAATACTATCTTGACCATCTGCAACCTTGCAGCGGTGGAATAGTGCTGTCCATAAATTTCCACAAGTGACATTTCTTTGTCATGTTAATTAGACCGCCAAGGAGATGCTCGAAACTCGATAGGGCATCTTAAATACCTGATCTAAGAATCAGAAACAAACATAAAATGCATATGTATCCCGAAAGGTTATTCCCAAGAAATCGACCTCCGATACATGTGTGGAAAACGCAGACGATGTGGCGACACATTTTCCGAGTTTTTGGGAGTGTACATTAAACTCATCTCATTAAGATGTGAAAAATTCTATTTCATTAATAAAATATTCAATTCCCGAGTCCCGCATAATTAACTATTCCATGTTGATTTCTTCCATCTTTGCAGAAAAAGATACCCATCGCCTACGAAGTGATCTTAGTCAACGTTTAGGTGTTAGAAAATGATCAATAAAGTTTGTTACTATTTTTAAAACGATTAAGGAAGTGTTATGAAAGATAAGTTATAAATATTTTAGTTCTAGTTATTTCGAGTATTATTATTTATCTAAGAAAATAATTAATATGAAAATATGGAAAATCTATGTGTATCTAATCACCTAAGAATAACACTTTTCATCTCTCAAAAACTCAATAAATAATACAAAAGATAAAAACTAAATATTATTCTGGTACTCAATTATTTTTAGCATTATTGTTTTTCCAAGAAAATAATTAATATAGAAAATATAAAAAATATGTGTTTACCTAAAACACCTCCAGTGGTATGTTCATCTTTCAAAAACTCAAGTGCTTATCCCACAAGGTGGCGGCGATCCCAACACCAGTGCCTAATGTGCCCTAATGGGCATAATTATTTTAGCTTGTCTTATCATCGGCAGTTGTCTAAATATACATTTGTATACTCGACTATACCCCGCCGATGTCGGGAGTAATCAGTTGCCTTGACAAAGGTGCCCATTGGTTCCACATATTGTGGGCGCTTTTTGTCGTATCTTTTTTTTTTTGGGATTTCTTCGGTTGTAGTTTAATTCTCCGTTTCTCAAAAAATTTCTGGGACAGCAGACCAACATAGGTATGGTCATGATTGATTGCCCACAATACATGTCCATTAAATATGACTTTAAGCCGAGGCGTGTGGATCGTAATAGATGATGATGAAATCTCTTTGGCTGGCTGTAATCAATTATTCACGGAATCCATTGACAAATTTATACATATATATTGTCCCCGAGGAGAGCTACCAGTATTTTCCTATGAAATATTATTTGGAAACTTTCTTTGGAATATTTTTGGGTCGATCTTTTGGATTTTTTACTCCTTTAACTTTCACTAAATTTAATAAATTGTAATTTAGAACAGATGAACTTAATATATCCCAATAGTTTTAAGGTAATTTAATTTTTAAACAAAACTACCTGATTAAATTAAATTTTGTAATCAAATTTCGTGGAAACTGTGCAAATGTATCTTTAAGAAGTAAGATATAATATAAAGTGTATATAGTGTATACAGAGTGCAATATTAATGAAAATGCTACCAAAATTTTAGAATGAAATATTATTTAAAAAACTTTCTTTGTAAAATTTATGGGTAAACATTTTATGGAACGTCGATCCTCTAAATTTTTTCTGTTTGAAATTTCACTAAATGCTATCTAATCTAAAACTAAGTTATTTCTCTAAAATGTAAATAAATTGATTTTTGTTAGTAGAGATTAACATAATATTTTCCATATATTTTTGGGAATTCAATTAGTATGAAATATCATTTAAACAATAAAATTATATTCTAACTACAATTTCAAGGAAACTACATAAATTTATCCAACGATAAAATGCAAATTAACTAAAAACTTCGGAGTTCCTTTGGCTTAATTAAATAACTTCCTAAGGAGCGTTTCGGAATTGACTTCCTTTAAGATAGACTCCGCCCCAGAACCATTCAGCTGGGGCTGCTCATTGAGTCAAGTCTATAACTCACACACAAGAGCACTCGGTCTCGTTCTCGAACTCGTACTCGTACTCGTACTCGCAGTCGAGGATGGCATTAGGGAAATTAGCATACGCCATCAAGTATACGCCCTCGTGTGCAATGGGCAAAATGCTGCCTTGGCAGCAGCCGGAATAGACAGACTACACACTCATGTCACGATGCAATTTCAGGATATTAATTGTTATAGTTGCGAGATGTGTCTGCTTGAATTGTTCCTGAGGCTTTTGTGCGTTGCAACGAGTTTCTAATCTTGTTGAAAACAAACGTATCGCCCTGCCTGGCTCTCTGTCAAAGGCAGGAACTGAGTCCTGGATCCAGGATTCTGGCATTTCGGCTGCACTGACACTGGGATTTCCGTACATGACAAGCGGCAGCTATAATTTATAGAAGCTGCGTAAGTAAGCTGCGTGGTTAAGGATGCGATGCAATGCGTCGGAGGAGGAGAGGGTTAAATTTTGGAATCAAAACCGGAGGGGTTGGAGCTGTAGAATGTTTGCCTGGGCTCCGCACTCACACCCACATCCACATCCACTTCTACTTCGACATCTTGAGCAGGCCAGGGTCTGCTTGAATGCTGTGTATTTGTTCTCGTCTTGTTTCACTAAATGACACTTTGCATTCTTGTAGCATCTTGGATGCTCCAGCTCCAGCTACAGCTTCAGCTCCAGCTCGAAGCCACCACCGAAAAATACCTCATCCCCATCCCTCAACTATATTCCACTAGAATGCAGAAAGGCATCTGAAGGAATTTTCCCTTCATTATTCCTTGGGCAAATTTGTGTTCTTTGGTATTTTATAATTGAGTGTGAATACTTGCGATTAATATGAAAATTTGTGAAAATTTAATAAAATATCCTGCCCAGTTTCCGGTTCAATAATGCCCGAGCACAACTAATTGCTTAAGCAGCTTCGAGTATTTAAGCAAGCTTAAGATAGGAGAAAGCAGCTTAGGCTTAGCCTTGTCGAATATATCTTTCTATTGTTTATGCTTAAGAGGCACGAACACACTACACTCGTAGTGTTGTTGTTTGTTTGGCTTAAATATTTGCGAAAATTGTTAGCACTGCAAATTTATACAACATATTTGCTCACAGCTACGGTAGAATGCATTATTAAAGTAATCCGTGGAAATAAGATATTGCCTTTTGGCAGGGCATTTTTGTAAATGTTATTTGAATGTGTTATAAATTCAGAGAAATTCCCCATAATTAATTCCGGTTTTTAAATGGGGAATTGTTTAAAGAAAAAGTAGTACGAAAAATATTTGTATAGTTTAACATTGAAAATTTTCACTTTAAATAAAATGAATAATTTTTATAAATATTATTTAATTGGAATCTTTTTTGTTCATTCATATCTTTTACTTTATGTAGGAAATTTAATAGTTAAACTAATTTCAAAGCTACCTTAAATTTGTTTAAATATTTTAAGATTATTTTTAGGCTCCTCTGCACATGTTCAATATTTTAATGAATAATTTTAATAAATGAAATTTTATTGTTTGCTTGAAGACCCATTGTTCTGGTTAAAGTAGTCAATTAATCGTTTTACAAACCAGAATGTTAGAAAGGGTGGCCTTAAATCAACTTCACCGCTTAACGTTTTCGACACTTTAGACAAAAAGAAATTGATGTGGCATTCACTTTGCTTCCCAAATACATAAACTCATATGAAATGATGGCATTAGTAGAGATGCCCCCCGACCACTTGTCCAGAGAGATGACTACTCAAATCTCCCCCCCCGATTCTCCAGATCTCTCTCGTCTGGGATTTAGGCATAAAGAAGGCAACTAATCACAAATACGACTCGTACCTACTACTGCGACTGTCAATAATAAATTACCGTGATTTTCACATGGTGTTGAAGGATTGCCCACACACAAGGCATACTTGGAAACGAGCTGAGCCAGAGCGGAGTGGAGTGGATTGGAGTGGAGTGGAGATCAAGCTGGAAAGCAAATGCGACAAGTTTCCAAATGGGTAACAATTTTCAAAGTGATTAATTCGCCTGCTGGCTGCCATCGAGCATTCGGCCATAGGATTGATTTATGGCCGCAAGACGTTAAGTGGATGCAAGATAAGTTAACTGTCGTATATCCTCGCCGCTGGTGACCGATCCCAGTCCCAGTCCCAGTCGCAGTCGATCCGAACTGTAGCCGAGCCGATCTGATCCGATCCGATCCGAAACAATACCGGGAATGGAAGTGGCCTGAAGTGGCATGAAGTGGCATGGAGTGCTGATGCTGCAACAGCAACCGAACCTGAACCTGAACCGGCCCATGGATCGGATCCCATGGTTTATGACCCATAAACGAGATCGCTTCACAAGCCAAGACGAAGAAGGATCTCTCTGCTCTGCTCGGCTCTGCTCTGCTCCGCTTGGTGGCGTATCGTATCTTCGAGATACGATTAATTTGGCCGGCTTACTGATTGGCCCCCTGTGTAATGGGAAAATTTTATGCGCAGCTCGGTCATTTAGCATTGTAAAACAACCCATAAAGCGAAACTAAACTATGGGAACGGAACTAATGTCCCGCTGATGGCACCATCGAATTACTGAAAACCGTTTAAGAAATTAGTGGCTGTTGCATTTGTGAGCGCCACCACTCTGCATGTGGCATGCGGCTTTTAATGGGGCTGGGGATGTGCCCGTTGTGGATGTGGATCTCCTGTACCCGTCTCTCCACGTGGGCATTGCCACGTCTGTGTCCACTCGAACACATGTTAACTGTGTCAAACAAAACCAAATTAATCACTTGCACTTACAAATACGAGCATCGCAACTTAGAGTCTACGGTTTACGGTTTACGGCCTCCGTCGACTGTCAATTTCAATTGAATTGGCAATTTGTTGCATAATCGAGCCACTGCTAAATGTTAATTTATCAAACGGCGATAGTCGCTACAAATTGTTTTCCCCATAAACGCCAACTTCCACGTACCCCAGCACAAACCCAAAGATGCCAAGTTTGTTTTCGGTTTCCATGTCTCGCATATTTGACAATTTGTACACCGATTCGGCAAATGTTTACCTATATATTTTGGATACCTTATATAAGCATACATTATTTTTACAGACGATTTCTTTTCATCTGCTTCGGGTTAAGAAAGGGATTGTAAGACTATTGCATCAACTTACAGTTTGAATATACAATATACAATACAATATAAACAAATTTTAAATTTGGTAAATTCTGACCACTCCTGTTATAAAATTTAATATACAAAATATTTCCCCATTCCATTAACAACTTCAATGCCCATTTCGAGACGATTTCTTTTTATCTGTTTATTTCAGATTGTTAAAAGGATTGTAAGTATATTACAGACAATTAAAATGTTAATCGTACTATATAAATATTCATAGTATGTCAAAAACATCTTTAAATATTTGTAATCTGTAAAATTCTGACCTTTCCTGTTCTAATTTTAATTTAAAAACATATATGAAAACTATAAATAAATATTCATCCCATTTCATTAACAACTACAAAACCTATTTCGAAACAAATTCCTCGAGATTAAAAGTCAAATTTTTATCTTAATAATAAAATATCCCTCATATAAAAAAATAAAAACCATTTACCAAACCCTGAACTACAGACCAATCCCCATCCAATTGTAATTTGAAAATATATATTTAAATATATATTTTCCCATTCCATCAACAAATACAATACCCCCTTTCAAAGGCAAAATCATATTTAATTACACTCTAACCATTTTTGTGCAATTCTGTCTTGTTTTTTGTCTAGCCCCAATTTGGGTAATGAGGAAAATAATAAAATATTACATTTCCAATCGATTAATGACACTTGTTTTAATGTCATATTTATTACAAAATGCCCGTTGTAGTTGTCGCTGCTTTAGAACAGCCTTTCCAACCATAATGCGATGGAAAATAATGCTAATTTCGTAATTGAAGGAAAAAGGTAAAAAGGTAATTAGCCATAATTCCAGAGTGCAACAACAACAACAACTACAACTAAAAACAGCGCGACAACCAGTTAAATTAAAAATCAATAACCACTCGAATGTGTTGGAATGTGTGTACAATGTGATTATCAAATAAATAAAATGGCTTGTTAAGTGTCATAAAAGTCGTCGAATGTTGGATGTTGGATATAAACATTTTTAATAAAAATGTTGTACCTAAAAAAAATTATCCCCTTAAAAAAGCCAACCCAACCCAAATTAAGAACTCACTTTAAAACTTTCATGATTATAAAGAATTTTATTAAACGATTTAAAATTATTTAGATTATGTGTTCATATAGACGAAGTGTTTAGTGTGAAGTCTGTTAGACAATGAAAAACGTATCACAGTTTACAATCTTATTGCTCTAGTTTAGTTTAGTTTAGTTTAGTTAATTAATTAATTCATAATTAGCCTACGCTTACATTGCAGTTTGAAAAGAGAAACATTTGATCTGGTACTCTAAATACGATGAAACTTGAAGTTAGTTGACGCGATATAGCCAATACAATTAATATTACACAATCCATCAAGTGCTTGCACGATCCCACAGGGCCTTAAATCAACTATATACTATATATATATATATACTATATATAAGTGTAACTCTTAGTTTGCGAACTTCTTGAAGAGCGGCTTGAACATGGCCTCATGATGCGAGTGATGCGGATGCGATTGTGGATGCGGATGGGGGGAGGAGGAGCTGCTACTGCTGCTGTTCCCGCTGCTGTACTCATCCCGGGGGGAGTACTCCCCCAATCTGGCAGAGAAGTAGCCAAAGGCATTACTACTAATGCTACTGCGACAAGTACCGGTCATAGGGGCTTGAGAAGCGGTAGGCAGGAGACTCAAAGCTCCGCTCAGCACCTTCATATTCGGCGGAGTTTGGGGTGGAGTATCGGGTTGGGCTTCGGGAAACCCCATCCCCCGCTGACTCGGATGTGGATGCCGGTGGAAGGGCTGCCGCACCGCCGCCTGCTCCGAACTTTCCGTAGTAGGGATGATAGGCGTGTGGGTGGAGGTGCTGGAGGTGGTGCTGCTGCTGCTGCCGCTGCTCCTGGGGGCCACCTGCTGTTGCTCCAGCTGCTGCTGCAGCTGCTCCAGCTGCGGCATACTGCTGCTGTAGGGCACTGTACTGCTGTTCGTAGTATGCAGCTGCTGGGTCGTGGCCCCTAGAAAACCCCCGTAGCCCGTGGTGTGGGGCCTCAGGTAGGGGGCTCCTCCATTGAACGGGTGACCCTGGTGCCCGCTGCTGCTGTTGCTGGTGACTCCCTGTTGCTGCCCCATTCCTGCTGCTCCCTGCTCCCCCATCTGGCCGTGGTACTGCTGATTGAGGTGCTGCTGCAACTGCTGCTGCTGCTGTTGCAACTGCTGCTGCTGCTGCTGCTGGAGGGGCATGGATGGGTGGTGACCCTGCTGATGACCCTGGTGACCCATGTAGGCCGGCGGCGGGGTCTTGCATCCAACTGTGTCGGCCAGACTCCAGATCTTGGGCTTGGTAGCTGGAATCGGCACGCCACAGTCCCGGCCTAGTTGGTTTTTTGGCTCCCCATGCTCAGCCTGCAATCCCTTCAGTCCCTCCCCCTGAAATGGAGCCGACATTATGCCCTGCTGACCCGGCTGATAGTAGGCGGGATGCTGGTGATGGTATGGATGATAGGCAGCCGGATGGCCGCCTCCGGAGCCACCACCGCCTCCATGGTAGCCTCCACCACTGCCTCCAGAGGGATAGCCGAAGCCAGCTCGCAGGATGTTGGCCTGACCCAGGCACTTCTGGTCCTGCTCTTCGATGGCATCCTCCTCCTCTTTGGTCTCATCTGATTGAAATAAAACACCAGCTGTAAGCATAAAACCCAACAAAAGAGATAGAACCCCTATAATCCTGTACCTTTGGCCAAGCCCACACTCTGGCTTCCCTTGTTCGGCTCCAGGTCTTCCTTGTCCTTTTCATCGTCGGACACCAGAGCATCATCATCGTCGTCGGTGCGATTCTTCGGCTCCCAGGTCATCTTGTTCTCCTTCTTCAGCCGGCGGCGGGCATTGGCAAACCAGGTGGAGACCTGGGTCAACGTCATCTTGGTGATGATGGCCAGCATGATCTTCTCACCCTTGGTGGGATACGGGTTCTTCTTGTGCTCATTCAGCCAGGCCTTCAACGTGGCCGTTGATTCCCGAGTAGCATTCTTCCGGCGAGCTGCCAGGTCGTAGCTGGCTCCATAGCTAAAAAAAGCAAAATAAATTTTACAGAAATTAAATTAAATATTTAAAATTGTTATTTAATATTTTTGGGGAATTTCTGGAACTTATTTATTAGACAAATTATTACTAAATATAAATTAATTTCTATTTGGTGTTCCGCCATTCTAAAGAAATATAATTTTTAAATCATTTAAAATTATTGTTTAATAATTTTATATTTATTACCAACAAAAAATAAACCAAAAGACAAAAAAATAGTTGTTCTCCTTGTATTAATTGGTGTTCCACCATTCCGGATCTAATTGCATGGTCCTAGCAAAAAAATCGTGGGTGAAGAAAACGCGGCAGCAGAGAAACATGGAAATTCATTAAAAATGCGGAAAACTCAAATTGATGTTTTCCTACTACAAATCCCCACTCCCACTCCCCATCCCAGACCCACTTCCTCGCTCCCGGGATCGTAGTCCTGGCAGTGTAATACAACGTCAAAATATTGTAAAACATAGTTGTGAAAGAGGGCACGGCCACAAAAAGCAGGAGCAACGTCTCCGGCAATAACGAGGACGACAAGTGGGTGCAACCGGGTGATCCAGTTGTACTCCAACCAGCCGGCAGTGCACTTATCGCATTTTTTAACCCACCAGAGGCTGTGTGGCAACAACACCCTCAATCCGCCCTCCCACTGTGAGTCCTTTCGCAATAATGGTCTATGGAAGGATTGGATTTGGGATTGGGTGAGGGATTGCCTCCGAGCACTTCCTAGCTAAATTAAGCCCCCAACCCATGCGTACTCCGCTGCACATCCGGCTCATCCGTTTCACTTTCGGGTCTTCCTCGCCCTCACCCACACCCAATCCTCCTCCGACTCGCTTTATTCTTTCCTCGTTTTTTGTTGCTTTTCATGGGATTTTTATGGTGCCACAATCAACAGTTTGTGCGGTGAATTTTACAACAAGATAAAGAACGAAACTCGGGACCAGGACGAGGACCACTGCCCCGTCGAAATGTAAATTCGACGTCCTTTCTCCTTGTCATCCCCTTTTATTGGATCTTTTTTTCGGTTCGTTTCGTTTTCGGTTCTTTTTATACCCTTGCAGAGGGTATTATAATTTTGACCAGAAGTTTGCAACGCATGTGGGCAGTGTGGAGGACGTTGGCAGTGATTAGCAGAAGAGTTTCGGAGGAGGACTTGTGATTTCACATTCAATCAACTTGCATGTTGTAAAAGTTTTACTGCAACAGCAATATATACGGCTATATTGACCGGCCAGGGTTTAGGCACTCATATTAGAGAATACTTTTTATTTGTTTACATTTCATTTGCTTAGGCTAATGCATTTTATTTAAACTCTCGTATTTGATTAGTTATTTATTTGATGAATAGCTGCCATAAAATAGTTTTAATGGCCCACAAAGTTTAATATTATTGCAAGAGAGGAGATGATTTCATTTAATGATTATTGTAGGTTAGCAATTCCTGAGACTAGTTACGATTAAATGGGTTTTAAAAGCATTATGGTCGAGAAATAAAATAAAATACCACTAAAAAGCATTTGCTGTACGTTATGGGCAGGCAAATCAGATTTGTCCAATGACCGTGACCACAGAGAGCTTGTGAAGCCCGTAATTTTAGGCACGTAACATATACCCGGGAATCGGAGAATCAAGAATCGAGAATCGCGACTATATGATTATCGCGTAGTTCGGTAGCTGGATGAGGGATGGGAGGAATGGGAGGTACTAGAGGTACTGGAGGTACTGGAGGGATCCGAGTGATACGCTTTGCGGGCTTTTTGTGCTGTTATGTTTAACAACCTAACAAACATCAATTTGTCCGTAATTGGCACGCATCCTATTTTTGTATTTCTGCCGTATAATTGCAGTGCCCGCCGCGAATGCATGTAGAGAGGGNTGATTGTGGGCAGTGTGGAGGACGTTGGCAGTGATTAGCAGAAGAGTTTCGGAGGAGGACTTGTGATTTAACATTCAATCAACTGCATGTTGTAAAAGTTTTACTGCAACAGCTATATATACGGCTATATTGACCAGCCAGGGTTTAGGCACTCATATTAGAGGATACTTTTTATTTGTTTACATTTCATTTGCTTAGGCTAATGCATTTTATTTAAACTCTCGTATTTGATTAATTATTTATTTGATGAATAGCTGGCATAAAATAGTTTTTTAATGGCCCACAAAGTTTAATATTATTGCAAGAGAGGAGATGATTTAATTTAATGATTATTGTAGGTTAGCAATTCCTGAGACTAGTTACGATTAAATGGGTTTTAAAAGCATTATGGTCGAGAAATAAAATAAAATACCAGTAAAAAGCATTTGCTCTACGTTATGGGCAGGCAAATCAGATTTGTCCAATGACCGTGACCACAGAGAGCTTGTGAAGCCCGTAATTTTAGGCACGTAACATAAACCCGGGAATCGGAGAATCAAGAATCGAGAATCGCGACTATATGATTATCGCGTAGTTCGGTAGCTGGAACTGGAGGTACTGGAGGTATCCGAGTGATACGCTTTGCGGGCTTTTTGTGCTGTTATGTTTAACAACCTAACAAACATCAATTTGTCCGTAATTGGCACGCATCCTATTTTTGTATTTCTGCCGTATAATTGCAGTGCCCGCCGCGAATGCATGTAGAGAGGGGTATAGAGTACATGTGTCTGCGTTCTTTTGGCATAACTCGTAAACAAAAAGCGAAAATGTTTCGGTGCTAGATGCTAGACTGGGATGGCTGCCCGCTAGGCTGCCAGCTAGTTACTAGCTAGCGGGCCATAATCTTGTTAACAAATCACATTCTTGTTCACACAAATACACGACCGGCGACGGATACGGCTATGTGGCCACATCTATGTGGTCGGCTGAATGGGCCGCTTATTAGTTTTTAGACCGGCTTACACACATTTACATTTTCAGCTTTTATATGAACACATGCAATTTGGTCCGGAGCCACCAATTACGGCGACCATTATCTGCGAGTTGCGATTTACAGCGGCGAGCACACATTTCAAACAAATAATGCCGGACCGAATGACATTGGCTACCGTGAGCAGCAGAACTCCGGTGGTATGCCTGTCAGTCGGTAATTACGATGGCTGTCATTGCCACCCCCAGCTCCATCTTTACCCCTGGTACTGCTCCATACCACCCCTCATCCTACTCCTCCTCCTCCTTCTCATTCCACCCCCTGCTATTTCAGACAGACAGTCAGTCAGTCAGTCAGATTTTCCACCTTTTGGATTGCCCACCACCGAGGGGCAGAGTTTCCCACTCCGGTGACAATTTGTGACGATGAACAAAACAAAGCGCAACCGTTCCTCTCTTAAATGATTGTCAACTCGTAAATATATACAAGCCCAAACTGAGAGAAAAACAAACTAAACAATTCACTTATTTACAGAAATAGTTTAGTTGAAAAGAAAACTTCTAAAAAAATAAAAATTACTTTTGATTTTGAATAAAATTTCAGGAAATTTTACAATTAAAAAAAGTGTTTGAATCATGAAAGACATATCTAAAGATAGATAAAAGATGAAAGAAATTAATTTGTTTAAATAAACTTATACAAAATTATCTGCTCATATAAATTTCATCAAATTTAACTATATTAACTATATATTCGCCAAAATAATACTTGTTTGGACACAAAAATACGTCTTCTTTTTTTAAAATAAATCAAACAATGAAATTGAATAATAAAAAGAAATAACAAAACAATAGAAATTAAATCAAAATTGGTATAATTAAAACTGGCTTGGCATGAATAAAAATTAACTTTAGTTTACGGATTTTATTTCCAATACCATTTAAGAACAAATTCAGAAAATATTTTTTCCTGACCCACCTTTTCTCTTAATGGTAAAAATTCATGAATCGNGGAAAATGCAGTTGTAAATTAAATTAATTTGGTTTTTATTCAAAATAGGTATAATACAAGTAAATACGGACTTCTTTTGAAGAAAAATAAATGCATTTAAAATAATGAGTCTTAATATGCATTAATATCAAAATGTAAATATTAGCAAGCCCAGGACATACACTTTTATGATGAACATCGATTTCCCTGTTTTTCCTGAGCCACCTTTTCGCTGAATGTACTAACCGGTACACATACTCATGCACTCCCAAGCCGGTGCAAGTACATCGGCAAGTATGTGCGTATGTACTGCCGCTCAATATGGCGGCCAACATGGCGTTCATTTGCGGCTCACACCTCTCCGCCCCCTCCCTGGCCCTGCTTCTGCCTCTGCCCCTAACCCAACCCCTGCTGCTGCCCCAGAACACATGCATCGCTTACAACTCACTCACTCATTCATTCACTTAGCTGCAGCTCGATTTCATGGGCTTTCCGCACGCAAGCCGGGCCCAGAACCCAGACCCAGACCCAAACCCAGAGCCATACCCAAACCCAGAGCCAGACCAAAGCGAACCGTCCAACGGGAAGCCGAAGCTGAAGCCGCAGCCGTTGCATGCCACTCAGGCACTTTGCCACTCTGCCAACTTGCCACTCTCTTCCCTCGATTCGGATTCGGTTTGGAATCGAACTGGGGACTCTGCCTCCTGCCTCTGCCCCTGCCCCTGCCTCCAACCTCCTGCCTCCTGTCCAGCTCCAACGTATCACTCCGGTATGTGCGTACGCACTTATGTATGCACCCACGTGGGTACATACTCTCAATGTTAATGTATGTACGCACTGCGAAAAAAACATGTGCATAAAATAAAATATTTATTTATTGTGTGATGTTTAAACTGTTTACTCCCGAAGATCACGCACATAAGTGCACAGGAAATAAAGTTGGAAATTTATAAAGAGTTTCATCTAGTTATGAAAAATGTATCTTTAGATTCATTCTCTGCGAAAATATATCACAAAAAAAATTCAACATAATTATGAATTTTGTTAAGTATGTATATTTATTTGAATTTAATTAGTTGATCGAAATTGCAAAAAAATGGTGTGTTAAAAAACTATGTAAAAAAAATTCATTTTGAATTTTGATNTTATAAGAGTAATGTACTTTTGATTTAAAATAAATTCCAGGAATTTTGTACAATAAAATAAAGTGTTTGAATCAGGAAAGAAATATCTGAAGATAGAAAAATTATTTAAGAAATTAATTTGTTTAAATAAACTTATACAAAATTATCTGCTCATATCAATTTTATGAAATTTAACTATATTATATATTCGCCAAAATAATAATTTTTTGGACACAAAAATACGTCTTCTTTTTTTAAAAGAAATCAAACAAAGAAATTGAATAATAGAAAGAAATTACAAAATAATAGAAATTAATTCAAAATTGGTATAATTAAAACTGGCTTGGCTTGAATAAAAATTAACTTTAGTTTACGGAATTTATTTCCAATACCATTTTGGTACAGATTCAAAAAATGTTTTTACCTGATCCACCTTTTCTCTAAATGGTAAAAATCCATGAATCAGATAAAAGCAGTTGTAAATTAATTTAATTAGTTTATTATACAAAATACGTATAATAAATACAGACTTTTTTCGAAGTAAAATACATGCCTTTAAAATAATAAGTCTTAATATGCATTAATATCAAAATGTAAATATTAGCAAGCCCAGGACATACACTTTTATGATGAACATCGATTTCCCTGTTTTTCCTGAGCCACCTTTTCGCTGAATGTACTAACCGGTACACATACTCATGCACTTCCAAGCCGGTGCAAGTACATCGGCAAGTATGTGCGTATGTACTGCCGCTCAATATGGCGGCCAACATGGCGTTCATTTGCGGCTCACACCTCTCCGCCCCCTCCCTGTCCATGCCTCTGCCCCTACCCCAACCCCTGTTGCTGCCCCAGAACACATGCATCGCTTACAACTCACTCACTCATTCATTCACTTAGCTGCAGCTCGATTTCATGGGCTTTCCGCACGCAAGCCGGGCCCAGAACCCAGACCCAAGCCCAAACCAAGAGCCATACCCAAACCCAGAGCCAGACCAAAGCGAACCGTCCAACGGGAAGCCGAAGCTGAAGCCGCAGCCGTTGCATGCCACTCAGGCACTTTGCCACTCTGCCAACTTGCCACTCTCTTCCCTCGATTCGGATTCGGTTGGAATCGAACTGGGGACCCTGCCTCCTGCCCCTGCCTCCTGTCCAGCTCCAACGTATCACTCCGGTATGTGCGTACGCACTTATGTATGCACCCACGTGGATACATACTCTCAATGTTAATGTATGTACGCACTGCGAAAAAAACATGTGCATAAAATAAAATATTTATTTATTGTGGGACGTTTAAACTGTTTACTTCCGAAGATCACGCACATAAGTGCACAGGAAATAAAGTTGGAAATTTATAAAGAGTTTCATCTAGTTATGAAAAATGTATCTTTAGATTCATTCTCTGCGAAAATATATCACAAAAAAAATTCAACATAATTATGAATTTTGTTAAGTATGTATATTTATTTGAATTTAATTAGTTGATCGAAATTGCAAAAAAATGGTGTGTTAAAAAACTATGTAAAAAAAATTCATTTTGAATTTTGATTAATATTTATGTATTATTAATATCTAATTAGTAAATGTAAAATGAAAGAAACTTGTGAATTAATATTGAATGATTCCTAGTTATTAAAAAACGACTTAGTACTGTTTCTTTGGTAAAATGTTTCAAATAAAATTCTCGAAATTATTTTATGCAAATTTTAGTGGAAAATGTTAAATCTTATATGTTTCTATTATTTATATTTTGTTTGTTTGTTGTTTTTTTCGATCCAGTTAATTTAGAATTTCCGTAACCATTTTTTTTTTTTAACAAATATCTTAAACTTGACTCCAAGCCTATTTATTAATTTTGTTAAGTTATATTTTGTTTGTTTGTTGTTTTTTTCGATCCAGTTAATTTAGAATTTCCGTAACCATTTTTTTTTTTAACAAATATCTTAAACTTGACTCCAAGCCTATTTATTATACCCTTTTCTTTCAGTGCCTCCGCACATTTATTTATATACAGACTCTCAGGCGTGGTATGTGTTGCGCACTGTGGCGTGCAATTAACTGCTATTATTTTTGCAGCAATCATAAATAAATAATTTCGCGCTCTCATACAGTTTCGAACAATTCAAATTTTATTATCGCCCGCCCCTTGGAGCACTTGCCAGAGGACAGAGAGGAAAATCGGTGGAAAGCGGAAAACTGAGAAGGAGAGAGGAAGGAGGAAGGATGGAGGGGAAAACGCAGCCGCCGCAAGCAATTAAATTCAAATCAATTTCAAGTACTCGCAAATATTTTGTAATTAATTACGGGCGGGCAATTGCAGTTGATTCACAGGGCCATGTATTTAAATTGGGCTAAAAGGCTTTCTATTTATTTTCCGTTAGCTGCCCTGGGTGAGGGCAATTAATTCTCATTTTCGGTGGGATGGATGGTTGACTCTATTCCTCTTCACACACAATTGGTATTCAAGATTTTTGTGTTGTCTAATTGAATTAAATGCCATTGCGAAATTATAACGAAATTTCTTACCCATAAGCCGACATGGGATCGTAGGAATAGTAGCCCGTGGTGGGCTGCAATCCGGCCGATGTCCAAGCACCCATCTCTGGGCCCGCTCCCGTGTCCTTCAGTCCGTACGGATTGCTCTGAAACGATTAAGAATTCAGCATTGAATTGAGTTATTATATTTTTGTCATGGCATAAAACACACAAAGCACACAGAAAAGCACAAATCGATGAACAAAGCATTTTCCCACAGTTTCCGAAGTTGACAATTTTGTTAACATGGAATTTATAATTTGGCAACATATTTCGCAGTGAAACAAGCAAATGCCGAATCTGGCCATATTTTACGGACAGATACACCGATCGATACCAAAAAATACATAATTTAAGGCAACAACTTTCCGAAAAATCAAAATTATCTAAGCCGATTCCGACGATTCCGACCATTCCGGCGATTATTGTTATTAAACGAGTATGAAAGCGGGCTTTTCGGGCTGACACTTTGAATTTTAATTTGGATGGGTTGGGATTGGAGTGGAGTGGAGCGGAGTGGAGTGGTGATTCCGATTCCGAATCCGATTCCGCCTGTTTGTGGCGTACGGCGATTTATGCCCTCGGAAAATGACAGCCGGATTTATGAGCGACAACTATTGGCCAGATCGCCGGCTGAGAGCGCCCAATCTGGTTGGCCCTGTCGACCCGGGCTTTTGTGGCCTCTTGATTTATGGAATGGTATTAACATTTTTAATTGCTTAACATCATGTATGCCGTTGTTTATTAATTTTTCATCCCGCCCCGCCCCGCACCAGCCACATTCAACAGACACCGCCGCTGCCGAGTGACAAATATATTTATCAAAATGTCGTTTGAACAGGTATTGGTTCCCGATCGGATCAAGCCCTAGCCCTGATTTATTTACCAATCGGAATGGCCAAATGTCAGGTGTGACTAAAATTTTGCTAGATCTTCTGCTATGGAACTTCTGCTTCAGAACTCCGATCCCGAGCATTAACACCTCGCACCGAAATTGAGCAACGACATCTTATCGAGCGTTGTGAGATATTTTCTTAATTAAAAGTATGCACTTCGTCAGGGCCGATAAAGAAGACACTCGGTCAGGTGCTTGCAAGACAAAAAACCTAAAAACCTAAAATAACAACAAAAAAAAAACAATCCAACAAAATAAGATACAAAAAAAAAGGGGGAATCGAGAGGAATGAATTTCCTGTTGTTGTAAATAACAATTTAACATGACACTTTGGTGGCTGCCGCGACCGTCTCCGCCCCATTTGCTCTTCCTCTGCCCAAATCCCCATCCCCTGGCCATTGCCTGGTCTTGCCTTTTCCTCGATCTCCTCCCGGGAGGTTTGGAGGTGGCTTTCTTTGAAGTACCCAGCCGAGAGCCGCCCAAGTTGATTAGACTGTGTTTTTGTTCATATTAATTAGATCATTCAAACTAATGTGCTTATTACAGCTCTCGTAAACATCGGGGATATATTGTTGACAAAGCTGGACAAGTGTTTTTTTGTTTTGTTTTTTATTTTCAGATTTCTCCAAATTACAAACAATTTATGAAACATAAGATTTAATTAAGGGAGGTATATTATGGTGGAAAAAAGACTAACTTAATGATATTCTCTTCACAAAGTGAAACATAGTTTTGCCTTTTATTAGTGATTGCTAAATTTGTAAACAGCACTAAAAACATTTTAACATATCGAATAATTCTGAATGCTAATTTCAATCTTGTTCATAAGATTATTATCTATTAAAGCCACTCAAAAAAAAGACATATAAGCAACATATAGACAAAAAAATAGTAAAATTAAATATGTAAGTTGTCTGCTATTTTTGTTACATCAAAAAATTAGTTAAACAAGATTACGAATGCTAAAAAAATTTAAATTTATTTTGTAGATTACTTAAATTATTCTTTAGCATAAGAAAATATGTATATATTAGTAAAATAAAAGATGTAAGTTGTCTGCTATTTTTGTTGCATCCAAAAATTTGTTAAACAAGAATTGCCAAGAAAATTTGAAATTATTTTTTAGATTACTTTAATTATTCTTTAGCATAAGAAAAATAATAAATATATTATTTCCCTGATCCCAAATATCTGTAATATTTCCCAGACTATCTATTGAAAATAGTTTTCCCCAAAAACCGAGTTGATGAAAATATTAATGTGGTGTGCAAGGAGAGCCTGCCACATTGATGTCCTTATAAAACACTTGCTCGACTTTTGGGCCACTTTTAGCTAAGCTATCCATCTCGGGCAGTGAGTTATTTGCCAAGGCTAAATACTGTCCACATTGTTGTTATACATATTGTTGCCAATTTGATGTGCTTGTTTGTGTTTGTGTTGTGTTGGGTGTTGTGTTTGCCTTTCATTCGGGCCAAAAGCAAAAGCCAAAGCCAAAGCAAAAGCAGCAGCTCAGCAGCGTGTGTTTTGCTTCAGTCATGCTGTGCTCGTGTACATTTCAGCGGTCACTTAGAGATACACCGATACAGATACAGATACACGCGCACACACACAGCGACATAAGCTTGATTAGCCCACACACACACACACACACACACACTGACACACACACATGAAGAGAGTGGAGTGTAATTGAGGCCATGGGGCAATATGTTTTGTTTCCAATGATTTTGCCTTTCTTTATGCAAAGTATCAAATATCGCAATGGAAGTCGCCAGTCGGCAGTTGGATGTTTGCAGTAGGGAACCAGCGGAGTAAACGGGCTTATAAATTAGGTAGATGGATAGACGGAGATAGAAAGGGGGCTGGGATCGGGTCGGAATGGGTTGGTTTGGGTCGGAGCAGGGCCGGGTTGGGACTGGAACTGGGACTGGGCCTGGGAGAAACTAAACCCCCGATACGGAGCCAAATGAGGTTTGACTGAGCTTCAGTCAGCCATAATGATAATTCGATTTAGTCGACTGCATTGACAAGCCATCGTCGTTGTTGCTGTCGTTGTTGTTTTTGTTGTTGTTGTTGTTGCTGTTGTGTTGTCGTTGTCGTTGTTCAATGTCTCCCTCCTAAGCTGCGGACAAAAGCCACTGACTACACAATTAAAGTCATACGTTGAGATAATCCATTTAGCCCATGGCTCTTGGCCCTCCGGCTCTTGGCCCTTACACTCGCCAAAAAAAATAAAGCTATCTTTTCAACAAGCAAATTCAGCTAAATTGATTGAAAATAGTGTTAGAAAACAATAGTGTTTGAAAATAACATACTATATTTGTAGTGTTCGAAAACGTCAGTATGTATTATTTATAACCCTAGAACTAAAAAATCCCAAAAACCAAATCAAATAGTAGGCTTTGTTTTTTGGACAGGAACTTTGGAAAGCCTATATAAGGCAGAGAGAACACGGATTTATCAGTCTTGGTTCTGCTTCAAAGGCAAGCACACGTTCCTGATTTGATATTATTTATTTAATTTTTTTCTTTTCGAATTTTATTTTATTTTATATTTATTCTGATTTTAAAAATGTTCAGAGTTGGAGTTTTGGTGCCATTGGTGCTCCCTTCACAGCTCCTTGTCAGTGATGTTCTATTGTATATATAATATATATACATATAAAATATATATAGTATTTGATTTCGATTTAACTGGTATCTGATTTATTTAATTTTTGTTTTATATTTTCATTTTCTGATATGGCGTCTATCGAGGAAGAATTTAAGACGAAAGATACTGAGATCGTGAGAGAAAGTTTAATTTTTAAACCATCAAACCCATTAAATATTTAATTGGTGTAATTTTTTTTTTTTTGTTTCCTTGCGGTTTTTATTAAATATTTATTAATTTCATTCATTCAAATAAAACATTCATAAATCAATTGAAGTAAATATTATTTGGGTCATTATAAATTCGGCTTGGTACATACAACAAAAACAAAAAATAACAACAAATAAATAAATAAAAAAAAATTATTGATACTAAAATTGATAAACCTTCACATACACTAAAAGTTAAAAATATTATTCTAAAATAATTTTCTTTTTGTATTTTTTGGTATTGGCATTGGTATTGGTATTGGCATTGGTATTGGTATCAACGATAATTTAATCAAAATAAATGTATTTCTTTCGGTTTGGCGAATTATGAAATAAACTCACCAGCGGCGAATAGAAGGCGGAGCTGTCCACCCCGATGCTCTGGTAGGGATTCTGGTCGGTGGAGGGATACGGCGTTCCGTAAACGCCAACACTGGCCGCCGGGAGGCGGGAGTAGCTGGAGAGGGCAAGGCGGGCGGAGTCGTACTGGCAGGAGCAGACCGTCTGGCCCGACACCGGGTCGGTCATAATGGGACGACCGTTCTCGCAGCAGGAGCCACCGCCGGCCGAAGGCGTCGTGCCCACACCACTGCCGTCCAGGGAGCCACCGGTGGCCAGATCCGCTCCAGCAACCGCTCCACTCACAGCAACAGCCACAGCTCCGGCTGCAGATCCTGGTCCCCCTCCCACAACCACTGAGGCCGCATTTGAGTTCTGGGAAAGCGCATTGGGACTCAGCGCCCCCGAGGAGCCATCTCCACCAGCTCCAGCAACAGCACCACCAGCTCCGGCACCACTCGACTGACAATCCGCACCACCCGCGGGGCTCATCGGTGGGGCGTTTGTCATCACCAGCGAGGCGTCGTTCACGTTCGCCGAAGTGTCCTCCGATGGCTGTCCTCCGATGGCATGCGGCGGCAGGAGCTGCAAGAGATCGGGTTGGAGAGGGTCTTGGAATGAAGCCAGCTTTATCGCAAATTGAAACACAAATTCGGCTTTGCAGCCGCTTAGTTTATGTGTATATTAAGGCTACACTGGCAGAAATGACCAGTATTCTTTAAATAATTCAATTAATTTGAAATTATTTTGATATCTTTTCAAATTTTAAATATTATTTAAATTGATTAGAAATGAAAATTGGTTATAATAATGTAATTAAATTGGAATTTGATTCATTTTGAAACTTTTAAATTTTGTAAACATTTTATTTTAAACAAGAATAAATGAAGATCGGGTTTGGAAAAATAAACTTATAGAACCTTATTATATCTTCCTCAACCAAATTACTTTAAAATTAAAAGAGCATTCGAGTATTTTCTTCACATAATTTAAATAAATTTGAATTGAAAATTAATTATTTTAAATTAGTGGAAATGAAAATCGGGCTTAGAAAATCCAACTGATAAAGCCTTATTATTTCCTCCTCAGCGAAGCTACTTCAAAAGTGAAAAAGCATTCGCTGATAGCCTTAAGTGATATATAAACACATATCGCCACCGGTTTACATAACTAATGCATGTTAATCAAGGGGCTATTTTAATTTATATTTCAAACACCAAAGACCGCTGATCGAGAGACATTTTCCCTCAACAGCAGAAGGGTCATTTCGAACACCTTAGCCGAGATACGAAAACCCGATTAGATTCGGGCTTCCAGGAAGCCTCAATATCGTGGGGTTTGTGAAAGACAATACATATTTCATTTGGAAGACATGAGCTTCGCTTTGATATGACTATCTTTGGTGATTTTTAATAGCTATACAAAATTACAAAAATAATCAAGAGAATTATAAAATTGTCTTAAAACAAATAAATCTCCTCAAAAATAACTCAAAAATATTTTGCTAACAATGTCCAAGAAAAAACCTTGGAATTAAGAGTGAAATAAAAAAGATTTAAAATATATAAAAATCTTAAATTACATTACTGATAAATCATTCTTCTCAACATCTTTTAATTTAAAATTTTTAATCCAATTAATAGGAAATTAAATCCCGATAAACTAGATGTCAACTTCACCTGAATGAGGAGTAAAAAAAAAAACCTGCCTTCACAGGAAACGTTTATACACGGGTAATGGCTAATTTTCTGCACAGCTCCAGAACCCTGCAAGTCATGCTGGAATCTTCATAAATATTGATGTCCGGCAATGTTGTTTGCCCCACCCCAATGGCCAGCCTCCTCCGCCATCCTCCACCCATCCTCCACCCATCCTCCCGAAGACACCAAATCCACGCGGGTAATTGCGAATTTAATTCGAAAAATCGACAGAAGGCCCATTACAAGATGCATCGATAACATGTAAGCGAATATGGTGTTAACATACAATCAGAACCGCCGGCCCAAGGAGCACAGAAGCTGCCCAGGACTCGTAATCCCGCGGCGATTAAGTTCCCTTAATCAATGGCTCGGGAGGATATGGTGGATATTGGGATATTGGGATATCGGGAGACCTCGGGAGCAATGGCGGCCACATCAATTACCCGCAAATCGATTTCAAGTGCAGCAATCCAGCAGCAGCAGCAGCAGGATGGGCAACTTAATGGCCAACTTGATGGCCTCCATCTTTTTCGGTGAGCTTCGCCTATGGCATGCGCCAGTCACCTGGCAATTAATATGCAAAATGCAAAACGCCAAGCCCAAGCCAAGACCAAGACCAAGACTGGTTGGGCATTAAAAATGCCAGAAATCAATGAGGGTGTGGCATCCAACGCCTATAGGCCCGCTCCAGACGGCCAACTTCAACCCAAGCCCAACCGAGATGGATATCGAGAGATGGCGAGATGGAGTCGGAGAACATGCTGGCGAAGGCTTCTGAAAATTACCGCGGGCTATCTGCGAAACGAGCAACTTGCTCCTGCTCCTGCTGCTGCTGCTCCTGCTGCTGCCTCAATTTCCAGAGTCGTCTGGCTGGCGAAAGAAAATATCGCGTAACCCATAATTAAGTTGAATGCCGGCATCCTCGGGATGGCCAGGCAACAAATTGATCGAATGCCAGCCAGCCCAAAGGTCATATCTGCTGTTGGGCAACAATTTCAGGCCGGGCTTACACGGCTTCTGTGGCGCAGAATTCTGGGCGAAATTAAATGCGAGCCCAAACGCATAATTATTCCGCGCCATTAACATAATCTGACAATAGACGATGCCGGGACCCTTTCTTCACCCGAAATCGGTGCACATATTATTATTTTATAATTATCGGATGCGATGCGATCGCATCTCAGGCCGATGCGATGGAATGTAGAATCTACAGGTTGAGTGATCCACTAGAAGGCCGAATTGGTTAAGGAATTGGTATTGGAATTGGATTTATTGAGTCATGCTGGAGCGTTCCTAAATAATAGAATTTCGAGGCCAAGACCGCTGACTATATATAGGGACATTGACGAAAACGAAAAAACAAATAAATAAATAAATGAAAAAAAGGCCAAAACCATTTATCAAAATTTACAAATGAATGATTCAGGCGTTTTTTGTGTGTTTTTTTTTTGTGCCGCGTGATTTTAATTAGTAAAAAGCAAATACATTTCAGTGGGTATGGGTATGGGTTGGGGTATGGGAATGCCTTCTCGATTCGAAGGTGGATGTCCGTGGATCTCCGTTCCCAGACTCTCTCGCACAATATGAGAATTATGACAACTGATCTGATAGGCGACACCATATAGGGAGCTCTATGCGCCTGCCCAAGGAATCTGGCTGATGCATTATTCATGAGGTGGGCCTGGACTTGGACTCGGACTCGGTCTCGGACTCGGGACTCCATTCCTGAGCGCTCTTTCCGCTGCTTTCGACTGGAGGAAGCGCCAGCCAGAGTCAGCCCCGTCCAGTGGGCCATGGCCATGTGAATTGGCCACGTTTGCAGTGCAGTTGCAGACGACGACGACTGGCAGGCGACACTGCACAGATAAGATCTTCTTCTGCCCAGGCTGAAGCTGCGGCTGAGGTTGGCCATGTGTGCTGTGCCAATACCAAAAACCAATTCCAGATCCCAGTTCGCCATTCCCCGCTCCGAGTCCAGTTTCAGTTCTGTGAATCGCGAACGCAGCGATCTAATCGCGACTTGTATCTCTGGGGCTCCTGGATCACAACCCTCCATTCCTGCCTCCCGCATCTCCGCCCCCGTCTTGGAAGATGACCAAGTTGATAGCGTAAGACTGCAAGCGCCACTTGGAGAGGAGCCAAAGAGGACTCCTCTGCACTCCACTGCCATGTAAAGTAGATCACTGTGGCCCCAAAGACATTGGTCCGACGATCGATCGATCGAAGGTTCCCTGGGACCTGGGACCTGGACCTGGACCTGGGCTCCTTTCATTGATCACCGAGATGCTGCTCACGTAGCTCCCAACGCATTCCCAGGGCCTGCCCTCAGCTGTCACTTTACGGTTATGAATTTTATGATTTACGATCGCTGCAATTGAATTTTATTGACTTTTCAACAGTTTCACCTGAGCGTGCTTCCATCGGCACCTCCCATTCCCAATGCCGTCTCTCCCTCTGATTGCCGGACTCGGCTTTTTGTATCTTTTCAGTTTCAGTTTCTTGTTTTTTTTTTCTTCTTATTTCCCTCGACTTTACTTAATTGGACTCGTGTGGTCCGAAATGGAAAAAAGCGAAGAGTTCTCCAAAGGAATCGTTCTGGGACGATACCGAGCAATTAATGCCTGGAAATCTGAGATTTAGCAGGAGACTTTGCATTCTTCGGGATATTTTTCTTAACTTTATTGATCCCTATCCATAGACAATTTATTTCCTAGCTGAAGTCATCATATATATTAAAAATATTAAATATTATTAATCAGAAAGTAATAAAGTTGCACCTGCAACTTTTACCTTCCTCCTTAAATCTCCTACTGTTGATAAAAAACCTTATGTCCTTAGAGTGTTTTTTTCTCAGGCCGTATTTCATCTCTTTGATTTATTGATGTTTTTTGTCTGCCACCAATTTATTGTCATAAATATGAAAAGTATAAAACGTTTTTGCTCTGTCCAGAAACTCAAGAAGCGCAACAATCAAAGACTTAAACTGTTTTTGCTCTTCTGTGGGTCTTAAAGATCAAGTGAAGAGATAACTTTGTCTGGGGTACCTTAAAATAAGGGTATGGAATAAGGTAGGAAACTTAAATTTCAGATATTGGTTACAGAACGCAGAAAATAAAACTAGCTGTTACCTTAGAAAATATATATGTAATCGTGGGTCAATGCATTGATTAAAGAAAGTAAAAGAAAAATTCCTTATTATTCTTTGAAATTATTTTTAACATTTTCTTTATACAATTCTATTCAAACCATAGTGAAAATACTAATTAAACATACTATTATTAACACCAAATATGTATCAGGCTTAAGAAAATGGTATTTTAAAGGATTCAATTATTCTAGAAAATAATTTTTTACATTCTCATTATTGAATGCAAATCAAAACATAGTGAAAATATTAACTTAATCAAACATTTATTAAGATTGACGAACTTAAAATGTATCTTATTTGACTCAATTAACGCTCTTTTGTTAGCTCGATAAAAATGTTGTTATCCTCATCAAACTTAGGGAAAATAAACCCACCTGCGAGGCCGACGGAAAGCCTCCGTATCCAAATTGCGTATATGCAGCCATTTCACAGGATGTATCTTTAGATCTTAAATCACACACTCTCTCTCTCTCTCTCTCTCTCTCGTGGACAGTTAACTGAAGGATGGCTCCTACATCAAATGTCAAGTGAAGTGCTTATTTGGTAAACAGCTCAGTTTCGATTACGTATGTTCACAGTCACCGACAACGACAACAGCAAGACCAACCGACCGATTAGCTCGACACAGCATTAGGCCGAACCGAAAGTATCTCAAGGATTGCAGGCGTATCTGTCACTCGATAGCGGCGCACAAAGCCGCGGCAAAAAGGGTCTCTGGCAAGAGTGTAATATTCGCTTTCGGTTCCCGACCCAAACGAAACCCAAAAACCAAAACAGTCAGCACTCGCAAAACGCGACGGCAACACTCGCAACGTGAATCGACGGCAAATCGAAAGACGCGAGCACACGCTCCAGATGTGTGCACCTTATAAAGTTCGAACACGAACTGGTTGCGCTATCCGACGGATGCCGTTGCTGTTGCCGTTGCCCCTTGCCTTTGGTATCTTTCGCTGTTGTTGCCGTTGTTGGGGCGCATTCCGCTGCAGTTGGCGGCAGAGCGGGACAACGATACTTCCCACAACCTGGCCAAGAATGCCGCTCGCCTTGGAGCATTGCTAACTAACTGGAAACTGAAAACTGGCGACTGGCGACTGGAAGCGCAACTGACAGCAGGAGCACCGCCCTCGTATCCATTGTGGTTGGTGGTGTTTCCACTTGGCTCTCTCCGGGCTCTCTCGCAGCTCTCACCGCTCTGCCTTCCCGCCGAGGGGAAGATACTCGCAGAGTCGTATCTCGTATCTCACAGTTCGCTTCCAGGCGTACGGTTGCCGCCACCAATCAGAACGCTTCGCTGCCTTCGGCTGGCAGCTGTCGAGTGTGTGCGTTTTGTGGACAGGTGCCAAAACCAGCAAAGGAAGCCAAAACGAAATGGAACTACGAGATACGAATTACACGTTCTGGATTCTCACTCTTCCAGGGCCGCCAAATGGGCAACGCCCATTTGTTTTGTTTGGCTAGTCATTTGTTTGTTTACCTTTCAAAACTCTGACTTCTAGGTTCCCCGGATCCCTGTGCCCTGTGCCCTGAGCCCTATTCCCTGTTCCCGGTTGAATTCCTCGCCGGGCACGATCGCCTGCTGAAATGGCAGGGAAACAAGGTGGCTGGTTCATCCTTAAGTGGTGACACAAGAGCGTTAATGCGATCACCGAATTCCTCCTTCCTCCATCACCATTATCTCCGAATTGCGCGAAAGTTAACTCCCATTATCGATCCCAACTAATTAATCTCGCCTAATCTGGTTCGAGGGGAATTAAATATCAAGCGATTCCTTCGCAACCTGAATTTTTAGCATGTTTTGGATAATAAATATTTCTCACATTTAATTTTATAGCCAATTATTTTCGAAAATATATATTTCACCTTTTATTTAAGATATCACGGGGTTGGGAGTTCTCTGATCAATATATTTATCATGAAGTTAATTGTTTAAAGTAAAAGCAATATTAATTTAATTGAACTTTGATATATTTTGGAGTAATTCAAATAATAAAATTAGTGAAGTAAATTATTCAAATAAATATTCGTTCGCTTGAAATAATACAAAAATTACCAAAACAATTACAAAAATTGATAAAGTTACCCAATACTAATCTCTATATTCAAATTAATAATGCAATTTGGAATAAATACAATTTTATAAATGAAATGAAGAAATGGAATGAATACATTTAACGAATTCGAAATTATAAGATTCTATTAAATATTCGTATTATATTATATACAAATATCTAACTTCAACTAGTTATTTCTTTAAAAATCACTCAGTTTTAAAATATATTTAATTCAATTGTTAGTTAAATTTGATATAAATTCAATTTTATAATATATAAATAAATAGAAAGAATACAAATTTAAGAATGAAAAATTGTAAAATCCGAAAGAGTGATATTCAATACCATTTTATTCTTAAAATTCTATGAACTTCCACTTTTATTAGTTTTTCCTTCAAACCTCACTCCTGCATAAACACAATATTTTTATGGCTTTTACTTTTATTTAGCACACTTCTAATGCTGTGCTTTAAACTTTACTACACTTTAAAAAGGTTTTAAGTTTTGGCTGGGAAAAAAGACCCACTGATTACCAAATCCCCTACGAAATTGCTCCCTTTGCAGAGTCGGCGGCATAAAGTTTTCGGAAAACAGAACAAAAAAAATCCAAAGTTGCCCTATTAATACCCACTAACATATTTGGACTTCCGCTTTATGATCTATTTTTTACGATTCCTTTCCGGCAGCAGGATGAGTCAGTGGCTGGGCGCCGAACTAATGCGCCGCATGCCCAGGACACGCATTCCGGATCTCGGAAATGGTCCTCGGCGAGAGAGTCCACTGTGTGAGGTAAACCTCAAATGTTTTTTGCGGGTGTCGCGAATGCGCTTGGATGTGTTGGCAACCTTGTTTGCTGTGTTTTTCCATTTTTTGTTCTCCTTTTTTGTTGTTGTTTTTTTTTTTTTGTTTTGTTTGGTTTATTTTTATGATAATGTCATAAAAGCAAATTAACCTATAAAACCGAAAAAGTGCGACTTACACGATGGAATTGCGCCATAAGGTCTGGGCGTGTCCTCACCTCTCCACAGCACAAGATATATATATGCGGCACGGAAGTGGGCTGGGAAAAAAGAAAAACGATCCACGTGAAGGGTGTGGACTGGGATTCGGATGTGGGTGGGGATGGGAAGGAGGACGGGGATGGGGATGGGGATGTGGTGGTGTCACCACCCACAGCGGCCGAGCATCGGCGGGAAATGAGAGCAACGTGTTAGCTCAAAGCAACAAATGACCAAAGCTGTTGCCCCTGCCAAACGTAAACGTGAATTAATTCCAAGGGAAGCCAAGTCATGGCGAGGCCAAAGGCAAAACCCAGCAGCAACATAGCCACTACACTAAACGAAAATATCTGGGAATTAGAACATTTATTTTCAATCATATATGCAATCAATCTGAGGCACTGGAATGATGCGAAAAAAATGTTTACCTAATCTGCAAAAGGTTGTTAAAAGAAATGTTTTTTTTTATGAACTGATATGCATTCCAATATTTAAAGGTTTTTGTTCCAGTTTTCAATCGATTTGATAAAACCGCATTTTTTAATAATCAATAATATTTGTAAGCCTCCTGTAATAAATTAAATATGTTTTGTTACTAAAATGACAGAAAATAATCCATAAGACAATACTGAATTTTTTCTTAGAAAATTCATAATTTAATATCCAGAATTGATTACTCATATTTTGTAGAATATATATTATATTTTACTATTTTAATATAAAAATAAAATTTTTATTTTATTAGAATTCTTATAAATTTACAAAATTTCTGTAATGAAAGATGATGTGAACCACAGGTTGGATTAAAGTAAGTTTCTAAATGTGTTTTAATACTAAAATAAAGGAAAATAAAAACCAATAAAATACTGTATTTATTCTATTTTTATTTCCATAATTTATTACCTTAAAATTTATAGAATGAATACCATTAATCAGAACAGTTATATTACAGACAAATTTTTGTTTTGTTGGATTTGCTGTAACTTTAAATAAGGTCTATAATGTAAGGAAAGAAAAACCATTGGTTTGCCTATTACCCAGACTAAAAAAAGACTGACTTTCGTTTCAATGATATTATTAGAATAATAGTTTCGATTTTTTTGTAAGTGTTATGCAGAGCAACAAGAAGAGCGGCTGGGGCAAGTGCCCCTCCGGGTGTTAAGTACAATATTTGCTGTGTTGCGCGTTTTACGAGTGGCGCTTTTGCAATCGCCGGGCAGGCATCAGCATCAGCAGGCTAGGAGGAGGAAGGGGGCGTGGCTGTGGCGGGCCAAATGCAATCAATCAATGGGTCAGCATGATGGTACACGCCAGACGACGAGTGGCAACCACATGGGGCGTTTCCATTTGCGGCTGCCACACTGACCACCCTCTGAGCTGGGAGCGAAGAGCTCAGTGCTCAGAGCTCAGTGCCCAGTGCCCAGAGCTCTGGGTCTCCAAGTTGGATGCGGATCGGGGATTGGAATCAGAGTTTGACGGTGGCAAGAAGTGCACTTCACTTACAAATCAGTCGCCGGCACTTAAAACCTATTTTGACAATTGAGCTGTCCGCCTGTCAGCCTGACAGCCCAGCGCGCACTTTTCACGCCACTCGATAAAGTATATATGGTATATATCTGTATCTGTATATCTGTATACCCATATAGTCAGTCGCCGATCCGATGGTGGTTGTTTCCCTGCCTTTGGCCGTTTTATGCCGTTTTAATTGCAACATCTGTCACTGCGGTTTATGCATATATCAATTTCAAAATAGCCAGAAAATGGCAACGATGGCAATGATTCCACAACCAGAACCCAGAATCCAGAACCCAAACCCAAACCCGAACCCATGGAAAGTGAAATATTTTTATTTTTATTATTCGCCTGCGAAAACTGTCACAACACACTCCTCTCCTGACGCCTGTCGAGCCGGGTTCAGTTTTGATCTTCGGAACGGGAACGGCAATGGGAACGGGCAGGGGTTGCAAAGTTGGTTCGGGACAGAAAGAAGGGTCAGGATATGAGGATGCAAGGATACGCACCACACCACACCAAAACCTATCCCTGCCAATGCCGCTGCCAATGTTTTTGTTTTTGTTTCTGCTTTTATTGTTGTCATTTTCAGCGGGCCCGACTTTAATGGTTGTCAGAAAACATTAAAAATTGTCACATGAATATATCGCAGCGTTACAAAAACGCGTAATTGAGTTCCACTCATTATCCTATGTTTGCCTTACACAAATATAAATATATATATTTATTAAATCGATGGGAAATCTCTTTTTCGATTGTGATTTTAGTTATTACAAGAAAATTATTTATAACAGATGGGAATGACAATTTAAAGCAGATATTATTAATATTGTAATTCAATTAGAGTACTTCGAATTTTGAACAGAAGTTTTTCCGCAAATCATTTTTGTTTTATAAATAAAAAACCAATAAAATCATTGAAAATTAATTTCCCAGATGAGCCCAATTAAAATAGCCTAAAGAAATTAAGTATCTGTCTTGACCAATTTATATATCATTCATATTTAATTTCAGAAGTTAAAGGATTCGTTTTCAAACATAACTTTTCGTTCTTTCTGTAACTTTAATTTTTAAAATCGACGAAGGGGGATTTTCTTAGTTTCTTTTATTTCATTTTGTTTAAATCACCAAAAATTCTTTTTTTTCAAGTAATAATAATAATAGTAATTTCCAAATATACCCTTTGAATTAGTTTATGCTGTTAATTCTATTCTGGTTTCATGCACCCCAAAAATATTGTGAATCAAAGCATCATTTAAATACCCTTTCACGGCTGTGGAAATAAGTGTAATTGAAAATCTCTTAAGCGCTTGGCAAACGCACTCAACAAGGGCGGAGCGGACCAAGGACCAAGGACGAAGGACGACGGACAAGGGCACAATTGAACTGCAATGGCCAAATGAGTTTGTCAATCAAAATGCAAATGTCACCGGGAAGTGACATAATCCCACTTGGGAGTCGGGCTAAGCTGAGATCCTGAACTCCTGAAATCCTGAAATCCGGGTGCGAGTTAAAGCATTTGACCGCAGTCCTTGGTACCACCGAACCACTCTATATAGCATATGAGCAAATTCCCGAGCTCTTAGCTCTGCGACGGAAATAGCAACATATGACGAACTCTACAGGGCAAGGGTCGGGGTAAATTGGGAAAATTGGGGGTGGAGGACCGGGACTGGGACCGGGGAATATTGACGGAAGATAAGGGCAGCGGAGTGGGGGTGTTAAATTGCAGTAATCGGCTCTCGAACTCGGCGACAACGTTTATGTTTTATGAGCTCATTTATAATGCGAATGGCCGGGAATGCTCGGGCTCATTTGGTAATGGTTCAGTAATGACTGTCAGACAACTTAAAAGGCTGCCCAGGACCAGGACTCGCGGAGGCCTGGAAACGCGGACATCTGCTGCTCCGCGCCTGACCGGGATTCGGCCAGATTATGGCAGCCACAAGTCGCCACACTCATTCAGCAGTATTTGACTTCTCCGACACAATAAATCTCCAATCCCGATTCGCAGACTTGAGCCATCCGCAATGACAGCTGCCCCGTTCGGTCTCCGAAAGGCTCGTGTAATTTTAGGCGCCACTCTCCGGGGGTCAGGAGGAGGAGGAGGAGGAGCAGGAGCAAGAGCAGGAGCAGGACAACGATGAGAAGGCGGGTATGCGGGGCAAATAAATAAAATCGCAGGTTTGGAAATGAGGGAATCTTGGCTAAGTCGAACACAAAAACAAACTCAATCCGGCCACGACTTCGATGTGACTGGGCCAGATAGACAGCCGGCATTAGTTGCCACACTTGCACAAAATTAAGGGCCAAAAAAAAAGGAAATCCTCCGGATATTTGTTCCAGGAGAAATATTTTTTATTACCAACTAATTTTTAGAATTTTATTTAATGTCTACTAGGAGATTTTATAACGTTTTGCTTTTCAATACATAACTTGTATGTTTGATATAAATATTGCCACATTCAATATATGTTACAACGTTTTTATTAACACAATGCATTTATCATATTTTTATAAAATATATAAAATACGTTATTGGATTGATATAATTATTTATTGTCACATTTATGAAGATGTAGATACATATTTCTTCTTCAGTGTTACAAATTTTATGTTTACAAAATGCATTTCTAATTATGATTTAATACTTTATTAAGATAAACAAATAAAATACTTTTCATAATTTAATTTATTTCATTTTCACATTGCATCAAACTACCATTAAATTATGTTAGATTTTAAGCTACTACTTTTCAAATGAAATAATTGTTAAAAACTTCTTAAATATAGAAAAACGTTTCCGTTACTAATACATTTCTTTGACTATCTATTATTTATTGTTAGGCTTAAAGTCTCGTTTAAGCCCTAACTACTTAATTATGGATAAGTGTTTCCGTTAATAATATATTTATTTTACTATTTACTGGGTTTTATTTATTGGTTATACTTAAAATTGCAGTACTTAGAATTTTGCAAGTGCAGCTGGCAACTGGCAGACTGGCAAAAAAGTCATAAAAGCGAGTGAGCCCATTGCCATTCTCATGCCCATTCCCATTCCCATTCCGAATCCGAATCCCATTCCCCCAGCCACTTCCCATTTCCCATTCCCCAATTGCCAATTATGCCGCAGCAGCATCCATCCCAGCCCATCGGATTGCAACCCATCCTATCCAAACCCAAACCCACTCTCCCCCAGCCCCATCCCAATCCCCATCCTCATGACAAGACAAACGTTCCAAGTTCCAACTATCGACGATCGTTCGCCGTCGATCGCTGTCTGCAGCAGTCGACACTGACGCCAACCGGTGTACAACAAGTGGTGGGATCATGGTGGGGCTTTCCAGGGCAGGTTGGGGATTGGGGGACTCACTGGTATCCCAGCTACAAGATGGCTGCTGCCAATCCTCGCCCGCACCAATGCCAATGCTCCTCCGAAAGAGGGGGTCTTTGGAAAAGTGGAAGTTGCATCGCGCTCCTGGCCCAGACGTTCTCTTGTCGTGCCTTTGCTGGAGGAGCTCCTGCCCCCCGCCAGCCTCTGCCTCTGCCCCTGCATCTGCCTCCAGTGGCTGCACCTCATACGGCATATAATTTAATTTGCGACGCTTATCAGGCGCCACTTAGCGACGCAATCGGTGACAATTGCATAATCATCCGCCTGGGCTGCCAAATGCCAAATACCAAATGCCGTACATAGTTTTAATCGCATCGACCAGCAATTTCTCGCTTACTCCGCGATTGCAATTGGAATGTCTTCGCTTTCCCAGGTGGACGAGCTGGGATTTAGTTAATAGAGCTCCTCAAAGTTAGTCACTTAATCTAATGGGTTTCCATTGTGCGTGTACTCGTATTTACTTTCATGAAGGGGAATAGTTCCATATATATCTTGTTGCACCTTAGAGGTTTTTTAATTATAACAATGGCCATTTATTTCATGGACTTATTTATTTTACTATTTCCCTTTGATCAAAAAACTTGTGTCAGGCTTTAAAAAAAACCGGAAATATTTTATTATACATGGATGCAATTATTTCCGTATACGAATTTATATGTAGTCATTCTTTTATGTAGATTGCAATTGAAATGTTTTGATTTCTTAGGCGGACTTGCATTTAGTTAATACAACTCCTCAAAGGTAGTAACCTAATCTAATGGGTTACAGTTGTGCGGATATTTATGGTACATTCATAAAGCGGAATATTTCCGTAGACAAGTTTTTATAATTCTTGATTTTTAGTCAGTTAGAAATTTAAGAATTACGTTTAATTTCACTGATTTGTTGGTACCAAAAAGGAGTTATTCAATTTATTGCGAGTTGGATTTCAAAGGTAAAGAAATATTTAATCATATACGGATAACAATATTTCCATAGACGTATCTTTTGGAAACAATTGCTTTTGCTCTTAAACAAACTATTTCTATAATTATTATTGTTAATCTTCAATACAAATTTTTTGAAAACTTTCGAACTAAAAATGTTTCTCTAATTCGAACTTAACAATAATTTATTTCTATTAAATTTGTTAAACGATTTCCAACTTTTAAAAAATATCGGTTATAAAAAATATGTGCATTATAATTTCTTAGTATCCCAAACAAAAAAAAGTTGTGAATTTCAAGTTGAATTCAATTTTTGCACCTTACAGAGAGATTTTATTTCAAAACTCCCCTACTAAATTATATAATTTATTTATTAAGATAGTCCCGCCAGGTCAAAGTCGGCGTTCCTGCGGTAAAGCAGATACATTTATCCACACGAATATGAACATATCCTTCCCCTACTTCTAGCGGCTCTACAAATTAGGGCGCATCTGCGCCATCGAAGAAGGAGGAGAGGATCCCCTAGGGGGACGGCGTGCAGACTACAACACGTCTTGACATTTGCATCTTGAAATGCAAGTGAAAGATACAATCCCAATCTGTGTATCCAGATGCGCCATTGTCACTGTCATCGAGCATTGTGAGCACTGGCTGTGGCTTCCTTTCAGATAGAAGATAGAACTCTCTGTGCGGATGATAAATGACGTCGATTCAACAAATTGCCACACCATCACACACTCCAAGCCCATTTGGCCAATTGAGAAGGAAATCAACTCACACTGTGGCCCAAATACAATGCGCACTTGCTGCCACAGTTGACTCCCCGATTCCCGGATTCCCAGATTCCAGATGGGTGTGGGGATAGGATATTCCTCAGATCCACCTCCTTCACTTCCATGTGGCACTGTCTCAGGATTGAATTCGAGCCTGTTTTAAATATTGCTTTTGCATAATGAAGCTTCACCAGCAGAACGGATTCAAGATGTATCGAATCTTATGCAAATCAACTTACAATTTGCCTTAGAAGTTAACATGCCAGTATTTTATAATTGATTATGAGCAACTGAAGGGATTATGTTCCATTTTCAATTTGAATTTACAATCGAGATTTGGGGGGGTATATGTATGAATAAACATTTGGTATTTAAAAAAATTAACAATTTAAAGTCAGAAATGATACATAACTGCAAACTCATATTTGGATGGATATTTTATTTAGAATTATTTTGTAATGCAAATTAATAATATATTTGTTCTTCACACAAACTAAATTTTATTATTTTGATATCAGAGTATCAATAAACTTGAAGATAATATTTTGTGTATATAAAGAGAAAAATATAGTAGGAATAGACAAATTTCAAAGACTTATGTAATAATTCACAACAATGGAAAACAAAATTTTAAATATATGAAAATCTATGCATAGAAATTATTTTAGATTTTAAATCGATTGAAAATGTGTACTTATTGATTTTGAAATACAGTTAAGACATGCAGAAATATTTTCAGCATACTTTTGCAATTCATTTAATTTAAATCATCATATTATTTATATGTATTTACTAAAAAAATAAAAATATTACAGCACAATAAAAGTATCTCAAAGATAAATCAAACCGTCTGAATGTGACATACCCGCCAGAGGTGTGTCAGCCAAACAAATCAGCGAGCTTTTTTCCGCAAGTCGCCAGGGGTGCGTCAATCGCGCAGAGTTCTCGCCCTGGTAAAGTGTTTTTGTTTGTGTTTTGGCTTGTTGTGTTTTTATAATTTACGCGTTTAAAAGTCGGTTAAAAGTGCGGCAAACAGTGCCATGGAGCTGCCAAAGGAGTTGTCCGTTGCCGAGATACGCAATTACATGCTGGCAAACGACTGCAAGGTGACAAACCACGCTCTGGTGAAGCACTTCAAGAAATTCCTCACGCATCCGCAGTCGCAAAGTGAGTCACTTTTTATTCTGTTTGCTCTGGAGTCCCAAATAACCTGTTGCATGTGAAATGAGGTAACTACGATTGAACTGTGTGCCAATTCCAGATGAGGCTCGCAAGCTTTTCAAGACCTATGTGACGCTGCTGTCCACGATCAGGAACGAGAACAATCAGAAATTTCTCATATTGCGCAAGAAATATGTGAACGAATGCCCCACCGATGAGGCAGTGGGTCGGGCTTTGGCTGCAGCTTCTAATGCCTCGGAGCCCTCCAGTCCCGGGGGCGCGTCCCTCAACCTGGAAGCCAGCTTCTCCTCGCCCTTGAGGCAGCCACCACCCTACAAGCCCCCTCCCAGTGTCACATCTCCTCTAGCTTCTCCTGCTGTGGCAAGTGCAACGGGTGTAACCATCAATCAGGAGCATGTGGAGAGCTACAAGGATTGCGTGAACGAATTCACAGCAGCCATTAAGCGGATTGATCCAGCGCGACTTGAGAAGCAGGCCAAGACCGAAGAGGAGGAAGCAGTGAAGACCGCCCCCAGTAGCGCTTCCCGTTCCAATTCCGTGGACGAGACCACCGCCAACAAGGAGAACATACCCCGCTTCTCCTTCTCCTCGGGCGCCTCCACGGACAGCAGCTCCGCCGGAGATAAGGTGGAGCCCAATCCCGCCGCACCCGAGGGCGATGTGGCCGAGAATCCCATCAGCGTGAAGGAGGCAACGCGCAAGTTCAACCGGATGGCATCCGAAGAAGAGGCTAAGATTATTTCGCCGCCAGCCAAGAAGAAGCCAGAGAAGGTGAGTTCGATTGTGTTATGTGAGCCGCCAAAACCGGTTGAGAGGCATTACTAGCCATGCGGGCCCAGGCCCCCTGTTTTCCTCCAACTGCTGTTGCAATTTGTTCCATTTCCTGTGCGCCAGTGGGAAGATTCTCCCGAAGACAATTCAAAAATGCCACAATCTTTTTGCACAGTTTAGTTGTGATTAATTATGGGCACATATGCAGGGCATTTCCATAGTAAACAAAGTAATGTGTGGTAATGGTAATTCCCCTACAAATCAGGGTCAGATTAGATCAGGGCGACCCCTGGAACCCCGAGCAATTATTGCCGATGCTTCAGTGGATGTCGCAGGGCTTTGGGCCACCTCAAGTGGAACTGCTGGCTGGCTTTCTGGCCCGATTGCTGTTCTAACCGGTGGTCACCCGCCATGTCAGACGCTGTTCCCAGAGCCTTGTCACGAATTGCCACCAGCACAGCTCGAATTGAATAAATCCATTAATTTTATTAGTGGACAATATAAATGTAAGTCTCATAAAACTACATGCGCCTGCATCGTTTCAGTTCGCTTTTCGTTTTTCTGTGTCCCCGGCTTTGTCCCCGCCGCGCATTCGAATTTCGAGCCGGAGAGCAGCGGAGCAGCAGAGCTGATGCCCGACATGTGTACGTACATGTGCGGACACATGTACTGCGATGTGTTTAGTAACTATGTTCCATCAACTGGCCATGACGACACTTCTCACTGGCACTTAGCCGGGGCCGTTTGCCGGGGCTTTGCAGCCTGTTTTTCTTTCTTACTTTTCCTTCCCCTGTTTTTGATACCCCCAAAAGCCTATTATGTGTTTGTACACATCGAGGACAAGCATCGGGAATGAGTTACGTGAGAAATTTTGTGTGCAATATATGCAAGTTGGCACTTGGACAAAAAATGCCAGCTAAGGGAGATTAGGTAAATATCAGGGAATTTCAAAAGACATGCAGACAAAATCATATTTTGGGAATAAAGACAATGTCAAGCTAAACGTTTAGGTGGTGCATTTATCTTATGATATTTTAAAACTAGAAAATAGTATATTAAAGTTGTAATATGTTTTTTAAACCTAATTTTTTCCATTTCCAATTTTTATCTAGCTGCCATATTAATCTTTAAAGATTTTAAGATACCCCTAAACTTCAACTTGACCAAAAGCTTCTCATGTACATATATCCAAATATATAATGCACCAAAAAAACCAGCCTCTAATACTTTTAGAAAATCCACTTAAGTGGGCCTCCATACATATATAATTTGTAGCATGTTTATTTCAAGATTCTAATTTGGAAATATCAATCTCGCAAAGCATGTGGCCCGGAATTTGTCATGAAGCGTTACGTGGAAATCGCGTCTTAGTTAATGTTACAAGCTATAGTAGTGCAATTGGGCCGAGTTGTCAAACAACTGTCAACCACTTAGACCTGTCAATCTCCCAATTTAGAGTTGAAAACGAATATCCCCAGTGCATAAATCATCCGAATCTGTCTGCGAGACGGATGGATGTACCCCCATCCCCATTCCTTTGCGAGGAAACATGCTTAGAAGATGCGAAGCGAAGAGATGCTCTGCAGCAGTGGATTTACGTCAAACTGGGATTGTCAACGGCACGTCAGAAGATATAAAATCCCACTAAAACATCGGGAAGCGAACTTAAGTGCCTATTTGTACAGACACTCGGACATGGTGGAATCATACTCGTATCGGGAGTTTGGAGTCTGTTTCAAAGCATCACTGCCGCAACTTTGATTTTCTCACGTATTTCATGTTTCCGGATTTACACATTCTGATTTTCGAGTAGGGATATTACAAACACAATAATTAACTCTAAATCAATTTGATGGCTTGGGGTTTTTTTTAAAGATATCTCTTGGAACTATTTTAAATTTTCATCGATAAAAAGTTCAAACTCCGTTTTTAAGTACAATATAAATGATAATCCTCACCTTCACTTTTACAATATACTGTTGGAAATAATTCAATAACTAGATATTCATATCCAGTAGTATCCGACAAATCAAGAAATTAAACTGTTCGAACTTTTCATTAATTTAATTTAATATTTAAAATAGTTAAACCATCTTAAATACTACTCCTCAACAAGAAATGAATGAATGAAGGGGAATGTATTACACAAGTTATTATACATTTTCCCACAAGTCATTATTAATTTCTGGCCAACATGAATGCATTATAAAGAAAGGCTATCATTCACTTGATACCGATCAAGTTGATAGCTCCTATTTGGAGCATTGATAGTAAAGAAAGTATTTGTAATGTTGTAAGCGCTTACAGCTTGTTAACAAATTGATTCGCTAACAAGAAACACATCATTTCGGATGGCGCCAACCGTCTTCACGCAATTATTAAAATTCAGTTGTTGAACAGTATTGGGATAGGTTTCTATATATATTTTTTTCCATTTAAAAAAATATAACTAATCATCCCAAAACGAAAGGAAAGTGGCATATCATCATTTTCGTAGGAATTTCGAGGAGGGAACCCGAATTCTAATTCATGGGATTTTCTCATCCGTGACTAGTTTTCGGTTACTGGGGAGCAAGTGGAGTAGGGATCCATCATGATTCATCCATGAAATTTCGGCTTCGCAACTGTAATTGTGGATCTAGCCCTAGCCTTCCCAGCGAGCTGATCAATTAAATTCGTTTCGATCGTTTTTAATTAGCCCGATGATTTTGCATTTTGTACGCTCACTCAGCACCGTTGTGCGCTGGCAAGGATTGATTAATTTACGCCCCAACCACGAGCTGGCCCAAAATGGGTTTTTTCTTGTTGTTAAGTAACTAAATATTGATTGAAGATTTATAGTTATAGTTTTTACCAAATTTTGATTGATGAAATATGGGAAGGTTAACGGGGAATGTACAGAAACTTTAAATTCAAACTAAAAGTGATGAGATAAAATAAACTAACAAACTGAATTTTGGGTGACTCACAAAAATCTTTTCTATAATTGAAAATCAAATTTAAAATTATACTAAAAGTTGTGAGATAAAATAAACTAACTTATGAAAGACCATTCACTTATATATTTTTGGAACTTAGAAACGAATTAAGTTCAAATGAATTGGTTTTCAAACCTTTAATTGTTGAGACTGAAATTGAATTCCATTTTATACCTTCTCTATATGGAACCTTAAAAAATTCCAATTTCAAGCTTTAATTTCTCCGATTCAGTAACCTTTCCTCTACCAATTACCAAACAGAAACTACTGCAAACTTTGTTGATGTTATTGTGACTGTAATTTAAACCCCCTGCCAGCTCACAAATATCCTTTAAAGTCCAACCCCAAAAGCGGACTGCGGACTGTGCAGCATCAAACAGACCGCATATATTCTTATTAAAATGGGACGCACCTCGTCCTGTCCCAGAATGCATATAAAACTGCCAGACCCCGACCCACATCGGCAAATAAATGAGGGCGGTGGGAGGTCGCTGCGGGGGCGTGGCCGGGCCAGAACCCCAACCGAACCCGAAACCCTTCTGCATAAAACAAGTTGGTGAAACATGTTAACATAGCCAATAAGCAGCAATAGAAATTAGTTAGGCAAAGCTATTCTCATCACGGCCATGGCAGCCCACAAAGGACCCAATTAAAAATGTAAGGAAACAAACCAAAAGTTGTTATTGCTGTTAAACAACAACGGACTGTGTCCCGAAGCGGTTAAATTTACAACAGCAACAATTTCCACCCGTTTGCCCGGTTTTTCCCAATGAGGCGTCCCTCTCCCCCTCACTCCACTCCACTCGAATCCACTGCAAACTTGACAAAACGAAACTGAACGGAGTCCCCGGACCCTGAAAAGGCCAAACACGACCATTTTGTGGCATCGGTCCAAAGGTAAGACTCGCCGGGCAAACGTAAACATGGCCCCAGACCCCGGATCCGGATCCCAGGGCCCAGGACTCGGTGCTCGAAACTCGGAACCCATGGCCAGGGCCACATCCCACATCCAGACAAAGGGACAACGGCCAGCTGTGTGATATAATATCGGGCATAAAGGGACACGGGACATAAGAAAACTGGCCAACAAACAAGCGACTGGGGAGTGGAGTGGAGTTGAGGGAGTCGATGTGGACGTGGACTGGGACCGGGAGATAGACAAGGGCAACCGGTGCTCAACCCCCAAGTCCCTGTCCGGACACCAACTTGGAGTTCGAGTCAGAGTTCCAGTCCGAGTTTCTCTCCGGTTTTTGTCTTCTTTTTTATTATTTTTTGTTTGTTGTGGCTGCGCCAAAGCCATAAAAAAGCAACATACCTTGGCATCGGGGGATCTGAGGGTGGCTGCAGTTGGAAAAAATGTATTTATCAAATTACATTTAGTTTTGGGAATATATAACAAATATATATACATATATTGCAATTGGATTATTAAAACAAATACCGCTTTTCCCATTTTTTCACTCAATACTTTAGAAAGTATTTTCCACAATATTTTTTACCTAAAACAAAATTTTTAAAATATTCAGCATTACAGATTTAAAAAGAAATTAAGGTTTAATTTAAAGATGACCGAAGACTTTCCAAATTATGAAGTGATATCCAGTTGAAATCTCTGCTTTTCTAAGTTTAGTACTTCATATATACTTCATTATAATACAAAATACTTGCACATATGTAACTTCAGTTATTTTTATAAATTTCCATTTAACATCAAGTATTAAAAGTATTTCTTCGAGTGCAGTGGGCGGTGTCAGTTTGACTCGGTTGGGTGGGGTTCTGTTTTGGGTTCGGTTCTTTTGTTTAGCATTGACATGGCCACTTTGCCAGAGGGCCTGCGTCTCAATGTTTGTACTGTTTTGCGATGTTATGCTGCTGTTCCTGCTCCTGTTCCTGTTTCTGTTCCTGTTCCTGATACGCCTGTCGCCTCGCTCGCTCGACTGCCCGACTGCTCGGTGGTTTGGTTACTCAGCTGCTCGTTTGCCCGGAGAATGCCATAATGCGAGCATTTGCTCGACTGCTCGGCATTTGCAAATGGCGACGTCGTCGCTTACCTGGGAAGTGAGGGAGGCGAAGTCGGCGGCGGAGGCAGTTCACCAAGAACCCACCCACCCGTTGGTAATTGGAAAAACGTGAGCGCTCTCCAGGAGTCAAGTGGCGTGTAAAATATGAGTGGGGAATCCTGGCACGCGTTCTGCGCATCCTGCGGCTAAATGCGGCATTCAAATGTCGTCGTATTTATTAGCTATGTAATGTTTTGGGCCTAGGAGAGTGGGTGCTGTTGTTCAGGTAACGCATTCACGCATTCTGGCCAGGGGGATTCCTGGGATTCCTTGTTAGTCCCGCGAACATTACGCGAATGGATAATTAGTTGCCGAAAATGTGTTGCACGCTCGTAAATATGAGGCACACATGTCGGCTGCTGCTGCTGCTGTTATTGTCGCGGGGCACATGTGTTCCAAAATGCCACCCCTCCTCCGCCTTCTGGGAGACTGGGAGTCACCCCAACCCCAAATCATTAGAGGGCTCATTATCAGTGGCAGAGAGTTTTCGGTTGTTTGCCAGAATCCAGAATGGGAAAAAGGGCCCCGCCTCCTCCTAGGCTAAAAAAGTATGTGTGCGTAAATCACCGTACCAAAAAACAACTTTCTTTTAGCGGGAGAGATCCTCGGGAGCAGAAAGAAATACCAAACCCATTGTACTTCTGCCTCAAGCACGCGCCTAATAAATAAAAATTATTACCTTCATAATTAGTGGAGGAACATGGCGATGGCGCCGTCGAATGCGTGAGCATAATTACCATCCAGCTTTTACGCCCGTGTCTGCACCCTCGCAACAACACATATCCACATCCCCATCCCCATCCCCACCCACATCTGGAAGTCATCCCAATGTAACACTCGGAAAAATTCGAACTTTAATTTAATTCAAACTCGTTAATTACAGATTTTTAGGCAGATGTCTCTGAGATATCAAATTAAATTGTATTTAAATTTACAACCAATAAACAAATTTAGAAATGAAAGGATGTTGTTTTAAAGGCAATACCAGTTTAAAATAACTAGAAAATAAAATTAATCCTCAAATTATTAAATAATAAACTTAGGAGTATTTTCTATTTTTCGATTTAATGTATGTTCTTTTCTTATTAATATACAAATATTTAAATTTCACAAACAAAATTCAAAAAAAGAAAACTGATTTGTACTTTTAATAAACTATATATATGATTGGTTTCATGAGTTCTCTCTCTAGGTAAAGTATTTAATTAAAGTCAAAACACAATAATTATTATTTTGAGTGCTCTCCGACCCCGTTTCATATCCGTATCCATATCCATATGCACATCCATTGGATGCCACACACAGGGACTGTGGGGCAATGTAGCTCGTGGGTGAATGTGTGCGAGTGGGTAAATTAGAATCGTATAGTCCGGGAGGCGACGACTGTGTTGGCGTTAATGCTCTCAATGGGCTTTCTATGTTTTATTCCCGCTTCGTGCCGATGTTTTTCGTTTTGGTTTTTGCTTTATTTTTTGTTGTTGTTTTTTGTTTTTTTTTTTTGTGTTTTTACCAGTTTGGCCCGCCCCCGCCAAGTCGTAGACAAAGTGGCAGAAACATGCATAATTAATTTATGCCCCACTGTAACCAAGCTCTCTCCATCTGCTTTCTGTGTCTTTCCAGCAATTAATCGAGGAGAAGGATGCGCCCGAGGTGACGCTGGCTCATCCCAAGGCAAAGGAGTGGATCGTCTCGATGGCGAAGGCTAATTACCAGGAGCTGGCCAAGATGGCCAGCGAGTATCCGGAACTGGTCAAACTGCAGGTGAGTGTTCAACTCCATTTGATTTTCCAACTACCAACTACCATTCACCACTTACCACTCGCGTCTCCCACCTACGCGACTCTGCATTTGCTTGCTCTCAAGTCGCGGGTCTCTAACAAATACGACAAGTACAAACTATTCATAAGCATTAATTACGACAAATTAAGCAGCAACGCGTTGTTTTTGCCATGTCGAACAACACTTAAAAATGCGAGGAAAATATAATAACGACGAGCCGAGGCAGTTGGAGGCAGTTGGGTTGGAGGGGCGGTTGCTTCGGTTGTCCCATAGTGTAGAGCGCAAGGCGACAATTAATTGTGAAATATGTTTTCAGCATTTTTAGCACTTGTAGCGCATGTTAAGAAGTGGGCGTGAGCACAACTCCGACCGACATAGGCCGGCCATAGATATAGACGCTGATATATAGACATTATAGACGGGGATCGCAGAGCAAGAGCCAGAGCCACAGCCAATGGACAACCACTGACAAGTGATGTCACAATGGTGGGATCGAGGAGGAGGAGGACCAGTGGTATGTCCCCACTCAGTCAGACACCATTTCCAATTCTTTCGCACTGCTGTCTTTCACAAACTGCGAATAATATCATAATTCTGAAATTAGGATTTATAAAACAAATGGTTTGGATTTTTTACAGCAATCCCAGAGCTCTGCAGATTTGTGAAATTTTTTAAAAGTCTGGACATCCAAGTTTTGTTGATTAATGTGAATTACTTTAGTCTTAATGAAATTAAGGAATTTAAGTCTTACAATTCATTGATTTATTTGTTGCTATTGTTAAAAGGATCCTGCTTTATTTTTTCATCGATTTATTTGTGTGTGTCGGTATTGTAATAAAATTGTTACCTAAACTAAACAAATTTACTAACCAACATTTGTTAAGTAACTCAACAAAAATTGTTGTAGTTAGTCTATTAAAATATTATCAAATCTATCCTCTACTAAATACTTAATTTTTTGATCCTAGAAAATGATTGCACAATTTATAAACAAAATGAATCTAAATGTATATTTTTGAGGCTCTAATTGTTATATTAGGTTGTATATTCCTTCACTCCCCCAGACTGCTCCTCTGATTTATTCCTCTATTCATAGTTTGGCCCTAAAAGAGGTGTTTTAAGAGTTATTACCTGCTCTTATTTTAGGAATTGTTAATTGTGGGCAATCAAAAATGTTTTGACACAAATTCAGAATGCATTTCTTTTGACTTATTGCGATGGAGAAATTTTTGTATTAAAGGAACATAAATTAAAAACAAAACAAGAGATAGATTTTATGAATATTTTTCTGTGGTTTAGGGTATATGGAGTCTATATAAACATGAATTCTCCTATAATTCAACCTTATTAATATGTGGAATTTATTTGTTTATTCCAAATTACTTAAACAAAATTGCTTTGAAAGATAGGATTTAAATTTGTATATGTTCTTATTTTAAGTTGTTAATTTCATCATGAAATATATGTAAGCCAAGGACTAGGTACTCCCTATTCCATCACCTCTGGACCAGTTTTTTACATTTATTTATGACATGCGTGTGACCCCATCCAAATTGGGGGAAAAAAACGATGCCCGATTCTTGAGGGGTCGCAAATGAGACATGGAAAAATGGCTCCGCTCGTGACATCTTGGAGAAGGGAGCTGGGATCTCGGTACTCGAGATTGGGAGTATCGTGCGGGTTCAGTGTGTGAGAACTCAATACGATCCGGCAGATTTCTGCTCCTCTTGCTCTGCGGCTGCGATGTCTCTCAATTAGACAGGGTTTTCGGCCCGGTCCCGGGTATTTATGTCCCATATAACCAGCGCTGATTCTGATACTGGGGCGTCAGCCCCGTTTTGCCAGATGATTTATGCCGTCCGCAGAGGAACATGGGCCCCAGAGCCCACAGCCTCTGGCCCATGCTCAGGTCCAGGCCCATGCCCAGAATCATGCCCATGCCAATGCCCATGCCCAGGCCCAGGCCCAAAGGCGTGGTGTATTATGTTCTCGAGCGGACTAATTGCCGTACAAATGCACTGTTCCCGGAAATAATGAATTCCGCACTCTGCAGCTCCGCAAACATGCAAATCTTCAGTGCCATAAGTGCAATCAATTAATGAGCCAACACGCCGGAGGCCGATGCTGGATGAGCAACTGCCAACTGGCAGCTCATTTGCGGCGCTTCCAATTCCTTGAATCACTGAAATCGCAACGAGACGGAAATAGCCATAAATCAGCTTGCGATTGCCACTTAACCTAATGCCTCAAGTTCCATCGGGGGCCTCCGAAAAAGATTTACTCGTACATACTCGTACATATATACACAAGATCTGTGCAAAATGAGGAAGACCCAAAATCTGGTTCTCTTAATGAATTTGTAAATGTTCACACGCAGATGATCATCAGGCAATTAGCTTCTGGGGAATCTAATATTAGAGGGACATTTAAAATGTTAAAATAGCAACTAATTATGGATTATTAAATAGAGGTTTAATATAAGCATTAAATATGTTTGGGAACCACATATTAAATATCATTTCAGTGTCAGTATTATTCCCAGAATAAGGAGTTTGTCTTCAATTAATTATTAATCTACTAATTATGGATTATAAAATAGTCCATGATGTTAAATGTATATTTTAAATTTATTTCAAAATAATTCCGTTTAATCTGAATTACTTTATGTTAGATATATATTTTAAATTTCTGTTCCCAGAATATAGAATAGTCACCCAACTCATTTCTAAAAGCAAGTTTTTCGTTATTTTGTTAGTTGAGTTTTCCCTGAATAATTAATAGTTTTTTCCATCGAGTTTGGGTTGTCGAAAATATTGTATTTTTTCAACAAACAAACAAATCCAAAATATATTCTGAGTGAAATCTGCCAAAGCCGACAAAGTTTATGCAGATGGATTCAGTTACACTTGTATGCTAACAGGATTATGTACATGCCGACCATTTACATATGTACGAGTATGTAAATAAATGGGAGAGAAACTCCAAATAAATATTCCCCAGTCATCGGCATCGGCGCAACATGGTGGATAAAAACAAACAAACAAAAAAAAAAAAGGAAATATTTTTAATTTGAATAAGTAATTCGTACAACGGGCCAAAATCAAAAAAGAAACAACTCGAAACAAATGCGAAACAAGGAAAATTCAATTTACCCGCATGTCAAACCGAATTGCCGGCTAGGTCAAACACGTTGATGGATGGATGTGGCAGTGCTAGCTATGGATGTGGACGTGGCCGTGGACGTGGCCGTGGACGTGGATGTGGATGCATGGCTGGGTGTATAGAAGGGACAGGAACGCATACCAACCAAGAGCACACACCGGCCAACGTGGTCGACAAGCTTAAATTGCAAAACGGTGCATGCTTGTCTTTTTGGGGCGGTCCCATCGTCCGCTGAAAATGGAAAGACCTGGCGGACGGGAAACAATAGACAAACCCGCGCTCAACCAGGAAAGGTCCAACCCAAACACACAGGGGAACACCTGAATGGGTTATTCCCCCCCACATGGGGTGGGGGTAAAAATATATAACTCGGTAAAAGTACACACGAGCCGAAGTTTTTAATTAATACAAAACTTGTAACATTTTATAAGCCGCTACTACATATTAGCTGGCCAGCGACTGGCGTTTTGAATATGCACATACTGGAATGGCTATATCCCCCTGCATATATATCCATATATACATACACAGCCATTTGAATACACGGGGCATTCCATCAGCCCATTCTCAGCTAGATCCGATCCGAAAACATTAGGATTGGACGAGGATGTGGATGTGGATGTGGCATGGCCCAGGTGGACTATTTAACCGAATTCAAATGTGCATGTCCGTTTACACAGAGTCATGTCCATGACTGTGCATCTAACCCATGGTGATGGTGATGGTGACGGTGCCATGTTGCCAGTCCAGTGCTTGATTGCTGATGTCGTATGCCAGAAATTTAATTAAACTTGGGATACAAACAACCTCAAGCGGCTGGACAAGCCCCTATATATGGTGCTTCTTGTTGTCTCCTTCTCTATTATGGATTCCAAAATATTGTGCATGGGTATGGATAATTGAGGAACTTTGGGTGCCATAATTAAAACTGGAAAAGAAAGAACTTTCCTTTCTCGAACTTTATTTTCTTAAGTTGAGAAAAGGATAGTTATTGTTTATTAATTGAAATGTGGTTATTGAGATGAGTTTAAATATATATTTATAATTTTAGGATTATTTAATTTTTTTTTTAACTTAAGAAAGCGGTTTAAAACTTCGGAAAAATGATTTTGGTAAAAACAAGTTAAGCATCATTGGAAAATTATTTAACACATTTCCCTTTACTTCTGCTTTGGTAGCATAATTTTTAGCATAAACATTTATTATTTTTGTGTTAATTTCCATAATTTAATAGTGCCCTTTTAATAGAATAATGCCAGTGTAAATCGCCTCAGATGCCTTTAAATGGCCAAGATCTAAGGACCATCTTCAAAGTCTGTCCACAAAGACTCCACACAACGTGACCATGAACTTTTCAACAGGTCGTCCGCAAAGGCAATAAAACGTCTGACACCTTTGACAGTCTCTGCGGCACACTGAATTTATATATCTCCAGATATATGTATATGTATGTATGTCAGCGGCGTTGGTGGCGCCTTTGCCAAGTGGCAGATGATGAGTTTAGTTTAGTTCCCCGGCAATGGAATGGAAACATCAACCAAACCGAAAGATACTTTCCATGGGATGGGAGGAGATACCGACTCCGAATCCGACCCTTTGTGTGTGTGTCATTAAATTGAGGTGACAATTCAATCAGCAGTCCGCCCAGGCAAACACCGGCGAAAACGGCAAACGGCTTCTTCTTCTCCTTGGTTGGCTGTCAAATGAGTGAAGCCCTTCCAGAAATCAAATCAAATGTGTTTACGACATCCCAACCGAAAACGGGGTCCGCCACGTTGGTGGCTCAATTTTATGTCGCTCCGCAGCTATTAAATTTAATTAGAGCTCTGTGTCGTCTCTGCCGCCGCCGGTGGTGGACACAAACGCATAAATGTCATCAAAAATATTTCCCTGAATGCGATGCGATGCGCTGCGATTCGGTGGCGGGTGCGGTGGCCACCGAAAGAAATGTCGGGCAGTCGGCAGTCTTTGCTTTTGCTTTATTTATATTTTTAGTTATTGTGCAGTTTAGAGTTCAGTGGATATACTGTCGTACTGTCAGTTGACATGCGAAAGGATTTCCCTTCTGGGAAAGACCAGTTGCCCCGGCCTGTCATCCGGCCATCATTCCGGAGGTGATACACTCCTCACATAAAACCCCATTTAATTGTCGTTGTCGTTGTCGTGAGTGGTCGTTTGAAGTCGCATTCTGATTTTTGGGTCATGAGCTTTCACTGATAGTTGCTTTTGATTTTTCTTTTTAGTTGTAATTAACTAGTATGGCAATTTTATATAATGGTTGATTTAAACAATAATTGATTTATCTAATGCATTTGAAGGTGGCATTTAAATTAAATGTATCATCAAATATTATTGATTTTAATTGTCTTAAGTTATTAGTCTATGTGAAAGGGGACTTTTAATTAAATTCTTTAATTTTAGTCACTTTCAAGATTCCCTTATCTTATTTTTCCATTTCAATTAATTAAGCTTTTGATCCAAAGTGATATTCTTTGTGGTATTCAAAAATATAATATTATTTGATTTCCTGATCCTCCTGATATGAAAATATGAATGAATTGTACATTTATTTTTAAATGTTTATTTTAACTTTAATTTAACAATTTTAGGCACCTTCAAGTAAAACATTTGATTTCAATTTAATGACTTTATGACATTCCAAAATATTTCAAATTTGAAACACAATAAAATAGTTGATTTCCTGATCTTCCTGAACTTACATTAAAATAAATATATTTGATATGTTTATTTAAATCTTAATTGATAGAATTAAGTGAAGGGGATTTAAAATTAAATTTGATACAAAATAAAAAGATTTAAGTACTTTTAAATTGATTTTTTGTGAAAAGTCTTCCTTAAGCAATTAAAAACTAATATATTTTATCCAGCTAGTTAAAGAAAAACCTTAAAAGCCCCTCAAAACATTTTACAAAATAGAAAAAAAAGAAAAGAAGAATACCAACCCAGGAGTGTCCATGGTCACACATGTAACTGTCCACTGGGAAAGGGTGCCTGCAACTGTCATACCAGTCGGAGAGTGGCTATTGCACTTGGACCCGAAGGAAGTCGCTGGAATTCGTCTTTATTATTATCTCCCTGGCTGGGACATTATTGGGTGGCGCTGTTGGCGCCAACATCTTGCACGTTCCAACGGATGTCTCCTGGGCAGAATGTGGCCAAAATCACCTCTACACGGTCCCAGCCTGCCGATTGTCCCCACAATTATTGTCATTCACAATTACTGTGTGCTGTTAACTGCGTTATTTCCCTAACCGAATTGTTTATACCCTACCACTCCTGAAATCCTCAATGAACTTGAATTTAATTGAATGGCCATTAAGGATTTATAGGCAGTTATGAGCAATGTGGTTCGGGTCGAGGGCATAATGCAAAGCCACCAACGGATTGGTTATGGTTGGTGGCCCAGAGAGAGAAGGAGGCCTTAGCGTGCTTAGCTCCGTGACTGGGGGACAGGAATTTTTATTTTTGTGCCATCCGAAATCGGCGACATGTCTCCTCGAAAACGTGAAACTCGGAAACCCGGCTTCGGATCGGTTTGGCCCGCCGGTAAAGTGTCAGCAAAAACGAAATTGAGCTTATCTGTAAATGCATCGGCGGGAGTTCGTCCCAGAGACGTCCAAGTCGTCCAAGACGTCCTGCAAGCTCGCCGGCGATGGCGATGGCGACTTGATGCAATCGTGCAGTCGTCAAATTAGCGACATTCGAAAAACTTCCCAGATAACTACTACCAAAGCAGCCCCCAAACAAAAAACCACAGAAACCAAAGCAAACCTCACAGAAAAAAAAAGAGAAGAGAAGGAAATCCAGAACCTCGGAGCCTGGACCGTGCGCATTTTTTGCTGCCACAGAACCCACCAGAGATCTGTCACAGGACCGAAAAAAAACAGAGAAATAAACCCCACAAAAAATAAAACCCAAGAAAACAAACCAACGAAAACAAAGCCTGGTCCACACGATCATTGAGCCAGACGTGATTTATTTGCTGCCTCAATTGAATTGTTTTGGAGTGGATTCGACTGGGATTGGGATTGAGATTGGGGCTGCTCTTTGGGGGCTGCCGGAGAGCACCTACTTTTGGCATAGTCAATCAGCGAACCGCTGGCGATGCGGTTTCTATGACTTGATTGACATTTCATGAGCCGGCCAACGACATCCATTTGCCGCCGTCGCCATGGAAGCGACGGAATGGAAAAAAATTCAGAGAACAAAGAACAATGGCCCGGGAGAGCGTCAAAGTCATTGACGATCATCATCATCATCATCATCCTCTGGCCGACTGATGATCCCCGGCTGACAATTCCCAAAACGACAAACTCAGGCGCCATGTTAACCACCAAGAAGTCCAGCAGACAATCGCCTCGCCTGGCTCTGACGAAGATGGATTTGAACTCGGATTCCTGATTGACTGCCTGACTCTCTGAATGACTGGGTGACTCTCTGACTGACGGACTGCCTTCCTGACTGACTGGCTCCTCCAGCCAGGAGCCATTGTTCCTCCTTCAGCGATCGATCCGGAGCTGATTACAATCGCCCAGAGAAGGCGATTGCGATTGCCAATGCGAATGCGAATGCGATCGCAAAACGCTTTGCATTTTATTAAACACGATCCTTTTGATTATTACGCCCCGTTTTGAAGGCCCCGGCGGAGTCGATCTCCGATATCGGTTTGATGGAGGTCATCGCTGCTTTATTTGGACATGCAACTTGTCACGTTTAATGGCATGAACTTGGTGAATAGCCTTTGTGCGGGTATCACTCCACTCGGAGAATATAGGAAGTCTTTTATGAATAAATTAGGAGGAAGAAACTCTAAAAAACTGGTTAGAAAAAAAATATATCAATATCAAATATATTAAATTGATTGCTTAAAGCCATTTGTTCTTCTTCCATATTTGTTTCGAATTTTTCAATTAACTAATTATATTTTTATTCAAAATTTACGATCACTATTGTAACAATTTACAGTCCAAATTAATACTTTAAATGTTTATTTTATAGGTATGGGAATTATATGGGAATAGTTTCCAATGAAAGTTTATTGATTAAATTATATTTATAAATGTTTTAGTTTTATTGGTAAAGATCTAAGCATTTAGCTTATTTAAATGATCTGCTAATTAGAACTTTGCATAAATTTTTTCCGAGTGCATTAATTTGGGCGTGTGTGCTCGGATCGGCAAAGCAATCAACGCCGAGGAGTCCCCATCCCAACCAGGCAGGGAAACGTATGTATATTGATTAGCTTTCGCCTTGGGAGAATCCATGTTCCTGTCGCAGGCAGTGCCACCGTTCCGTGTACTAGCGCCAGCTACCGATTCCCGACTCCCGATCCCCAGCCGAACCGATCGGATTCCCAAACCCAATCCAATTCCCGCTTCCATGCCGGATGCCTGTCAGCACCAGAGGGCCCTGCAAATTTGTCAATACGTATGCCAAAACGATGCGCTGTGGGTTCGCCGGGTCATAAATTGTACAAAATAAATATGAATAATACTGCGCACTGCTCTGTCCCTACTCCTGGTGGTGGCTCCTCCGCCGAACTGAAAATAGCCAGGGGCAGGGACTGACCGCAGTCGGAGTAGCATATACCCCACACATTGTTCCGTGTACACCTCACGCAAAAAGGAGGTGTTGCCTGGTTGTTATGAGTTTTTAAATCCGACTTAGCCCATTCGCCCAACATTTATTCGAATTTAATCGATTTTTCAAATTGACTCGCCGCACTCGCCGTCGTCCTCCAATCCGTCCTCCATTCCGGTGTATAGTGTAAACCCGGTACAGAAATCGCTGACCGCCCATCGGTCCGCCCATATTGGTTTTGCTTGTTTGTTTTTTTTTTTTTATTCCTCGCTTGTGGTTACTTCTGGGAGATAAAAAATAAACAATTATTTATTGCCCCTGTCCTTTCAACGGGCAGCTTGCAGATGGTGGTTTGTTTGCTCTTCCTGGGCAACTACTTGTGGTATACTCTCCGACTCCAACTCCGACTGTGGCCAAAAAGTAATTAGTAGGCTGGGAACGCGTCAACAGAATTGGTAAAGTACAAATGATTAGTAATTATTCAGGGGATCGTAAAATGAAGTCATATTTCTCACTTCCTAACAAGCAGGATGCAATTTACGTGTTCTCAGAGCAATTTGTCATGTTTTCTGTGGGAATTTATAGTAATTTTGTAATAAATTTATTTAAGTTTAAATTATCTATTTAAATTATTCTTAAGCAAGTCAAGGTTGTAATTTTTAATATTTCGATACAAAAACTGAAGCTACATTTTAATTAATCATTTTTATTGAGGTCAATTATTATATACCTAATAATATCAAATAAAATAATTTAAAACTCAATATAACTAATATTACCATGTTTTTGTGGGATTTTAAATTCCTATTAAATTCATTTTTGTCTAAATTATATTATTTATTCAAATTCTTCTTATACAGACGCCACTTATGTTAATCTTTTATTTATCTAATTTATTGATATCAATTGTTATATTTTTAATAATATCAAATAATCCACAAGGGGAATCCCATTTGATACAATTATATATTCTGTTTGTAAACAATTAAAGACGATTCTTTTTAAATATTCAACTTCAAGCTAGGATGATCTACTTAAAGGATTAATCTGCCACCCTTCTTGATAAATATTTAAACCAGAGAATACCAACGCAATTATTTAATAGTTTGATGCTTTCCAAATAGAGCAATGAGGAACCCACTCCGGAGGGTGTTAAATTGAACAGGGACTTGTGCATAATTAATGAGGGAACCAAAGCAGGTGTGCTTCAGTACTGAACAGTTCCTGTCAAACATGATGACAAAAGATTACATTTCGCAACTTGTGGCAGTTGCTGCCGTCGACCCAACATCCAAGATGTTAGAATCACAGCCGACAGGAGGATAGCCGGATGGCAAACAGGCAGGCAGGCAGGGAACATGCTTAAAAATTTACATAAAACTTCTGATAATAGTTTTCCCCGAGCCTCCATGGGATGCGGATGGGGATGGGATGGGTCGGGTCCGGGTCCAGGTCCACCTCGTCTTTGGGTTCGCACGTTACCTAAAATCCTTGGGACTGATGCTGCGATAGCGACATCATAAATTACGAAACTAAACTTTGTGCGAACGGGACGAATGCAGATGGAGGAGCTGATGATGAGGACGATGCGACTCCAGTCTCGAAGTTGGGCTTAAAAAAAGTCCAGAAATAAAAATACATGCAACGGGTCGCGATCGCGCTGGCTGAGAAACCTCTCCTCCCGATGGTGGTTGGTGGGCAAGAGAAACCTCTGCCAAAAGGCCAGGGTACATTTTTCGGCTGAGTGCAATTGCTTGTCAAACAGAAAAAGGTTGAGCTGCCCCAAAAAGCCAAAAACAAAAATAAAAAATAAATAAATTCAAAAAGGCAAATCACTTTACCAACTATGCAAAGGACCTAAACCGGAAAATGGTCGCACAAATAATCGGACATCAATTAAATCCAGAATAAGTTTCCCCACAACTTACATCTTTTGTACTTAAAACAAATTCCGATTTCCGAAGAATCAGTTGGGAATAGGAGGAAGATGGGATTGAGAATTTAAAAAATATACTTTAAAATTATTCTATCTTTTGAGGATCACTGAATTCTGTAAATATCTTTTTTGTTCCTTCAAAAAAAACTTCAAGTTGGCTTTCATTCATTCGCTTCCATTCAATCTTTGGAGCAAGCGTTAATCTCAGTTGCTTTATTTAAGCATTCGCCAATTACTCAATGGCCGCTTATCGAGAATTCAATAATTAATTAGCAAAATTAACAAACGATTACGGAGTCGTGGACAGAACCCGCTGCCGGCACGATTCGCCAAAGGAGCAGGAGCCGGAGCTGGAGCTGGAGCCCAAGGAGGAAAAAAGGAACCAAGGAGTTGGCTGCAAATAACAAAATTCTGTTAGTCACGCATGCTAATCTTCGTGTTGTCTCAAAAACCGAAACTTGCAACGAAACCAGAAGTTGCAACCAGAACCAGCGGAAACGGCAAGGCCAGCTGCCGGTGGCGACGGTGGTGGCCGCAACGTGGGTTAAGGCTGTGGCTGGTGGCTGGTGGCTCTGGCGGTGGTGCCTTCGGTGGCTCCTTCGGTGGCTCCTGCCCCGCTATCGATACTGCATTGTTAGGGCCGCAAACAAATGATTATTGTGGGGCCCTATTTAAGGGTAATCGTGTCGTCTGAGCAGGAGCCAAAGCCTCGTCGGAGCCTGTCTCGTGAGCCTGTGTTGGGTCCTTCTGCCCCGCTCCTGGCCCTTCGGGTCTTTCCTCCTCCTTGCAGCCCCATCCAATTGCAGCTCTGCCGGCTTATGCCTAGAATAATTAAAGACGTTGCCACGTTTTTGGGTTAATTATGCCCGCGTCCTAGCCGATCGCACACACACTGAGGGAAAATTATATGCCTGTCTTTAATTCGATATTTTTATTCTTTGTTGGATAAAGAAATCAGAATATAGAAAGCTCTATTAAGATATATTTTATTAACAGAACTGAGAGTACTTAGTCAGATGTCAGAAAAGTATTTCCGTGCACTAGTGGCATAGTAAACAATTTAATTGTGGAAATTATTATTAATAGTATTAATTAGTAGGCATTTCTACTAATTATGCCAAAGCATTCTGTACGATTTTCTACTTCACTTATGGTTCATAAATTAATAAATTTTTTAGATTTAAATGTCAATTAAATGCAATTTCCGTTTATTGTTGAGATACATGATCAAAATATATCAGTGGCTGACTGATTAATATTAATAATATTTAAAATATGACATTTTAAAACTACAAATATTAAACTGCTTGTAAATTGTTAATTTTGATCGCATTTTCTTGCTAAATTTTTTTATGTTTATCCGTTTTCCTAAATTCACATATTCTAAGTTATCTTGACTTCAAACATTTTCCACTTTGGAAGACTTTTCCCCCGGTGCAGGCTGCATGTTCAGTGGCTCAAATTAAATACGCCATTTAATAAATATGGTGGCCATTATCGGATAAGCTTCTGGATCTTTTACTTAAACATGTCACTTCGCATTAATCTGGACTCTGCCACCGGCGGCAATCTGCTGAGCTGGCAACAGGTAACCGGACGGGCCAGAAGCGAATCCAGACCAGATTCAGAGCCAGAATCAGAGTCAGATCCGAAGGCTTGTCTGGGGGCCACACGCAGAGTGGCCCGATGTTGTTGTGATGTGATGTTCGCATGCGCAACGCCAGTGGCTGTGCCGAGTGACCTGACGGACTGGCTCACCTCGAACCCCGAACCGAAGCGAACCGAACCCAGGTTTCGGATCTGGTCTCTGGGATCTCAGATCTTTTCGGGGTCCAAGCCGAGTCTGAGGTCTGGGGCCTGCCACAGAATCGAGATTATCATAAATAATGTGGAGTAACAGTTCCACGCGCTGCGACGGAGACCGAGGGACAGAGACTGGGACTGAGACGGAGGCCTAGGATGGCCATTTGTTGCACGTTCCGGGCCGTTTTTTGATTTCCCAGAAAGGATGAGATGAGGTCACAGCGAGGCCCGGCTCACTCTTAATGACGTCTAATTTGTCATCGTTGAGGAACTAATTTTTTAGCCCCCTGATTTAAGCCCAATAGAGCGCTACCTGTCTTGACCACGAACGAACGAACGAGATGAGATTTCTGCGTAAGTTACGAAATCGGTGACCACTGTGGGACCCAAAGATTGGCCCGAGGAGCCGAGACGCATGTGAGGAGCGCAATTTACATAGCCATAGTTCGTGGAATAATAAGTATTTCCATTTAGTCGTTTTAAAAGGAAACCCAAAACCGAACCCAACGACTCCGCGATAAGATAAAGCTGTTTTCGCTTCAACAAAATTTTCTCTGTAATTTTAAAGCCAAAGCCCTAAAGCCGAAAGACCCTCGGCTTAAATTTTAAATTCAGTGTGAAATCTATCTACTATAGTGTCCGTAATTTGACAATTTATTTTATGGTGCAGCCAGCAGCAGGCAGGGCCTAATTTACATTTTACAAAATTTACGAAATGAAAACATTAAAGTGCGCATTTAGATATTAAAGGTTTCTGGGAAGGGAATGGTTGTGGCTTATTAAATGTTATAGTTTTAAGGGGTTTGTAATTTGTTGTAAATACTTTTTTCTGGGAAAAGATTGATAAAAGAAGATTTCAAACTCATAAATCCGATTAAGAAGGGCATATGAGTTCATAAGACTCTATTAACTACTTGTATAAGGAAAATACCAAAATAATTCGAATTAAAACAGAATAAAATATTTTTACAAAATATTTTAGAATGCCATAAGTGTACTTTTTCTAATAACTTTGAAATAAATAATATTCTTGTAGGGAAAATCATTAAATAATGACAATATTAAAATTCCATTTCAACAGTAGTTAATATACTTTAAATACTAAATTCAGTTAATAATAATTGCATAACTAATTCGATAATTTGTAAATGTTCTTTATTTAATTTAATTTAATTATTGTTTGGTTTAACAAATTGCAATCAACAAGCTCCTAAAATTTTTGTAAAAATATATTTTTTTTCGTTTGGAATATTCAAAGACTACATGCAGCTACATTTCAACAACATTTATTAAACTTTAGATACCTAATTCAATAAAAACTAATTGCATTAATAGTTCAGAGTTCATTAATGCTCTGTCTTTAATTTAAATCCTGACTGGTTTTACACAAATTGCACTCAACATGCACCTAACTTTGTATCTATGTATAGTATATATCACACTTTTTTAAGCGAGGACTTCTCATCCTTTGGATATGGTTTTAACATTTTAACAAAACCCATATATCCTTTGTAATCTTCAAAGCGTAAATGCAGCTCCATAGCTCCATTCCAGAACCCTACTATCGACATGTTCCAGATAGGGAAAACAAGATAGAGCCCGCCACAAATCGGCTAAGCGGCCTGGTAAATGCTAAATGGTAAATGGAGGAGTAGGAGCAGGAGGAGCAGGAGCAGGAGGTGCATGTTTCACCGATTAACATATCCGGCGCTTATACCTGTCTACATTTCTGGCCCCAAACAAATACGAATGTACATAGCCACAAAAACATATAGCCTGGTTTTTATTCTCGGTTTGTTTGTGTAGTTTTTGTATTTTTGAGGCTGCCTAGCGCCATGTGATTGTCTGGCTGCATGTTCGCCGGCCATATTAATAATTTTCCATGCGCTCCTTTTGATTTAGGGTGCATTTAAAGCGTGAACGACTGCATCAATAATTTCGCTTGCAATTTTATTGTGCATAAATTTCATTAATTTATAATTTTGGCCCCGTCCTGTGGCCGGGGCTAACATCCGACCCGCTGATCGCAGTTTGCCGCTTGCTGATTTTGTGCCTGCTCCTGCTGCTGATGTTGGTGCTGTTGGGGCTGTTGGTGGTGCCTCCTCCGCGGAGCATGTTGCGCCAATGTGTTGCGCGGTCCGTCGACTGGGGCATAAATTATTTTCCGTAGTTTTGGCAGGCGCCCGATGACCGCGCGCTGCGTAGATTTTGCGATTGCGCACGAGGTGAGGGTTATTCATTTGCCTGCGTAGTCGAATCGGACTTCGACTGCGACTTCCACTTCCACTCCCAGCATCTGCCTTAGCACCAGCACCAGCTTCAGGTCCGTCTTCATCTTCATCTTCGTCGCCATCTCCATCTCCTCTTCAGCCAAAATCACTGACCGCCTGTGCCGAAAGATGCGCACTAAGAAAAATTTAGAACTCACAACTTAAAGTGGTTCTCAGAAGAAGCAATTAATTGAAATCACCTAACTAAAGTACGTAATAAAATAAGGGATTAATTTGTTACTTTAGCAGAACTCTTTCCACTGCCTCCAATGATTTATTGGATTGCAATACTCAGTTGGGGAATTTTATATAAGTTTTGTAACAAATTAAACTTCATTTCCTCTTAAACCCATTAATTGCTATTAAAACGTACATTTCAAAACCAATTTGTTCGGTCTAAAAATATTTAAAGCAATTTTTTTCAATTTTTTGAGAAGCTTTGAATTTTTGAAACTAATTTTTGTTTTTTTTTACAATATTGAATTGAGTGCAAATATTTTTTATTAGTTGATTTCTTATAGAATTATTCCTGTTTCTTTATTTTATAATCCTACATTTTCTATGCCATTGGACTTTAAATCAATAAAGCTGGAGCTTAAAACTTAATAATTTAATAATTATTAATGAAGTCTGAATAATTGGAAACATTAACTAATTTATGTTCCTTGTGAGATACTAAGCCCTTTTAATGTGACTATTCTAATAGGCCTTGAAATGATTATTTCTATACACCAAACACAAATGCAAAATCTGGATTTATGATAATGATGAGGTTGAATGTGCTTCTTATGCAGAAAATTTCTTGAACCTTAATTAAGCTAGAATCCCTGTTAGTATACATTTTTTTCGAGTGCACACACATTGCTGATGTTGCTGTAGGAGTATCTGCAGATGTCGGTTGCCGGGGAGCTGCAGGCTTCATTGAGGAACTCGCCAGTACCAGTGCCAGTGCCAGTACCAGTATGCTGGTTGTATTTGGAGGAGTATCTGGAGGAGTTTCTGGAGGAGCAGAGCAGAGGTCCTGCAACTGGGACCCGGCATGTCGCCTGCGAAAATGTCTTCGGTTTCTGGCCGCGCAGTTAATTATAAACGCTTGGACATTTTCGCTTGACTTGGCTGCGCATCGAAAAGCATCGCATCGCATCGCCTCTCCTCGGTTCGGTTCGGTTTGTTTTCATTTCCAGATGCAGATTACATTATGATTTATGCAAAATAGTAAATGCGTCTGATGGCAACATGCGCCAGCTGCCAGACACGAACTTGCCACTACTCCTCATTGGCCATGTTTGTTGAGCTTGGCCAGCGAATCGCGATCGTCCGGTTGAATTAGAAGAGACAACTTTTCAACTGAATATCGATTCGGTGCCTGGTACCCTACCGCCCACCTACCTAGTCAATTGGCTAAAAAGGAATAAGGGATCTCCCCTTGGACCCATTCAGATTCCCAGACACCGAGTATTTAGCATCATCCCCCCACGATTCGACTTTATTTGAGACCATTTGAGGCCAATCGTAAAGCAGGGTCCTCGTAGTGGGCGCCAATAAATCAGGAGCGCCATGAAGCGGCCTCGTAAAAGTGCTTAAATTAATCATCCCGAATGTGTGTCTCGGGCTTTACGATGCCCCCAAAGGCCACGGGGGGCGCACCCCCTTGAAAGTCGCAACAGGTTGCCCCCGCTAAGCGCCATCCATCGCGATCATAGGCACCATAAACTTAACTGCCCCGGATTGCGGGCATTTTGCATAACGAGAGACGTTCATGTCCGGTTAGCTGTAGCTGTATTCCGTATCTGCATCTGCATCTGTATCTGCATCTGCATCTGGTAGTATCTGGATCTTCATCTCTGTGTCTGCATCTCTGTCGTCGCGTAGCTGGACAAAATGGTTTGTGGAATGCCTTGTGGCCTGAGAAAATGGTCCGAAACTTTATTAAATACTCACTTTGATTTACTGAAGACCCCATCCGATGGCGATGGAAAATTGCACATGAAATTGCATTGTTATTACATGTTTGGGTCAGCGCAAATTAAATTCCATATTGCATACTATATAGCATATAGAAAAGCAATCTGCCCCGGCGTCGAGTGTATTTATTTTACAGAGATCGCGTACGTGACAAACCAGGAAGCCAGAAAGCCAGAAAGCCAGGCGGAGGCCAGAAGGACAAGATGTTTAACAGCGAAAATGTGGTGCAAGTTTTCATCAGGGAAGGGTTCTCTCCGGAATCGGAATCGCTATTAAATTAGTTTAGTGGCATTTAACTTAATCGCCTACAAGGGAGTTAAAATTTTCCAAGACCGTGTCTGGGCCATCTTCAGTCTCGGTTTCGGTTTCATCCGCAGGTTGATGTTTTTGAACTTGAGTTTCCAGCTTGAGTCCGGCCAAAAATTGGTCGGACGTGATTCGATTTTAAAGAAGCTGCCTGGCCTGCAACAAGTGCTTTTGTGCTTAATATCTTTGAATAGGCCACTCCGGAATGGCCCTTTGGAAGTCTGCATTAAAGCCAAACTGTTCACGTCATCGCCGATCGGCGATCCAAATTGAGTTGTGCATCAAAATAGCGACGGGTCCCCAGGGAAATCCAACTGCATCGTGATGTGCGAGTGATGTGATGATATAGCTCTTGCCCCTGTCCCTGCCCCTGCCCCTGCTCCTGAATCCCCCACCCGATGCGTATGCTCACTTGGTCCATATTCTATGCATAAATCTCACCAATGTCCCCGGATGGACAGGGGCTTGTAATTAAATTGCGACACGGGGCAGCTAATGGCGCCACAACATAGATTCACAGGCCCAACAACCAGGCGGCATATGCATACAGACATGCACTCAAAAAAATTCGGGTTTCAAATTTGAAATTAAGATGAAAAATAATAAAAGAAATCTTCACTTTAGACATTAAAATGAAAGTTCTAAAAATTATATTTTTATTTAAGAAATTTTAGTCAAGAAATAAACTCTTCAAAATGAGATTCTAATTTCGATCCATGATTGTTAGTTTCCCCTTTGACAAATTATGGCGGGTAATTGCTGTTGATTTAGGTAAATATGCAATTTTTCTGAGTGTACTTCGTCGGAGCGGAGATGCTCATGACAAAGCGACGGGGACACGACCTCAGCGTACAGGGCACGTTTCTCAATGAAATTCCAGACCGCTCTCGTCGAGCGTTTCTGTGTGTTCCGACTACAGCGTTGTCTGCTCGGTCAACAAATGTCGGAGCTGGGACTGGGACTGGTCTGGTGGTCGGAGCTGGAGCTGGAGTTGCAAGTCGTAGTTGGAGTTGGAGATTGGAGTCGGGAGCCACAAAAAGCACCGAGCTACTTGGGCGGCGGCGACACGAAATGAGCGAACTGCAGTAGCCAGTTGCCCGCCACCACAGCGGTTAATTAATTCTGCATGAAATTTAAGGATTTTTTTTTGTAGTTTTTTTATTTGGTTTTTTGTTGTTGCGATCATGAGGCTATAGTGCATATATGGCGAGTCATTGTCGCCGATCAGACGATCAGGTTGGCCTGCCAGGATGTTGGCAGCGTTGCTGCACGTACTGCCTGCCGTCTGTGGACGCGGATCTGTGGCCAGTCCTCACTGTCCCCCAGTGCTTGCTAATCAGCCGCACCTCATCAGTCTGGCAAATCAAGTCATTAAGTTAACCGAGTGCCAAATGGAGCAAATAATACTGCAGCTTACTCGTAGCTGGCGTCTTGGGGGTTCGGCAAAAAATCTCTCAATTAGTCAAACAATTAAATCAGCTATCGATCCGAGCTTGGAACTGATTCCATAAGGTATTACGTATTTAATTAGGTGAATACTTCACAGGCCCACAAAAAAGAATTCATTACTTGCCTCACAACTTAATTGTCTCAGTGAGGTTTCTAGAACAGCAAATAAAAAAGCTAGGATTGGATTTAAACATCTTCAAAACTATACTAAAACCATTTCTATGAAAACAAATTATTAATGTATTTTTTTTCTTCTATATTTCCAGGATCCAGCAACGGTAAGTTACCTATTTTTTTACACATTTTACCAATTACACTTATTGCAATACAATAATACAAATTAATGATCACCCATTCAAACCGTTTTCACGTTATAAAAGAAACCCATTGACACGTTTCTGCTTCGTTTTCAATTTTGTTGACTGGTCAAGGACTTTTGTTTGGCCAGTAATAAACCTGTTTTATTCGAAATTCACTATCTCAGTTTTTGCAACACGCTTTTGTTCATGCGTCAAGGGTGAGCTCTCATTGCCACTTAATATCATAAATAGGGGTATATTTTGCAATTACCATTCGTTATTCGTGTAAATGCAGCATGGTTATTGCGATTACAAGTTACCCCAAAAAGATACAATTCTGTTAATAAATATGTTTAGTTAATTTTAATTATTTTTCTACTCGATAGCGAAGGGAAATATAATATATTTTATGTGGAGAATGTAGATAATACAACAAAAATGTTTACATATATTTTTGATCCAAAAAAAAATTTTTGAAAACAGCATATGTATATTTAGGAACTTATTTCCTATAGGAAACACAAATAATATCTTCTATGGGGATATATTTAGATAACCAAAATGTATATATTTTTTAATCAGAAAAATATTTGATAAAAAAACATGCATATTGGAAAACTTATTTTATTTGAAATTTTTTTTTTTTTTTAATATTCAATACACCTATTCTAAATTTGAATAAATGCAATTTTGTATTAAACACTCTAGTAAAATATATATTCAAGATAAAAAAACTCGATTATTTAGCCCATTAAAATATTGTGTAAGAGCTTGTTTGAAATGTTGTTAATAGGTCTTGTGTCGGACAATATAAATGCATGAGCAGTTAAATGTCGCCAATGGCCAAAAGGCACACTTGGGGAGGTAGACACAATAAATACATAAAAAAATGGAAAAAACAATAATTTAGCTTAACAACTTAATAACAAAACACAGAGCACTGCTCACCGATCCCGTTCCCGATCCCTATCACCTGTTGGCCGTCGTCGAGGAGGATCGTCATTCTCCTCTCCTGGAGAGGAACGAACCCTCATCGTCGCGACTACTGTGTTGGAAAAAATTAAAAAAAAAAAAATAAAAATAAAAAACGAACCTAAGCCCGGTCGCAGTTATGAGTTTCCACCTGTTCGCGAATTTATTGATTGCCACATTGACAAATGAGCCACCCTGCTGTTATAAAACCAATTAAAGGTAGGGTCCCCTCGCGGCTCACGGGGATATTACGAATAAATTAGGTCTGGTGAGAATTAATTGGGACACTCGAGCCACTGGACACACTCGGTGTGATATATAAATCATGACTGCAGCTATGCCGCAGTAACTGGATTATCCAACCTCGAATTAATTTGGTTTAAAGCGGCCAAAAGTGCGTTCGCAGCCGTCCAGAATCTCTCCGAATACTGGCTAATTACACCATGGAAAATTATTTTATATTAAAGATGATAGAATTATCATTTTTAGAAGAAGCATTTTTATTGAACAATTATAAAAATAAAGTATTAAATAAAAAGTGTCAATGATTTTGATACTGGCATTAGGATTAGGATAACTAGCAATTGTTTTTATAAATATTATAAAATACAAAGTAAATTCGTTGTTATTTTCTATGAATCTTATGATCTTATTTTCTGTAAAAACAAATTTATTTGGTGTTTTTCTGAGATGAAACGTTTTTAATAGCTTTTCTTAGTTAAGAAAAATATTTAAATTATTCAAAATCAACTACTTGAAATCAATATTTTTTTTAATGGTGGAAAATGTTTTACAAGAAAACGGTCATAAAATCTCAAATTGTCTGCTAAGATTCAATTAATGTAAGACAATTTTGTAATAATTTATTTCAAGTTTTTAGTATGCAAAAATGTTGTCCAAGATACCTGGTTAGAGTACTAGTATGGATCCTTGCTATGATATAGCTAATTTTTCGTTGAGTGTGCTAATTAGAGGCACTCTCGGAGATGGCCAATAAGCGGTCGCATTGGCAGTAGCCTGGAAAGAGCCGAGCGAGCACCTGCCAAAGCGGTCGACGCATCATTAATAATTCCGAGGGAGCGGCTAAGTCAGCCGCACGCATAATAACCACGATTAAAGCAAACAAGGCTCATTGTCGGTTAAATGACAAGTTTTGACAACTTGTGAAACGACAAGTGGTCGGTCGTCGATCGGCCCACGGACCAGTGAATAGAGACCAGGGACCAGGGACTTGGTCCGGGTCCGGGAAGGGGAAGGGACGGGTCGGGTCGGTTCGGTCCACCAAACGACCCAGTTAAATTAATAATCCGCATAATTGGAGAACTTAACTGGCGAGCGAAAGAGAAAGGACATGGTGGTGACGACAAAAAGAGCGTTATTTGCTTTGCGCTTAATATATCATTTAGATTGTTTGCCCCCGATAAAAAACGCTGTGAAGACTTTCGGTTGTCGTTATTATTATTATTGCTGTTGCCTGTTGTTTTTATTCTTTTTTTTATTTTATCATTTCGGGTGATTATTGTTGTTTGCTTGTAAAGTTGGTTAGCTATTCTATTCGGAATTGCGTGGCAATTAGGCCTCTACTTGTCGATTTGGTCAACAGGGAGCAGGCAGCAGGCAGCGTATTGATTTCGAGAACCCCCTTCCACTCCTCAATTATTAAATTTTGGTCATATCGGGCCAGGTCAGGGCAGGCATAAATAGAAAATAATTGTCTCTGTTTCACAATTATGTCCCAATAGATTGTTCACTTGTTCGTGATCGCCCTGGGAACTCATACACCTTTCGAATGTGATATGTCCACCTAGATATGATAATTATAACCTTCAATAGGTGAAGTTGGAAGGAGTTCTCTGGAGATAAATATCAATCCATGGAACTAACATATCCACACTTTCATATTTGACTGTTTAAATATTTTCAGTAAATTCTGTCAAATAAATATTTATTGCATATTTTATTAATCAAAATTACTAACAATTCAAAATCAATTCAATGGATTTTTTGAATATCTTATTCTGATAGTCAAAAATATATTTCTATTCATTTTGTTTTATTTGTAAATGCTTACATATATTTGATTTATTTATAGCTATAATATAACACATAAATTTTGTATATTTTGTAAAGTTGCCATTTTTTGATAAATAGTATGGTTGTTATATACAAAGTGTGATTATTTGCATTTTTCATCACGGAAATTTAAATATTTTAAGCATATAATATTTACTATTTATTATATCAAATATGCCTAATTACTATAAATTGAAACTCTTAATTAGTTCTAGTAATTAATTATTCACTGTTTTCCTTCCTAATGCTTTCTTTTTCGGTCATTTACAACCATGTTCGGTGACATTTGCTGATCGGAAACGGAAACAGGGCGTAAGTATAACATGAGCACTCGAATGCATAACTGAAGTTGGAAAAGCAAACACAAATTAAACTCTCATTAATGTTTGTAACATTTCTAACATTATTTCGAGATTGCAAAGGTCTTGCACCTTTAATGATAAATTAATTTGGCGAGTAATCTCCAGAGAAATGTGTTGCCCGATGCCGATGATCGTTGGCTCTGACCCAAGGACTGAAGGAGGAGGAGGAGGGGGGGGGTCTTAATTATAACCAGAGCAGCCATGTTAAACATGACAGTTTTCGTGTCCTGGCGATTCATCAAAATGACAGCTTCTGGGTTACAGCGGTCTTGTTTGCGGGGCCTGTCAAGCAATTGGCCTCTTATCAGCGCAATATCGAATTTCGATCAAAACGCCTTCCAGCGACGGCATGTCGGGGCAAAGTACAGACTATATAGTACAGGGGACTGGCTACAAAGGACATGGGACAGAGGTCTTGAGCAGGCGCTCGAGTTTTGGCGCTAAACGAACATCCGCACGTCCGGAGAGCACTCAACTTGATCGGTTCCGAGGAGGCCCGCATTCCGCTTCTGCCATCCTCACGATCCTTACCATCCTGACCCTCATTATCCTACAAAGTTGGCACCCTCAGGAGTCCAGCAGCAAGGACACTCGCATGTATGACAGGACAGGACGAAGGTGATATCCATCTGCCAGAAAAATGAAATGAAGGGCTGTAATTGCCGTTGAAGCTGCCGGTTGATGTGTTATTAACTTGTTAAGCGAAAATGGCACATGTAATGTGCACTTACCACCGAACTTATCCAAATCCTGCAAATTAATAGCGATCCCCAGTTGAATTTGTGTTCGCTCTTCTGACCTCAATTGCAACCACTTCTTTTTATTAATTTTTGTTTTTATACACTTATTTTTCATGTTTCTATGGATGCTTGGGAAATCAGTATGTAAGTATACCAAAAAAAAGATCATTAAATTTGTTTATTTATTATTAAGCAATAAATATAATACAGACTGATTTTAAGTCTGATGAAATATTTTAGGAAAAATCATAAAAATTATATACTTGTAAATTGGTGAAAATAATTATTTAATGCCGCTGTTCTTAAACACCTTTTAGCTGCTTATTTGATCACCAAAATATTAGAGAATACTTTGTTTGAAACTTAGCTTTTCCGAGTGATCTTCACCTATAATCATTGGGAGATTCCTTGAGTAACTTGAGTAGCCTTGTTGCATATATAGCACCATAAATACCCGACTGAAACACCTCCAGCATCCTTTTATGATCATGCAGCCATAACGGATCAGGAACACGGTTAAATGTCGCACGACCTGGGTCTAGGTATTGGAATCTGTGCTCCTGGAATTTCTGGGCATTTTCGATATTCGAGGAGAGGACGAAGACGAAGGATGAATTCCACGACGGATCGACGACGACGGAGGAGAAGCAAATCGCTCTGTTTGCTTGCGGTGTGCCAATACAAAGCCACAGCTGAACGAGACACAAGAATTTATGGCATTTCACTTTCAAAGACACAAAATTCCTGTCCCTTGCCACCATTAATGGAATGGACAATAAATTTAAACGTGCAGACGGACAACGTGCCATATGTAAAAAGGCTCAGACACTGTAGCGGCAACTTCCCCAAATGGCTAAAATCGCTCGCATCCAGCTTGGGGCTCAGCCGCAGCCTTAGCTTCAGCTTCAGTTCCAGCTCCTCCAGCTTCAGCTCCATCTCCTTGAGCTCCATTCCGCATCGAAACTGCGCGTGAGACGATTTGTAAGACCAAAACCGGTCGCAGCACTTCATCCAGAAAGCCAGAAAGCCAGCATCTGCCGGTTTACTAACAAGGCGATAATCCACGGACAATGCCTCCTTCGATTCAAATCTTAGCCCTTTTATAATTAAACCCATAGGCAGAATGATTAAACACATTTGCCTATAAATTCTATTCATTGAAATCGCTACGGAATATTAGGAAATTTAAAATGATGAAGAGCCTGGCCAAGAAAAAAAGTTATTGAATTAAGGAAGGAGTTTTCAATTTTGATGGAAGCATACCTAAGAAAATTTAATATTTATACAAATGCTAATATTTTTTTGATAACTCAATTTTCGTTATATTTATTAGTTAGATGGAAATATTTCTTATATGTATTTGTTTAGTAACAAAGTTGAATAATTTCCTTGAGAAACTTTTAACTATATTTAATTCAAACCTTTATTTACTGGAAACCTTGCCTATCACTTTGAAAATATAATATCCCCTATCTAATTCGAATATTTAAATATATATGAAATATAGCAAACAACAGTCTCGTAACAAAATCAAATATCGTTTTTGTGAAAATTTAATCTTTTATTTAAATATTTTCCCTGGCAACTTTTGCCACCCTGCCATATCGGTTTGAAAATATAATTCGCCTTATCTAATTCGAATAACAATCCGCTAATTGAATAGAGAAGAGAGAACCGCATTACCGGCCACATTCCACCGCTCACCTTGCAGCTCCTTTCTGGAGTTTGCAGCTTCCAGATTGCCAGCCAGAGGCTGCCAGCTCCCGGCCGTGATCATTGGTTTGGCGAAAGACAATGGACGAGATTAAATGCCAGACTGGGCAGATTAAGATGCATCGACAGCAATAACTACGTCAGCGCTTGGAGGAGGAGCGGGAGCTGAAGCGGGAGTCGGAGCAGTTGCTGGGTCAGGAGGGAGATCAGGAGCGGGAGCAGAAGCTGGAGCTGGAACTGAAGCTGTAGCGTCGCGCATCTTAAACGGGAGACACGAAACAAATTTCCCTTGAAAAGAATTACATACCGATCGCCGGCCCAGACTATGGGAATTGACTGAAACTCTATTTGTTCGACCCGATCCTCCACCAGAAAGTCCAGAAAGTGACCGTCTTCATTGTCAACACATGGTCGAGGGATACTCGTACATACGTGGGCTGCAGTGCGGCTGGAAACAATTCTATAGAAAATCAGACATGCAAGCCGTTGCGGTTTCTGTTGCATTGGTGGCGATCTGGTGGAGATCAGGCGGCGATCCTCCAGTTTCAGTTCCGTCCATTATCCGTCCGTTATCGCAACCAGGCGAATCGTTTTGCCATACTAAATTATTATGTTAACATGAAAATAATTGAGGCAACAGGCATTCGGCGGTGGCTGGCCAATTTATTTATATCGCTAAATCTCGGGTTGTGTCCCAAAAGAGCAGCTGAGCCTGAGTCCTCGATTTCGGCGGTCCCACTGGCCAATTGATGGCCGTACAAATAGTTCCACAACTGGGGCATCTGCATCGCGATTGGGAACCCGACTCCAGTCCAGGGCTACTGTTGCAAGTTTCCAAACTAATCGCTTTATTCTTTTTCAATTATCTGTGAGATATCGGAAAGTGTGGGGGAGTGTTAAACGATATATTTCAAATCATGTAGTTCATTTAGCAATAATAAACAAATTCTAGTTATGTTTAGTTTAGTTACCTTTTAAATTAATATTAATTAAGAGAATAATGGAAGATCTTTTTAACGTATTATTTGTACAGTAAACAAAAACAGTTAAGTAAATTTTGAAGGCGATCTTCTAAAGTAAAAAAACATTTACAAACCTAAATGTTTAAATCCAAAAAATATAATCCACTAAATAAAGAAAATTTAAAAGATTTTTTAATTTAATAAACATGTATATATTTTAACTGATAACTATAAATGTTACTATAATACCTTAAATTAGAACTATTCATATTTATTTTTTTACCGATGTTAAAGCTTATTTTACAAATTAAAATATAATTAATGGAAATCCAAAGCATTTGCTTATCCATTTAAAACCTTTTTCAATAAATTATAGAAATATTTAAAACAATGTTTAAATTTGATAAAAATTCAATTAAAAACCCAATAATAAATAATATTTTACTTTCAGACCGCTTTGCACTGGGCTGCCAAGCATGGCAACGAAGATGTGGTCAAACTAATTGCAGGGAGCTACAAGGCAGATGTTAACGCCAGGACGGTAAGATCTTGTAACTCCGATTGAAACGTGTTAACTGAATGATTTTAATACATTTTTTATGCCATGTTCCATCGCGTTCGCCAACTGTTGACGCCGCTGCAGAATGGGGTGAGTGATATGTAAATCTATTGAGCAGTTTTAATAATATACGAGCCAACTTATTGGCTTGTCCCAGTCGCGCGTAAATGTGCGTCACATGTCACGCCGTTCGCGTTACTTGGCTTAACCCTTCTCCCGGGGATTGGACGGAAACGGAATCGAAATCGGAATCAAAACAAAGTGAGAGAGAGTCGGCTGAGCCGGCTGTGACAAATCATGACGAGCATATCCAATTGGTCCTCACCAGCCTGTCACCTCCAATCCTTTGGCTTGTGCATTGAAGTTTACAAAATTTTAAATTGAACGCTGCTTTGTTCCTGTAAAATTAAATTCACTCAAATGTGCTAAAATGTCACATCCACATTTGAAACAAAGTGACTTGTCACTCACAATCCGCAGGATTCGATACGGTTCTTACAAAGTACACCTCAAATGGCACAATCGTTGACTATGAGGAAAATGCTTACCCCTTTAAGAGGGCTCAATAACTATTCCTATTATTGTTGAATTAGTTGGGGAATTACTAATATTTTATATATACTTAAATGGTAATTTGATAGAAATTTCATGTACTTATTTGGCTTTTCAAATCATTTGCAGGGTTACACACCTCTTCACTTGGCCACCCAATTTGGCAGGGATAACATTTTCGAATTACTCTGGAATGTCTACAGTGAGTACTTTCTTTATTTAGTACTTAATACTTTAATATTTATATTTAGATACTGATATTGAAATTATGAATAGAGAAGCAATTTACACAATTCAAATAATCAAAATATCGTTCAAGATAATAATAAATGTACTTCGAGGATCTTCAACATTTTTAATTATTCACTGAAATGTTGTTACATATAGTAAATATTATTATTTGATACAATTTTGATGATATTGTTAAAATATTCATAATTGTTCTGTGAGGGTTTTCCAAATTATTATTATTAATTACTGATAAATAGTCACATATTAAACATTATTATCCAAAATAAATTTTCTATGACGTTTCTATTACCTATAATTAGTATCTAATTAAATCCTACGATATTAAACCAATTGAAATGCCCTTTTCAGAGGCCAATCGTGACATAATGGACTGGAGTGGCAACAAGCCGTTGGATTACAGTCGCCAGCGATCAAGTGTGTCGGCATCCACGTGCAGCAGTGAGTATCTTAAGTATTTCCTCAGTTCGGAGGTGAACAACAACTACCACATGGGATTCTATGAAACGACACTCGGGAGCGGTGGTAATGACACTGTCCTCGGCGGGACTCTGGGCAGCGCACTAACCCGCGGCAAGAAACGCTCTCAGATGCTGTATGCCACCGTTAGCGGTGGCTCGAGTGGAGGCGGTGGAGCAGTTTCGCGCACCCAGTCGATGATGGTGCAGCGTCGCCCCAAGAAGCCATCCGTCCAGTCGCTATTCCGGCCCGTGTCGGAGGACAAGGACAAGGACAGCGACCTGGTGCCATGCGATCTGGAGGGGCAGCCGGTGCCATTCCGAGGCGCCTCCACTCGGCGCAAAGAGAGCTTTCTCCGCAAGACCTTCCGGGCCACTGCCGGCGGTAGCCGTCGTCAATCCAAAGATGTTGTTACTAACCCCCCACAGCATGGTTAATTGGTACTATCGCTTCCAAACCCCTTTCACCTGTATTTACCCCTTGGAATATGTTAGTGTGCTAATTTGAATATCCACCAATTTAATATTATGGGTTTGGGGTGTATATTATGTATTTTACAACTACTTAAATCTTAAATCCTGTTATTATCCACTAAGCATGTCTTAATTATTTTACCAAGGTGAACCTAATAACTTAATACATATAAGCAAACAAATTATTATGTATGTATATATTCAAAGTAATTGCATGTCGGTTAACCCAATAAAATTGTAATTTTTATTAAAAAAATATATATATTAATCGCAGAGTGAATGGCTAAAATAAATAATGGATTAACAAATCCAGGCAACTCTCTACAAAATTAACCCTTACCAACAAATTATAAGTGTTAAATTGCATAAACTTAATTTAGGAATGCGCTTGAACAAAATAATTATGTTTACCCTCGATTGCGAACATCTCTTCCAATTTCCATCCACCAAAAAAAAAACAAGAACAACCTTTTTAAAAACCGAGCTAGTAATTAATATAAAATGGGAACCTCTATCTATTTTCAATTTTTGCCGCATGCAGAGATTCAAGCGATGCGATTCAGCGGCGGACTCAACGGCACCTGGAGGCAGGTTGAGAGATTTAACGATCTTGAGTATTACCAAACCATTAGTGTTGATTAAAACCAATTTCGATTTTCTTCGCTAGCGCTAACCGAAACATCCAGCCTTGGTTTTCACATTCGAATTCAACTTTTCTTATTGTTTGTTTTTAGCCTGTAAATATATAAACGCTTTTTGTAAACTGCTAGCCCAAAAGTATTTATTTTAGTTTATTTTTTGCGCAAAAGTTTTGGGTTGCAAGCCCTGATTTTGGCCTTTCCATTGGTAAGTTTTCTTTTCTTTCTCCAAATGTTTTTCCTCATCGCCTGAATCATTTTATACAAGTTTTCCAAAGTCCGCTAAATTAAGGCATTTTTTAAGTTTCTGCACGCTCATTTCAAAATCTAACATTAAATTGTTTAAATACTAATGTGTCATTTTTTGTTCTGATTAATTTACAGAAATCAAGGCTCGCAAAAAGCATGCAAGTAAGTTGAGTCCAGGAAATGTTAAATTCCATTAATTTTAAATTATTAAAACTAATTTTGACTCTATCCTCTTTCAGTCGAAAAAGATTTGGGCTTCCTGCGGATTGGTTCACTGAATGTCCGGGTAAAGAAGACCACCGAGGCGTTCAGCAACTTCTTGGGAGTGGGCAATGGCAGTGGGGTGGCTCCGACGGGCTATGGCAGTGGCGGGGGAGCGGGAGCAGCAAGTCGCCCTCACCATCCCTCTCACCGAGCCCCTCATCAGCGTCATCATCATCACGTTGGTACGACACGGAGTCGACATCCGAATCAGAGGGCAGCGATGAGCACACCCTACGGAACGAACGGGGTGCTCCCCTCGAGGGCGAGCGTTCCCAATAACCGGAACATCTACGATGGGGTGCACAAGTCTTGGGGATCGGCGGATAACATAACCCAGCGTTCCGAGGAGCTAATGCCACCACCCAAGTCGGTGGATCATCTCAGCAAGCAGCGGAACAAGTCCTCGAAGCGTTCGTCCTACGCCTCCAATGCCACCGATTCGCCCCGTGACTCCATCTGCTCCTCCGCCTCCAGCTCGAACCTGAACGGTGGATATAGCAGCATGCCCACCACACCCAACCAGATGCGGGCCCCCAAGGGTATCGTTCCCTCCTTCGCCGTGGACTCCGACTCGGATTCCGCCTGCGGCTTCGATTCCAGTTGGTCGGTCAACTGTCGGGGATCCTCCAGCAGCAATCCCTCGCAATCCTAATTACCTGAAGAAGCCACTAATGTCTAAATGCCCTTTACTAATGGGTTACCACATACCACATTGACAATGTAATCGTGAAATATTTGTTTTTTTTTAATAAACTAACACTTATATTTTATACAATTAAGTATTACGAGTTTAATCCTTACAAGGATATTCCTACACTTGTTTTTTGCATTTAAAATTCCATGTTTGTTATATTGACAAGGAAATAATTAACTAAATGAAAATTAATATATTATTGTTTAATCGTTTTATAACCAGCATTTTATCATGAAAATAAATACATTTTGCAAACATTTTAAATGGATTGGTTTTCTTTAAAAAAAACTGAAAAATTAAGGAATTTTTCATATTTTTAATTAGCTAACTAATTTAATTTAATTACAAAAATTGAAATAAGGTTAAAAAAAAATTAAATCAAAAATATACCAGAACAAATATATGTTTTAAAAATCCTGTTAAATTTGTTGATGAAAATTACAATTTACAAATATTTTAACTTGTTTGATTTTCTGTAAAAAAAAATACATTGAAATAAATGTAATTTAAGAAACAATTCTTTCATTTCATAATCAATCAATAATTCATACAAAATATTTTTGAGCAAAAATGCGCGCTCATATTTTCAAACAAAAAACTCGTTTCGGATTTCTCACAATTGCGTTGAGTGCTCAACAAGTTCCTCTCTCTCTCTCTTCCTGTTGACAAATAATTGAAAAATAAACACACGTGCGGAGCGGCTAAAATTGTTTGTTGATTCGAACTCCAACCGGAATCAGGGAAACTAACTTCAAAAATGGGAAAGAAGGACAAGAACAAGAAGAAGGGCAAAGGAGCCGAGAAGACAGCCATGAAGACGGACAAGAAGCTGGCGGCCAAACAAAAGAAAATGCTGGAAAAACTGGGAGAGGTAAAAGATGAATAGAACCCACTAAAACTAATCACTAATTATACATTTTATTTTAAAGGCCAACATCGCGGATATCATCCAATTGTTGGAGGCCAAGGAGGGCAAGATTTCAGCCATCAGTGAGAACGTTTGCTCGGCTCCAACTCCCCGATCCAACTTTACTTTGGTGGCCCATCCGGAGAAGGAGGAACTGATCATGTTTGGCGGAGAACTATACACGGGATCCAAGACCACGCTCTACAATGACCTGTACTTCTATAATATAAAGTCTGGCGAGTGGAGGGAACTGAAATCCCCCTCGGGACCAACGCCCAGGAGTGGACACCAAATGGTAGCCGTCGCCAGCAATGGCGGGGAACTCTGGGTGAGTCTGATTCTATTATTTACTTAAAAATATCTTTAATTTATTTAATAAATCTCAGGTCTTTGGAGGTGAGCACGCCAGCCCCTCGCAGCTGCAGTTCCACCACTATAGGGATCTGTGGAAGTTTTCCCTGAAGTCCCGGAAGTGGGAAAAGGTATCCGCCCCCAATGGACCCAGTGCCAGGAGTGGCCATCGCATGACCGTCTCCAAGAAGCGTCTCTTTATCTTCGGCGGCTTCCACGATAACAATCAGTCCTACAACTACTTCAACGATCTTCACATCTTCTCCCTGGAGTCCTATCAATGGCAGAAAGTAGAGATTGCAGGCTCTGTTATTCCTCCTGCTAGATCGGGATGTTGCATTGCGGCTGCGCCGGATGGCAAGATCTTCGTTTGGGGCGGTTACTCAAGGGCCTCCATGAAGAAGGAGGCCGATCGGGGAGTGACCCACACGGACATGTTTGTCCTCAGCCAGGATAGTGAGTTTTATACTTTATATTCTCAAATCAGAATCAGAATCTAATCCTTTGTTTTCCCTTTAGAAAACGCGGGCGATGCGGACAACAAGTACAAATGGGCAGCTGTAAAGCCTGGAGGATATCGTCCGAAGCCAAGGAGCAGTGTTGGATTCACTGTGGGAGCAAATGGCAAGGCCTATTGCTTTGGTGGAGTCATGGATGTGGATGAGGATGATGAGGACGTACAGGGTCAGTTCGGAGATGAGTTGCTCGCCTTTGACTTGACGGCACAAACATGGCGATTGCAGGAGATACAGGCCAAGAGCAGTCCTGCTGAGAAAAAGGAAACTGAGCAAGCCAATGACGTGGAGATGTCGGCACCAGCAAAGCCAGTGACCACCACCACGGATGGAGTGTTCACGGTTACCGTGGGGGGACCGAGCACAAGCACTCCCTATGTGTCCAACATACCCAGTCTCTTCCCGAAGGCGAAGCCATCGAATGTGCCCACGTCTAGAATGAATCCCGGCCTGTGCATTTGCAAGGGAGTTTTGTATCTCTTTGGAGGCATCTTCGAGGAGGACGACAAGCAGTTGACCTACAACGATTTCTACTCCCTGGATTTGCACAAGTTAGAATGGAAGGTCTTAATCCCCAACAACTTAAAGGCCCACGAGTGGGAGGACAGCGATAGCAGCAGCTCGGACGAGGAGTGCAGCAGCTTGGATGAGGAAAGCTCCGACGACTCAGAAATGGACACGGATTAATGTAAATAAAACTTCTTTCAAATGACTATATTTTAAAATTGGTTAACAGTCGTATATATATACAAAATGGAATTTCCTTGAATGTTTTGGTTCGCCTTAAAGCTCCAGAATCTCGGTGAGGATGCGTTGAGTGTCATTGGGCGTAGCCACCTTGTGACTTATTGTCCGTGGATCGGAGTAAATCTCGTAGTCGTTGCCACCCGGCTCCGTTTTATCCCCGAAGAAGTGGATTTCCTTGAACTTTTCGTTGTGATGCGCTTCAATGTGGCGCAGGCAGTAGGTCTTGTCCCAGCCATGTGGGAACACATCGAAGCTGATCTGCCCACCGATAGAGTACGTGAGGTCCACATCGGCGAACTCCTTCTTCAGAGCTCCAATCATTTGCTCCCTTACCTTGTGCTCGTTGTCGTAGGCCGCAAACATATTCCGTTCCTCCCGGGTGCACTGACGTCCAATGGGACAAACATTCATCATGCCATTCCGGAACTCGATAAAGGTGCCCCTCTTGATGGGCACCTCCAGCTCGGAAAGGTAGCGCAGGACGAAGTTGAGGAATCGCTGCAGGGTCTTCTCCCCCAGATGCTTGATGATATTCTGCTTTCCCACCTCCTTGCCCCCCTCGATCTGCACCAGACCGTTCTCGGGGAACACGAAATCGAACTCGTTGAGGATCTTCTCGCCGCTCAGCTGTTCGAACATTTTTTCCAGATCGGATCCTCCCACAATCCCGATGGTAGCCCTTGGCTTCACCTTAGTGTAGAAGAATTCCTCGAATTCCGGGGTGACATTGCTCCTGGGCATCGTCAACGTCCCATCCACATCAAAGAGCAGGAGGACTTCATCACGCTTGAGTAGGGCAGTGCTCATCTTGCAGAAGACCAATTGTTGCTCCTTAAAATTGGTTATCCAAATATCCAAGACCACGTATGAATTTTGAGATAAGGTAGCTTGTAAGCGGCAACGCAATGGTGAGAAATACCCTAAAGGTTTCTTTAATTCCGTTGCACCAATAGCGAACTAGTTCCAGATTCTAGAATGCACTCTTTATTTTTATTTCAAAATTATTAAATGTGATAAAGGTTATTGCTGTTTTAAAAATGAAACTTAAACTGCATGCCAAAACTTGTTACCCATAAAAAGAACACCTCTAATTTGTTTAGTCAACAATGTTCAACAACATACAGCCTTATTTTATATTTATGTTGGGCGGTACTTAATAATTCACATTTCTTAGCTACCCATGTAAACAAAACATACATGTATTTGGGTTCATATTCTAGTTGGGTTCCTTTAATTATTTCGATCTGGTGTGCTCCAGCTCATCCCTCTTGATTCGGCTGTATTCCTGCAGGGATTTGTACTTCTCGGTATTGAACATGGGGTCCAGAACCACGGGATAGAGGGTTAGTCCCACGGCCCCGAAGATGCAGGACACGAATCCGATGAATCTCCAACCGCGTAGGACTGCCATCTAGCTTAAATAGTTGACAGATTAAAATAATTTCCCAATTGTTATTATAAAACAAAACACCTGGTTGACGGAAAGAGGCTAAAAAACGCCCAAGAAATGGTCACCCTGCTGTGGTGTGTTTATGGTATCTTACAGTAGGTATTGGAAAAGATGGTTTTGGAACTATTGCGTTTATTAAAAGTTCTGAATATAGTAACAATTTTATTTTTGGTTGTCATTTAATAGGCAAGGTCTTCACATTTATTTATTACCATTTGGAAGCAATTAAGTGATAATATTTACAGAAAACTTGTTTAATAGCTTTGTCCATGTACGATATCATTTAAATTCCAAGATATAAATTTTATTAATGAAATGTATTAACAGAAAACTATAATTTCAAGCATAGTTTAGTGTTTATTATATTCCCGATGCCCAATGTTTACTGTACATACCTGTTGGTATTTTTCGCGGGAAATCTAGTACTTTAAACCTCGAGTTTGTCGGTCACACTGGTTCGCTGGCTTGAGCTAGGCTTGGGTGTGGTGTATTGTTTGAGTAATTGTTTTACATTGGCCTGTCCCCTTTTTTTAGTTAATTTAACTATTTCCCGAAAATGGCTAGAGGCCTCGTTTTTGTGGCTCTAGTCGGCGCTTTATGTTTTACCTTCGCTAACGGTAAGTTTTGTACATAGCGGATCAATTCCAAAACTTCTTGGGCGTTGGCACGTCTCCGAACTGCGATTTTCATTATTGTTTGGATTGCAGCACAACATCACTACGATGAGCACAGAATTAGCCAAATCATCTGGTGCACTAAGAGCTTGGAGGAGCAGTACAAATGCACCAACTTGACGGCGGTCATCAATCGCGATCGGGCCCTATTCGACGATGTGTTTCTGAACCTCACATGCTTCATGGCCTACAGCGCCGATGAGTGTATCCATCACATCGATCGCGAGAAGGCCCACATCACGTCGCTGGACGCTGGAGATGTCTTCACAGCTGGGCGCTATAACTCCCTGATTCCGATAATGCAGGAGAAACTGGAGGGCGGCTTTACGGAATATCAATCCGTGGCGGTAATTAAAAAAGGATCCCTTCCGGAGGTCAACAACTTGCACGATTTAAGGCACAAGCGGGCCTGCTTCCCTTGGGTGGGGAGTCTGGCTGGTTGGATAGTGCCTATATTCCAGGTAAGATAGAACTTTTGAATAGGGAAATAAATAAATTTGAAACCATTAACCATTGAAATTCTATTCCAGCTCCAACGAGAAGGCGGCATGGAAGTGGTGGACTGTAACAACCAGGTGAAGACTGCTGCCAACTATTTCAACAACTCCTGTGCCGTATATTCGCTATCCGACAAATACAATCCCATTGGCGATAACTCAGATAAGTAAGCCTTAACTATTAATATATACTTTTGAAATATAAGCTAATATTTATTGTATATTAGGCTCTGCTCCCTGTGCACGGGCAAGATTCCTGGTGGTCGTTGTTCAGCTGCTGATCCCTACTTTGGCTACGAAGGCGCCTTCAGATGTCTCCTGGAGAAAGGAGACGTTGCCTTTTTGCGGCACTCGACTGTGAATGAAATGCTGGAAACCACTGAATTTAGTAAGCTTACTACAATTTAAACTTTAAGAATTACTAGTAAAGTTTTTATGATTTTTAGAAAACCTAAAACCAGACTCTTTTGAGCTGTTTTGCCGCGATGGTCGTCGGGTTGCCATCAACGATTACCGCCAGTGCAATTGGGGCCAGGTGCCTGCAGATGCTATTGTGACATCTTCAGCGCGGAGCTTCAAAGATCGAAAGCAGTACCAACAGTTCCTGAAGCGCATTGCCGAGCTTTACTCCCATGGAGTTAGGGAAGATCAAAACAGCCAGAATGGCCAAGGACAAGGATTCAGCAACTTCAACCGCAACAACGCCCAAAGCGGCGCTTATGATCAGTACGGAAATCAGCAGTTCGACCCCAATAATCCCTATAGAAACCAAAATCAGTACGATCCGTATCGCAGCGAAAGGTTGGACAGCAGTTTCAACGAAGAACGAAACAAGCAGGAAGGCGTTAATACCTCCATTCTCTACGAGCAGTTCCGCATATTCGAGTCGAAGCGATATGGCAAGCCCAATTTGTTGTTCCAGGACTCCAGCAGAGATATTACTGTCATTCCCGAGGATGATCAGTCCTTTACTAAGTACTTGGGCCATGCCATAAACTTTATTTACGGCATTCGCGAGTGTCCAGTTTCAGCGATGACTCTCTGCGTGACCTCGGAAAACGAACTGGAGAAGTGCATCAAGATGAGGGTGAGTTTGGGAAGGAAAATCCATCTAAAATCAAGATTAATATAATCCTTTTCCTTTACAGATTGCCCTGAAAGCCCACATACTGAAGCCCGAGCTTATCTGCAAGAAAATGCACTCCCACATCAACTGCATGCAATTCATCCAGGCCGGAAAGGCTGATATTTCCGTATTCGATGCCGGAGATGTGTACACCGGTGGACTGAACTACGATTTGATACCCTTCATGTCGGAGGTGTACAATCTGGGGGAGCCGGAGTATTATGTGGTGGCTGTTGCCAAGGAGGAGGATCCAGACACGGAGCTCACCTACCTGAAGGGCAAGAACACCTGTCACACTGGAATCAATACCGCTGCCGGATGGACATATCCGATGGCCCTGTTCATCTCAAACGGGTGGATCCGTCCATATGGATGCGATTCGGTTCGAGCTGCCGCGGAATACTTCACTAAATCATGTGTGCCGGGTGCTATTAGCAGTGAATACAACACCGGAGTGCCCTACGACAGCATGTGCGATCTGTGCCATGGAACCAGCTACAGATACTGCCGGCGGGATGCCTCGGAGGACTACTACGGACACACGGGTGCGTTCAGGTGCCTGGTGGAGGGCGGTGGGCATGTTGCGTTCATGAAGCACACCACGGTGATGGAAAGCACCGGCGGCAAGCGTAAGGAGTGGTGGGCGCGAAATGCTCTCAACGACGACTTTGAGCTGCTGTGCACGGATGGAACCCGCGCCGAGATCCAGGACTACAAACGCTGCAATCTGGGCAAGGTTAAGGCCAATGCCGTTGTGACCCGCGGCGGAGTCAACTACAACGAAACGCAGTTGAATGCCTACATAAATCTGCTAACCTACGCCCAGCAGCTGTACGGGCGAAAGGACGTGGACAGCTTCAGCTTCAGCATGTTCTCCTCGCCCCTTGGGCACTATGACCTGATCTTCCAGGACGCCACCCGGCAGTTGCAGGTCATTCCGCAAGAGAAGCGAACATACGATTCCTACTTGGGTAGCGATTTCATGCGGGCGCGTCGCATCACCGATTGCTATGCCGGTGCTGGACAGTTGACCCTATCCCTGGTCCTGCTCCTCTCGGCCAGTCTAGTAGTAATGCTCTAAATCAATAGACTAACTGCGACTTCAACAGTTTAAGTACAAGTATCTCCCGCACAAAGAGAGACATATCAACGTTTTTACATTCCAAATATGTATAAGCCGCAAAGAGATCCGTCCGAGAATTCTCAATCCCTTAGCCGAGAGTATTTAACGAAGGCTATAATCGTATTTATATAGATCAGTGCCTGTGCCTTAATATAGGATTTATACCAACTAAGTCCGTCCAAGAAAGTGTATCTACCAAATGTAAGCCGAATCTTTTACAAAGTTTATGTAAGTTTACAAATAAAGCAATAAAACAAACGAATCCACAATAAATCTGAATAAATTCCTTATTTTTAAAGATTATAAATAATATATGCTAACTCTCAAATCCTAGTTACATTCTATAGAGCTGATCAAAATAATTTATTTTAAACAACAAACATATTTACGATAACTAAATTTATTAAAATATTTTAATACAATATTATAACCAAGAGTATCATATTTTTTATTGTAAAGTAACCGAATGCTCAAATATTTAAGCTTTTTATTGAACAAACATTAATATTACTACAACACTAAATTTTTATTTATTTATTTTGAATAAGAACCTCCACCAGATCTTATTATATTGACCGCAACTGTGTAACGGTCAACTTCATAAAAGAAGGAGAGTCAACACTGACGTCATAAACATATGATATCATAGAGAAAGGCAGTTGGCAACGCGGGTGGCTCCCTATGAAAAAAGAACCAATTTCGGACGAAATCTAGAACTTTTCTTATAAAAAATCTAGTCAAAACTATTGGAGAACCTTTCCTTTATGGTAAATAAGCAATCTTCTTTTGTAAAATCCCATAAAAGCCGGATAGTTCAAAGAAAAACTTTGTAACGGTTAACAGTGTGACCAAATTCACCGAGAAATGCATTCCGAAGATTCCCGCGATGGGTAGCGACGGTCACACCCGCCTGCACAAGTTCCTCCAAAAGTGGAATTCGTAAATTTCGAAAGCTGCTCCGGAAAACCGGACCCTTTCACCTAGCTGGAACCACTTGCCAACTTGCCACACTAGATTCAGCTGCAACATGTCGATCAATCTGCGCACCGTCTACGCCTTCGCCCGGGAGATGTACCCCAAGATGTCCAAGGAGCACGTTCAGTACGGAACAGCTGGCTTTCGCGGCAAGTAAGTTGGCTTAATTAGCTTGAGATGATTATTATGTTGGCACCCGCACCCACACCCACACGCACGCCCTCGCCTGCATACGTTGCCGGAATTTGCCTGGTTTATTTGTTTGGGCCTGTGGCAAGATAAGTAATGCATTGCACCATGTCGGCATGTCGGAATTTGGGTGTTATTTTTAGATATTGTTCACCTTTTATCAATGGGCATGCCCTTCCTGCAGGCAGTGCAAATGCATGTGTGTTGGTTTTGGGCGTGCATGTGCATGGGGGTAATGCATACATCCGTACATACAGCAGGAGTCAGTAATATAGTTCTGCAGGTGCAATTTGCAATGTTTACTAGGAGTTTAACTTCATTATCGTACTAGAAAATATTGAAAATTTTAATATACGATATTGTAAACTAAAATCCTGCTAAAATGTTCTTTTAATAGATGCGATTACTTTACAATTTTCCGTTATCCCGATCATTATGCTCTATGAAATTAACTAAAGTAGCTAGCTTCCATTTGGAGCACTAATATGTGTTTAAATAGATACCGCAGTTGACTAAGTAAATACTTGTTTTAATGAATCATTAAACTTTCGCCTAGTTTTCTAGAATTTTATAAAGTCTGTTATCTGTTGTTTGTTTACAAGCACTATAATAATTAAAAAGATAATGGAACAGCACACAAGGGTAAAACCACAAGAACTTACAAAATAGTATTCGTAATTTAACTGTTTTAAAGATAAGAAAATATACTAATAAATCTACTTTTCCAGGGCTGAATTCCTGGACAGCGTGATGTTCAGGATGGGCGTCCTTGCCACCCTGCGTTCCCGGTTTCGCGGAGGCGCCGTCATTGGCGTCATGATCACCGCATCGCACAATCCAGAGCCGGACAATGGGGTAAAACTGGTTGACCCTAAGGGTGAGATGCTGGAGGCCAGTTGGGAGGCGATAGCCACCGATCTGGTCAATGTCAGCGACCAGGAACTGGAGCAGCATGTGGCCAAGATCATCAAGGACAACAACATCGATGTGACGACCAGTTCCCAGGTGTTCGTAGGCATGGACAACAGGTACCATAGTCCGCGATTACTCAAGGCTGTTGCCGATGGTGTGATTGCTCTGAAGGGGAACGTCAAGGAGTACGGAATTGTGACCACGCCCATGCTGCACTACTTCGTGGTGGCGGCTAACACAAAAGAGGTGTATGGCAAGCCCACCGAGGAGGGCTACTACGACAAACTGATCACCGCGTTCGAATTGCTACGGAACGGGCGCCTGGAGAATGGCAATTACCGGAATAACCTCATCTTCGATGGCGCCAACGGAGTGGGAGCCCGCAAAATGCTGCAGTTCATAAAGCGCATGAAGAGCTCGCTTAATGTGTCCGTCATCAACCAGGGCATTGGTCCGGGCAAGATCAACGAGGATTGCGGCGCGGACTATGTGAAGGTGCAGCAACGCCCACCGAAATCCATGCCAGATGTGGAGCCCTTCACGCGCTGCGTGAGCGTGGACGGCGATGCCGACCGGGTGGTGTACTTCTTCAGCGATGACAAGAGCGAGTTCCATCTCCTAGACGGGGATCGTATTGCCACTTTGGTCGCTGGCTTCCTCATGGAACTGGTCACGCAGGCCGAGATCGACTTGCGACTGGGACTGGTGCAAACTGCCTACGCCAATGGTGCGTCTACGGACTACATTGTCGACGAACTGAAGTTCCCCGTTTCATGCGTGCCCACGGGCGTGAAGCATCTGCATCACAAGGCCCTTGAATACGACATTGGTGTCTACTTCGAGGCCAATGGCCACGGAACAATTGTGTTCAGCGAAAACGCAAAAGCCACCATTGCCAAGGCCTCCCCTTTGAAGGAATGTGCCAAGACATTGTTGCTCCTCATAGATCTGATCAACGAGACTGTGGGCGATGCCATTTCCGACACCCTGCTCGTGGAGACGATCCTTAATCACAAGGGCTGGGATGTGAAAGACTGGATCTCAACCTACGATGATCTGCCCAATCGTCAGCTGAAGGTCAAGGTGCAGGACCGCAATGTGATCGAGACCACGGATGCGGAAAGAGTGTGTGTAAAGCCGGAGGGACTTCAGGCCGAGATCAACAGGGTTGTGGCTAACTACAAGCGGGGACGCGCCTTTGTTCGGCCCTCGGGAACCGAGGATGTGGTGCGGGTCTATGCAGAGGCAGCCACTAAGGAGGTAAACTATAATTAATTAACCAAACAAAATAATGTCACGGAAATCTAAAATTTGTTGTTGCCTTTTCAGGATACGGAAAACCTTGCCTATGAAGTGGGAGTTCTAGTCCAGAAACTAGCCGGAGGCGTTGGCCCGGAGCTGACGAAACCAAGCAATGCCCATCTTTAATGAGATAACGAACCAACCTCAAACGAAATGCTGAGCAATAAATCTCTTAACTCTAAGGTGCTCAATAACTTACACGAACTTGTCCTTTTGAATTGAAATGCATTTATACTGTAATTGTAAACTGTTCACTGTCTTCTGTGTTCTAAAGATGAGATTTTTACCATTAAATATATACATTTTTATTAATTTTCACATGCGGGAGTTAATAATCTCTATGTTTACTAATAGTTTAGAAAAAATGATTCTAATTGTAAAAAGAGTAAAATAAAATTCAAAAGGAATCAGTTTAACTTAATATATTATTGGTGCTTGGAAATAATATTCGGAAGAACATTATATTTCTTAAAAGAATTATATTAAATCGGCAGAGTTTGAAAATCTTCAACTATAAGATAGCTTCACACATTTTTTAAATTGTCTCAGATCCAACGCAATTTTAGAGGCTTCACAGATTATTTTAATAAATTAAAAATAACATTAAATAATATCAAGTTCAGATCTACATACCAAAATACATATATTAGAAAATAATTATAATATTTAATTGATTTTCAAGCTAAATCCAAACGTTGATTTTATATAAACCATCGATAAATTCAGAAATACCCAAGGCATCGTGTTATCGGCGAAGACATCGACGGTTTGCCATCTCTAGGGCTGTCTCGTCACCACCTTTAGTTTGTCTGATGCAATTGCAATAATTTTTGTTAGCTAAATTAAAATTATCAGCCGACCAACGAGTATTTGAAAGCAGAAACAAAATGGAGGAGGACGTAAGTAGACCGGAACACCCAAAAAAAAACACTTTCTTCACCGGGAAAATAACGCTAGAAAGTTGACATACATATGTCGGTACATGTGCGCATTTGTATGTGTATGCGTATTTACATATTTGCGAACGCCTTTTTTGAGGTTATGTTTGCCACCGTACAATTTTTACCATACGAAATCTGTTTGTTATCCTTCGAAGGGCTTTGATCCCACTTTGCTGAAAAAGAAGAAGAAGAAGAAGACCACTTTCGACCTGGATGCGGCTTTGGGTCTGGACGACGAAAGCAAGAAGGACGAAGCCAAGGATGAGGGATCTATAGAGGAAGGTGGCGCCGAACTGGAGGATAACCTGGATCTGGAGAGCTTCGGCAAGAAGAAGAAAAAGAAGAAGAAGCCCTTCAACATGGACGAGATTGAAGCGGCGGTGCCGAACTTCGGGGCCGAGGATGCTGTCGCTGCCGAGGAGCCGGAGGAGGAGGAGATAAACCTGGACATGGACTTCTCAATGGCCAAAAAGAAGAAGAAGAGCAAGAAGAAGGACCTGGACGAGCTGTTCGACAAGCTAGACGATGACAAAAACGACGACAAAGAGAATGGTAAGTGACTAATTCAAAGGGTGTATGTTATCCGGCGTTTCATTGTCGAATTTTATTGCCCCTTGCAGTGGAGGACAATAGTTCAACATGGGCTGGATCCGATCGCGACTACACATACGACGAGTTGCTGAAGCGCGTCTTCGAAATCATTCTCGACAAGAACCCGGACATGGCGGCCGGGCGCAAGCCGAAGTTCGTGATGCGACCGCCTCAGGTACTGCGCGTGGGCACCAAGAAGACCTCCTTCGCCAACTTCATGGACATTGCGAAAACGCTGCATCGCCTGCCCAAGCACCTGCTCGACTTCCTGCTGGCGGAGTTGGGAACCAGCGGCTCGATGGACGGCAACCAGCAGCTGATCATCAAGGGACGTTTCCAGCCCAAACAGATCGAGAATGTGCTGAGACGCTACATCAAGGAGTATGTCACCTGTCACACCTGCCGCTCCCCCGAGACGATACTGCAGAAGGACACGCGCCTGTTCTTCCTGCAGTGCGAATCCTGCGGTTCCCGCTGCTCTGTGGCCAGCATCAAGTCAGGTTTCCAGGCTGTCACCGGCAAGCGCGCCGCCATCCGAGCAAAAACAACCTAATTCTCCTTTATTTAAAGCTTGATTTTTTATTAGCAGTAAAATTTCAATACAAGAAAAAACTAATACTACTAGCTGTGCTGTGTGGAACTGTTTTTGTTGTGCCAATCCAGCAAGTGATCTGCGAAGGCCATCTCCAGATTTTGGGAATCCTCGCTGTCTATGAGAAAGGAGAAAACATCAAAGCCTACTTTATCCCTGAATAAGTTGGGCCTGCCCAGTAGAAAAAGGCTGTTGCCTTTCATTATGAGCGAAGGATCTATGCACTCCATGGCTGTTTCCAAAAGACGGATCAAGCATCCTGCTATCTCCTTGTTACCCTCGGATGAAGCCAGGGCAGTGACCTCTTTGTGCAGGCAGGTAATTTGATGTCTCTTCATCGGCTTGTTGGCAATGCTAGCTTCTAGCGAACCCGTGCTATCATCGAGCTGAAATTTGTGGAACGATTTGTTGTGCGTTCCATAGTCAAAGACAAAGGCATATGCAATGCAGGTGCGGAAATAAATTGGTTCATTATCTTTTTGGGAAATCATATAGACATCACTATCCGGATCTTTAGTCGCCCGTTGAATGTGCGCGAATGTCAAGGGTATGCTGTCATGAATCTTTGCACCGGTTTTTGTGAAATCAGTTGACTCTGAATCGTTCTTCCGAATGACGAAATTCTCCAGACGATTCTCGACATCGCAAGTGCTGGCGTTCATCGCCATGTTCCGGCCAGGATTCAATTGTAATTAGATTATCTGCTTGGAAAATGCCAAAAACGCATACAAAAATTTTTATTTTCCGCAATTTTCCACGTTCTCCGGCACGCTCCAAAGGTGGAAATGGTTGATTCTGGTGATAAATGGTTGGGCGGGTAGCAACTGGTTGTTTTTCGTTAACAACCAGGAAAAATCAGCCGGAAAAGCGGGATTTTCAAGACAAAACAGTGTTGCCAGACTTTAGTGGCGTCCTTGTGGTGGATTGATTATCGATATCTGTATTATCGAATCGTACTTTGGCGGCTTCTTAATCAAAGTTTAAAATAATAAATTTTTCTTTAAAAATTATTTTTATATTATCATTTACTTTTAGTTTATTTTATAGCTTTTAAAAATAAAATTGAAAATATTAAATCGTAATTGTGCAAATGAATTAGACTCCTTCTGACTCTTTAAAGAGATTTCTCAACTAGGCAACTGGTATTTTCTTTCAAAATAATTTAATAATTTCTTAATATATGACTGACTTAATCACATTTAATACGTTTAAAATGTTTGCACCCAAAAACAATTGCAAGCTATGATGCAATTTCTTTGTTTCCCAAACGAAACAACTGTTACGCCATCCCTGGCTTGTGGTCGCATGCTCTTCAGCCCTGGCAAACATTTTCACAGCTTGTGAAATTGAAACAAAAAGTACACTTTGGTGCAAAACTAATCGCGGAGCTAGCTGAATCTGGTGCTTGGAATGTCTGGTGGTCCCTCCATAACGCTGAAAGCCCAACCGATCGATGGTAACAATACCGGGAACGCTGCTGCTCAGCAGCAACATCAGCAGGCTGCCAATGGCGCAGCATCCGCTGGTGGCGCAGCATCAGCCTCGGCTCCTCCGGGTGCTGCAGTTGGAACTGCATCTGGGTCTTCGACTGGACAAAATGGAAGTGGGGCAGTAAGTGGCAGTGTGCCGGCGGAGGGAACGCGGCAGAACAGCCTGCAGAGGATCCAGCAGAGGAAGCAGAAGGTCTTCAACCTGCCCGTGCCCCAGAAGCTGGCCAAGCTCTCCATGTACTCCGCCTGCCAGTCTGAGGGATGTCGCTGCACCGGCTGGAAGACGCCCCAGGAAAACCGCCATCGCGACGTGGAGTCCTCCTATTGCCCGGAGTTCAACGAGGAATGCCGGAACGCCAGCTGTCGCCATTCCCTGCGCACCCATATAGCCCATTTGGACAACATTTCGAGCTCAAATATGGATGAGCTCTTGGGGGCCATTATTGACATGGAAAACCTGTTCATGTCCATGCAGCGGGTGGAGGATGAGGACACGAAGAAGGTGTACCTATATCTGTTCCGGCTACTGCGCCAATGCGTCCTCACCCGCCAGCAGGCAGTGATCCGGGGTCCCCTGGGAGATCCGCCATTCGAGTCGCCCTGCATCACCAAGGCGGTGCTGTCGCTGGTCTTCTACAAGTTCAACCACCTCATTTCGACTGAGGTGACGACCATGACCGAGGTGGCCAAAACCTTCCTCAACTTTCTCAACCACTACAACTTCGAGTCCCCTTCCACGAGACGCGGAGACCTGACCCACGAGGATGCTTCCAACTACAAGATCAACTACACGCGCTGGCTGGTCTTCTGCCACGTTCCCGCCTTCTGCAACTCCCTGCGTCAGTTCGAGACGTCGTTGGTTTTCGGGCGCTCTCTGCTGCGCACCGTGTTTCAGTGCATGTCCCAGCAGCTGAAGAAGAAGTGCATCTCCGAGAGAGACCGCTTCCCCGAGGATAAGCGATCGATTATCACGCAGATGCCCAAGTTCTTGGAAGCTCTGCGCGCCGAGCTCCTGAAGGATGACTCTCCCATTTGGGATCCCAACTACCGCCCGCCAAACTCCTTTGTCGTCCAGCAGCGAAAGCGGCATCAGGAGGGGGCGCCAGCCGCTGCTGGAGCAGGCGCAGCCGCACTGGCGGCCAACAAGCGCTCTAATGTGGGTGAGCCTTTGCACAAGAGACCGAAGAAGGAGTTGGTGGAACGATGCAGCAGGTGGGTACCCTTAATCTTGGTAGCAGTAAACCTTTTTATACAAATACTAATCCTCCTAATCCCCAGTGAGAGCCTGGAAGATCTGCCCACCGATGTGGTGATGCGCGCCATGAAGTCCGTCTCCGAATCGAAGACCACCAATAAGGCGGAAATCCTGTTTCCTGTGAATGTGTCCCGTGATGAGAATGTGAAGGCGGAGGAGCAAAAGCGGGCCATCGAGTTCCATGTGGTGGGGAACTCGCTTACCAAGCCGGTGGACAAGCAGACAGTGCTCTGGCTTCTAGGCCTGCAGCTGGTCTTCGCCTATCAGTTACCGGAGATGCCCCGCGAGTACATTAGCCAACTGGTGTTCGACACCAAGCACAAGACTTTGGCCCTGATCAAGGAGAACCAGCCGATCGGCGGCATTTGCTTCCGTCCGTTTCCATCGCAGGGCTTCACGGAGATCGTCTTCTGTGCCGTGACCATGTCGGAGCAGGTCAAGGGCTATGGCACCCACTTAATGAACCACCTTAAGGACTACAGCATTCAGCGGGGCATCAAACACCTGTTGACCTTTGCCGATTGCGATGCCATTGGGTACTTCAAGAAGCAGGGGTTCTCCAAGGACATCAAGCTTGCCCGTCCCGTCTACGCGGGCTACATCAAGGAGTACGACAGCGCCACTCTGATGCACTGCGAGCTGCATCCGAGCATTGTGAACACGCAGTTTATAGCCGGTTAGTTGGGAGTCGCCGGAAACCAAACAAAGGAACATTCTTATCCCGTTTCTCTTAATTTCCAGTGATTCGTAATCAGAGCGAGATCCTCAAGGAGCTGATTGCTCAGAGGCACAGCGAAGTGCAAAAGGTCAGACCTGGCTTGACTTGCTTCAAGGAGGGCCTGCCCTCCATTCCCGTGGAGTCGATTCCCGGCCTGCGCGAGATCGGCTGGAAGCCGCAGATGCGACCGGCCCGATCTGCACGACCGCTGGAGGAGTCCTCCGATCCAGAGAAGCTGGCCACCTCCTTTGCTTCCGTGCTGCAGTCCGTGCGTCAGCACACCACCGCCTGGCCCTTCCTTCGGCCGGTGACGGCGGCCGAGGTTCCGGACTACTACGACCACATCAAATACCCCATGGATCTGAAAACGATGGGAGAGCGTCTGAAGAAGGGCTACTACCAGACGCGACGCCTCTTCATGGCGGACATGGCCCGCATCTTTTCCAATTGTCGATTCTACAACTCGCCAGACACCGAGTACTATCGCTGTGCCAACTCCCTGGAGCGCTATTTCCAAACCAAGATGCGCGAGCTGGGACTGTGGGACAAATGATGCACCGACCCGGAGGAACCCTGTATAAAACTGAATATTTAATCCTGCTTTCCCTTATTTATTTTAGACTTCTTCGCTAAAACAAAAGACAAATGTTGATAATTACTCTTGAACAAAAACCGCGCACAGAGTTGGGATTTACCTTGGAAACCATTTCTGAACATAACCGAGCATTGTTTAGACTGGCTAACATAAGTTACTTGTAGAGCTAAATAAAACTTCCATCTAATAATGCTGCCCATGAAGTCATTCTCCCAGATCCACCCAGAAGAACCTCTACATAGTTGTCTTAACTGTTTTATTTCACTTTTGATTTCCTACATTCATTGTTTGCATGCTTTTGTTTAAAGTTAGGATTTCTCTTTGTTTTCGGTTTTTGTTTGGTTTAGTAAACATTTGTTCAATAATGTCAGTTATAAAATTATAGTTTAATATTAGGGGTCGGGGTCGGGGCGGGAGTTAAATCGAATCTCTGGGTTCGAGGACATTGTACAAAGGCTCATGCATTTCATCCGGAAATGGCGAAGGCTTCGCGAAAGCAGACATGAGAGGATGCCGATGGTATAATGCCATGAATATGTTAACCGTAGTTGCTTATTACCGACTCTTGAATTCAATTATCATTTATTACATGTTGGGCTCAATTTTCGATTTTTTGTCGAATATATAGTAGGTAGTCTTTACAATTTGTCCATTACTTGCGAATTGTTTTTGGGTTTTTCTTTTTCGGTTATTATAACTCGAGATAATTGCGTATTTTATATACATACATACATATGTAGAGCTAATCAGGGTGAGCATATGTGGAGATATACATATTACATATAATTACAAACATAATTTATGATTACAATATATTGAAATGTGACGCCTCCTAATCCTCCTCTCCTCCCTCCGCAATTGAGTGCCCTCCGAACCAAAATGGATTCTTCACGAAATTCGGCATTTTGTGCTGAATGTAATACAAATATATATATCTGAATAAACGGATAACAAACGAATATCTAAAGCCAGGATATCAGCTGGAAACTTATGCATGCACACACATATTGTTTACTCTATCCCAACGCCGCAAATTCAACTGTAGCAGCCGATGATCACTGTGACACTATCTTAACATTTAGATCGATAACATTTGGGTAATGGGATATTGGATCGTTTCGAATCGTAAGTATAAATTCCTTTGCAGGCGGGGCAATAAAAATGTGCACTTTTGAGGCCCAACCGAGATCAGAAATTGAAGTATACAAGAACTTTCTACATGCTTAACTGTTGACTATCGAAATTTTTTCTATTGAAATTTCAACAATGACAAAATTGTTGTCGTGTTGTGTTGTTTTCGTTACATATTTTCATTTGGAGACTGTTCACCTTTCAGCTGGGCTGGGCTGTATTGACTTTTTACAATTGTGCTTTTCCAACGGGCATTGCTGCTGATTTTATTTCACTTTCATATTTAAAATTTTCTTAAATAATAATATTTAAATGCTAGTAAAACGGTTCGATTGGTTGTCGATGTTTTACGCCCACACGATATACAGTATTACAATCGGTTTCTCTTTTTTCTCCTCATCCAAATAAAAACATGCGAATTTTGCTTTTATTTTTGTTTTAGTTTTAGTTTGGGAATTCCATGGATTTGATTTAATTGGTTTTGCTCCATTCATTTCATTATTTGTTACTCGTATTATATCCTCGACTCGTCTCGACTCCTCCGCGAGTTTCTATTTCTGTTTATGTTAGATTGATTCGTTTTGTTTTTTGTAGCTTTTCCATATACTTATGCTTACTATGTTCTTCACATCTATTACTAAATATACGTATGTATGTGGGCGTGCCATAATCTTCTCGGTTACCGTGCTTTCCCCGCTTCTCCCAGCGAAAGGCGATGGCGTTGGAACCAGCCATTTACACAAAACCTAACAGATGGCCGGTTCGCACGCCTGCAGATCGAGGATCGCGGATCGCTGCTTGAATCGTTCGTAAAGCGTTAAATCGAAATCGTTAATCGTTACGTTAATCGCATCGCATCGCAAAGCACACGGTGGGCGGGCAGCAAAGAGCACGCGCGCGCGCAGGACGTCGTGAGAATTGTAACACTAAGTATAATTATACAAATATATTTATGCCGTTAGATCCATAACTCGAAATTCCTGATAATAAGAGCCTGTGTCGTCGATCGGTCGGTTGATTGGGCTGCTTCAATAATTAGCTTTGCATTGAATAGGATATTTACTTTTTACTTTCTCCATCGCTTTTCCCACTTTTCATCTTAATTTTCTCTCTGGTCTCCATCAATTGTTGCTTAAAGTGGTTGTCCACTGGCCAAGCGGCATTATTGAGCTGCAAGGATACCACAATATATTTCTTTTGTGTCCAACGAAATTCTTAAGACTCATCTCAACTTACAAACTGCCGCCACCTGTTGCGTCTGCTCTGACAAGAGGGACGTTGACTTTGCCGTCGTGGTTGTTGCGTTTGGTGCAATGGCGTCCGTAGAGTTGGATCCAGCATTGTTGGCCGCCTTCAGCGCTGCAACGGGGTTGGCATTACCGTTGGTCAATTGGTTTTGCTGACCACCTCCGCGATGGTTGCCGCCGCCGCCATTATTGTTCCGGTTGTTGCTCCTGTTGCGGAAGTTGCCACCTCCTCCCATGCGGTAGTTGTTGCGATTGTAGCCGGGCGCTCCACCATAGCCGGAGTTCATGCCGCCATTGCCCGCTCCGCCGCCCATGTTGCCATTGTTGTTGTAGTAATGGTTGCGTCCGCGGTAGATGCTAAGAAAATAAGAAAAAGATTAGATTTGTGTGCTGCTCTCAAAGGAGCTTCGTCTTGAGATCTCTTACCTGCCACGTCTGGTCGATGAGACGCCAAAGGTCTCCGTGTTCAACTTGCGCTCCTGGCGCCAATCGTTCTTCTTGTTCTTGCTGCGATCTTGGGCAGCCTCGCACGAGATGTTGTCAAAGAACGATTTGGTCCTGTCGTAGCCCACATTGACGTCATCCTCCTCGGGCTCATGCTCACCGGCGCCGGTCTCGTTGCCAGAGTCATCCTTCTTGTCGGTCTCGCCGTTCAACTAAAAGAAGACATTTTTAAGTCCACTTCATAGATTTCAAAAAATATTTTTTTTTTATTTAGCTTGTTGAATATTTTTTAAAGAATTTAATAAAAACAAAAGTTAACTGAAATATTAAGAAATACGCTGAAAATTAAAATGTCAAAACCTTTAAAAGCTGTTTCAACAGCTTAAACGAAAGATTGGAGTTTAAACTTTTCGTTATATATTTAAAGGAAAATAATACGTTTTTCTGTAATATCTAATCGAATTTAAACAGATATTTCCTAAAAAGTAACTACTCATTTTTCACATGGGAATTTTTGTTACGTTACTCTGACTTAAAACGCAACATTAAATAAAAGTTTTAGGTATAAAAAAGGAAAATACGAATTTTACTTACTGTATGAACGCCCTCAACCTTTTCACCCACCTGCTCTGTGGTTGCAGTTGCAGTTGTTGTGGTTGTAGTCGAGTTGGTGGTGGCCTTGGCAGCATCATCGGCCACCTTGAGTTTCGCCAGCTGGGAGCGCAGTTCCTCGAACTTATTGTTGGCCTGCTCAAAATCAAAGTCACCTTCGAACTTGATCTTGTTGCGAGGTTTGTTCTGATTGGCCGACTGCGGACGATAGCCCTACAATAAAGAGATCAAGGGGTTAAGCCGATAACATATGAATCAAATAAATTGCAAGGGTTATATGTAATCTCATTTCATGTACGAAATTTGATAATTAATAATTAACTTGGAACTATAAGTATGTTTCATTTCATGTGTAAAAATGTATTCATAATAAATATTACTTTTATATTTTCAACGATTATATATTTATTTTAAACAAAATATGTTTCTACCTGATTGGGTCGCATGGGACCTCGTGATCCCATTCCGCGGTTACGCATCATCATATTGTTAGAGTTCTGGCCTCCACGGTGCATGTTCCAGGCTCCGCTGTTGCCGCCTCCACCTCCACCTCCACCTCCTCCGGCTCCTCCTCCGCCTCGCTGCTGTTGCTGCTGCATTCCATTATTAGAACCTCCGCGATTACGCTGATTGTTGTAGTTGTTGTTGTTGTAGTTATTATCCATCTGGCGACCGGAATCGCGACGATCCCGCTGGTTATAGAAGTCGTTGCCGCTGCCTCCTCGCTGCTGCTGCAAGTTGCTGTTGTGTCCGCCGCGCTGCTGCTGACCCTGCTGCTGATTCGGATGCTGTTGCTGGTGGTTCTGCCGCTTATGACCTGCATCGCGACCGTTACCACCCTGGGCAGCGTTCTGTTGCTGGTGCAGCTGCTGCTGATGTTGCTGGGTCAGCTCGGCCGTCGGACTGACAATAAGGCTGATGGGCGTTGTGGAACGCGAGGCTCCGGCCAGCATGTCTAGAACGGAAACTACACATATAGAACACGTGCGTAGAGGACGAAAAAAATGAGAAAACGTGCAGGTAGGTAAGGTATGAGTGTAATAAGTGGAAAGGGGGAAAACTGATCAAATTTTCAATTACTTCCATTTCCAAAATTTAATTTAAAATTTATATACAATAGAAAACTTAAAACTATTAATATTGCAGCACATTTTCTTTTCTTAAACCAATAAATTAAAAAAATAATATATTCAAAGAGCTTTACGATAAGTATCAGATATTTAAAGGTGCCAAATTTGACAATGTTAATAAAAATTTATAAACAATAAGCAATAAGAACTAATAATATTGCAGGACTTTTTTTTAAACCAATAAGAGGCAAGCAGAGATATTCAAGTGTTTTCAAAAATGTATTTTAAAATGTTTAAACAATAAGCAACAAAGCACTTGATACAAATAATAATGCAAGACCTGTTTTTTTCTTAATCTAATAAATTAAAATATAATTTAAGGAGGGAGCTATGAGTAAGAATTAAAATGTAAGTCTTTAAAATGTAACAGTAAAATTTGTTTTTTTTTTCATTTATCGAGAAAACGCAACCAAAATTTAAGCTATCAATATTGCAGGATCTTTTTTATTAAAGAATAAGAATTGATTTAAGTGTTTCAAATTAAACAAGAAAGGAAGGATAGCTTCGGTTCCCGAAGCTTAGAATACCCTTGCAGCCCAGTTGCCTTAAATCTGCTTGATCGTTTGTATGACAGCTATAGGATGTAGTGATCCAATTTTTGGTTTTTAACTTTTTTAAACGACTTTAATGTCTATAAAAACTGTATTCCCCAAGAATTCAAGAATTAATTGTCTTGAAAAACACCAGAGTTATACTCATTACATGATACATTCATGAAATGTTAAAATAGTCATTAAATGGAGTTTCCTAAAAAATAAATTAATTATCTTAAAAAATGGCGAATATATGGCACCTTTCCCAATCGTTCCTATGGCAGCTATGTGATGTAGTGTTTCTACTTATATACTACCTGCAACAGATTGAAGGGTTGGTGGAAAGTTTCAGCCCGATAGCTTTCAAATTGAGGGTAGTCCCTCCCTTACATAGCATTCGACAGACGGACAGACAGACGGAGATCGACTCGGCTGGTGATGCTGATCAAAAATATATATACTTTATAGGGTCGGAGACGTCTCCTTCACTGCGTTACAAACTTCTGGTCAAAATTATAATAAGGGTATATATAATAATATATTATAATAACAAGGGTATTAAAATGTTATATTAAATTTCTGAACCAAAGCTTAAACTATCAATACGTGCAAAATCTCAAAGACCCAACTTACTTGACTGTTTCTGCTGCTGGGGCTTCTGCTGCTGGTTGCCGCCGATGTGCATGAAGGGTCCGCCACTGCCCGGAGCACCTGCACCGGGCGCCAGGGAACCGGCGCCGGCGTTGCCCACCAAGTTGGCTAGATTGGGAGCACCCAGGTTTCCGAATGGATTGCCATTTCCGTAGCCGGCAGCACCGCCTGGAGCACCGCCACCTCCGCCGGACATCGAGGGAGCCCCATGAGGCGGCTGCTGCGGCGGCACCTGCTGCTGCTGCTGAGGAGCGCCCATGGCATTGGGCATGGGAAACAGCTGGGGCATCACCTGGGGCGGCCCGTTTTGAAGCTGCGCCTGCATGATCGCCGGGTCATTATGGTGCGGCAGCGTGTGGTTGTTGACAACGCGAATATCTTTGATGTCCGAGCCGCGGAAGAGGATGTAGTCGTAGATCTGCGACTGCGGCGCAATCTGAAACTGGGTGTCCCTATCCTCCGTACCAAACGATCGCACTAAACACGGGGGAAAGGAAAATAATTGGGTTACATTTCGGTGTAATGGTTTAGTTTAAGGTTAGGCCGGTGTTCCTATTTAACCTCAACGTACGCATAGAAACGCATGTCTTGCCGGTATTTGTGCGTTCTCCTTTGCTTCTCTATGCTTCTCATTTGCATCCTAGGGCACTGACACTGGTAACGGGAAATCCGAACCTCCCGTTATCTGGCGCCAAATCGAAATTGTTTTTGCAAATAGACCCTCCAAACAAATTGCATATGTATGCGTATGTAAAGTGCAGAGGCCAAAGCAACACTGTACAACAACAACAACAAGCGAGACGACAAAAAGAGGCCAAAGCCAACATGACAAACAAAAAGCATAAGTGAGAGAGATGGAGAGTGCGTGCAGGCGGCTGCCGAGAGAGCCAGCGAGCAAAAGAGAGCGTCCACGGCAGCGGCTACTGCACTCTCCGGGTGTATGAAATTACTGTAAAAACTAACAAAAGAAACGAAAAAAAATGTGAACAAGAGGTGAACAAGAACAAGAGAAATTGAAAGAATCCATTTTCTTTTCATTCGTCGCCCACCGACTTCGCTGAACCGTTTTTTTTTTGCTGGCGATTGCTGGCGAAGATTACGGAACATACATACATATAGGCGAAAAGCTAATGCTGAGGGGGCGGAATTGGAATTACTTTGGACCGTTACTTACCACTCGAGAGCGCAATGGTGCACTCCTGCGGATCCACGGTGTATAAACGGCCCTCATACCTGATGTCCGCTTTGGAAATCAGGCTGATTTTTGAGCCCAGCTCCGGTAATCCTCCGCTCATCTTAACTGTTCTTCACTCGCGCTTTCGAAAGGGTCCTCAAATTGGCCAATAATTTTTCACCGACTATTATTGTGTGTGAATGTTTGCCAACAGGCGCGTTCACAATATCTAGCAATAGCAAACAATTATAGCGAGCGCGACGACAACGATTTCTCGACGGTTTTAGCCACCTCTGCGCCTCTCTTCTCACCTCTTCGTTTCTTTTTTTTCCCCGTTTTCTCACTTGCTAAGCACGCAATTACTTTCCAGTTCCAGGCCGATTTTTCGGCCAATTGCCTTCCAGCCGAACTCGCTGTGTGGGCCTAAGTGTTTGCACAAGTGTGTCGAGTTCTTTTCAAATGTTTGTTGTGCAGCACACACGGCTGGAGATGTCGAAATTGCAATTTTCGATGCAGAAAATCTTTTCACCGTCCGTCTGCGAAAACCTACCCGTCGAAAATGAAAGAATTGAGCGAGTGCTGTTTCAGTGTTGGAAAGCCCAGCTGCGCAGCTGCGGCGATGCCATCGAGGTTAAAAGACAATTGAAGCATTTTTTCGGCGGTAAATTGGATTAATTTGCGTTTCACAAGCTTCCAATTGTGTCTGTTATTATGTTTGATGACGTTGTTGTACAGAATTTAATTAATTTTAATAGTTGTCACCGGGCAGCCCTGCAACCCTGAATGCAACTCTGTGGTGTGCATATGCAGCCATGGTTGTTATTCGGCTATAAGGAAAACACCATTGCAATATAACAAATGCACAAATACAAACAAGCAAAACAGAATGCTAAACTCAGCCCTCAGCTAGTGCATAGGACCTCAAATGATTTTGTGAGGAATTTTAACATTTTGACAACCAAATTGAGAAAATGTGTGGGAACCAGTACCGTAGCATAAAAAAATACATGGACAATTATAGCAAATATCTCTAATATATAAGTATATTAATATTATATATTTAAAACTCATACAAAAAATTAAATTATTTAATTATATTTTGAATTTGCCCGCTATCGTTATCCAGCAATGGTTGAGCACAATCAAAGTAATCGATATTCTCGATAGTGCCATCAATGGTTCTCCAGCCCTGTTTAAAATGCGCTGGCATTTGAGGCGCTTCATTTTTCTTGCATTCAAAGTAACTGAAAATGCGCTTTTGAGCGATTTCCTGTGATTGTGTAAAATAATAAATAAATAGTGGACAGAAGGAGATCATGGCACCTCCGTTGGAGCCGATTAGTGTGCGCACTGCGCGGCTGAACAATCTGATCCTGGGCAAAGGAGTTGGCGTCAGTGCGAAGCCCTCGACTGGAGCCGCGTCCTCCAGGAGGAGCATTGTACCCGTGAGCACCACCAGTCCCGCTCTGGCAGAGGCCGTCTGCCGCGAAGGACTTTTGGACGCCTTCTGCCTGCTGTACAACGAATGCGACAAGGACACGCTGAAGAAACGCGATCGCAACATCGCCGAGTTTGTCAACAAATGTGAGTCAACCTTTTGGCGCGTCTCTCTGTCACGGAATGTTATCCATTATCCATGCCAAATGCAGGAATTATAGGTAGCAAAGATTTTAATGAAATGTTTATGAGTTCTGACAAATTCTTTTTTACAAAAGTTCAAAAATAGTAAAATCAAAAGTAATGGACAAATCTTACGTTTACCAACAATTTTTTAGAAAAAGTGGGGATAATTTAATGTACAATAATATTAAAAAAAAATATAATTATTTATATTACTCTGCAGAAATTGACTTATATTTGCTTTTTCCTAGCTGTAGATAAAAATGTTTTATGTGATATTTTTCTGTAATTTCTGAAACATTAAACTTAATCTCTCCCTAAATTATATTATTTCCCTTCCCATAGTTCGACCGATTGTTGAGGAGACCCGCAAGCTCCGGGTGAATGCTGATGACTTCCTTATCAAGGCGCTTATTGGGCAAGGCTACTTTGGCAATGTACATCTGGTGGTGGAGCGTCAGACCAATGATATATACGCCATGAAAAAGATAAAAAAGTCGGTGGTGACCACATCGCAAGTCAAAGAGGAGCGGGATATCATGTCTACACGCCACTCCGAGTGGCTGATCAATCTGCAGTATGCTTTTCAGGTGAGTAATTTATATAAAAATCCTTGTGATTGCCATTTAAAGATATATTAAACTCTCAGGACAACGATAACTTGTACTTGATTATGGAGTACATGCCTGGCGGCGATCTGCTGAGTCTGATGTCTAGACATGGGCCGTTTGATGAGGACTTGGCTCGCTTTTATTTGGCCGAACTCACGGTGGCTTTGCATACGCTACACGAGATGGGTTATGTGCATCGGGATATAAAACCGGAGAACATTCTGATCGATCGCTTCGGGCACATCAAGCTGGCCGACTTTGGCAATGCAGCTGCCCTGGACCGAGATGGCCATGTTCTGAGCTTGTCGCCTGTCGGCACACCCGACTATATAGCCCCAGAACTGCTGCAAACCATATCCACCTATAAATTGTCCAAGTCGATGCACGATGTGAGTAGAACTGTACGATCGAAGAGTTGCTGAAATTCTAGGTGCAGGTGAACGCAAACTTAAATTACTATATCGTTTCTTAGGTAAGCTGCGATTACTGGTCGATGGGAATTATTGGCTATGAGCTGATTTGCGAGACCACGCCTTTCCATGAGGATAATGTGCACGAGACCTACTCCAAGATTCTTTCCCACTGCGAGGAGAGTCATCTGAAGGAGCTGATCAGCTTTCCCAGCGACCTCAAAGTGTCCAATAACTACAGGAGTCTCATCGAGTCGCTGGTCACGAACCCTTCAAAGCGTTTGTCCTACGAACGCATCAAGAAACATCCCTTCTTCGATGATATTCAGTGGGGTTCCATTCGCACCCAGGTGCCCCCAATAATACCGACAATCAAATCAGATGACGACACCTCTAATTTCGAGGACGGAACACGGCATAAGTCACGCAGGGATCAGGGAGTGGCCAAAAAATCGCTGACCACAAACATGAAGTCCCATGATTTTAGCGGCAAAGATCTACCATTCATTGGCTACAGTTTTGTGCACATGGAAAAGTCTGCCATATCTGCAGCTAGCGATGAAAAGATGATGGAAAAATTGAAAGAACTGTTGCAGAAACTGAAGAACCGAGAGAATGAGATCTCCTTGCTGAAACAAGATCTTTTGCGGGCTCAGCAGTCGCTCAAGAAAACGGACAACCGATCCCAGGTGGTCAACGATGCGAAAATGGAAATTAAGAAACTGCAGCTGATTATAAAAGAGAAGACAATGGAATTGGCCAATTGCAAGACGCAGATAAAGACTCTTCAGGGATCGGTAAAAATAGATGAGGAAATGTGGGCCAAAAAGGAGGCTACCATCACGGATCTTTTGCGCCTCAATCGGCAAAAATATGAAGAGGCCAAGATCGCCTCTGAGCAACGATACGAGAAGCAGCTGGCTGACAAAAAACAAGAATTGGCCGCCACTCTGCAGAAGATGGATGCTCGGGAGCTGGAGTTCACTGCCAAAATCGATGAATGCAAGCATCTCTCCGATAAAATCCAAAACTATAAGGACATGCTGAAGCAGCTCAAAGAACTGAGCCTCAAATCCGAGGCCACCAACGAGGAACTGAAGCGAAAGATGGTCGAATCGTATGAGCAAAAGCTGACAGATCTGCATAAAAAAGTTCGCGACTCACAGGACACTCATCGGCGCATGACCATGGAGATAAAGGAGATCCGCACCGAACTGGACGAGTCGATCTGCTCCAGCAAGTCGACCCAAGAAGCGAAGAATGCCACGGAGCGGAATATCGAGGAGATATTGAAGCGCCTCAACCAGGAGATAGCTTCCAATAATGAGCTGCATGCGGAGAAAGTGAAGTTGGAAACAAAGCTGCAACTAAAGGATGCGGAAACCCAGGAAGTTAAAGCGGAGTGTCAACGGCTTGAAAGGGAACTGCAGGTGGGTTTTAATAACATTTAACATTTCATTTTACATTTTGTGGTTAAAAAAAGTTGATATAATTTTGATGTTATCCTTAATCGACTGCCGATAAATAGAGCTATATTAATAATCGGATTAGCTGTCAGATTAAAAAGCAAAGAACGCTGATATAAATAAGGTAGCTTTATAGCTTTATTAGAAAAATATTTAAATATAATATTTTTTATGTGTTTTTCTTTTTATGATATTAAATTATTATTTTAAAATCCCTTTAAAAACTATTTAAACCTTGACTTTAGCTCGTCGAATGCCGCTGCCAAATAGCTGAATCCTCGCTAGCATCGCACACTTCTCCCTATGAAACCGCACCTGGATCTTTTACCGAACTAAACGTCATCGAAGACCAGCTGCGTGCTGACTTGGAAGCAGCCAAAGAAAGTGAAATCCATCAGAAGGGACGCGCCGATCAACTCCAGGAGCTGGTCACCAAACTGGAGCAGATGTTGGAGCGCTTCAACGAACAGAGTCTCTCGCCAACCAAAGCTCATTCTTCGCGCAAGCAGGGAACCGAAACTGTGGGAGATATGCTCGAGCGACAGAACGAAAAGCTGGAGGATAAACTGGCTGCAGTCAGGGAGCAAATGATTGTGGAGCGTCAGGCGGCGCGGACAGCGAATCTCTCGCTCTGGAAGGTGGAAAAGCAGCTGGAGGAGGCGGTCTCCGAGAAGAAGTTGCTAGCCCGACGCATGGAACTCACCGACGATCGAATTAAAAAGGCTCAAAACGCAAACGAGGAATCGCAGAGGATGCTGAAGTCAGCTCAAGAGGAAACCCGCCAGCGCGAGACGCGGATTGAAGAGCTCAAACAAGAACTGGTAGCTGCGAAGAGAGATGTCCTCAAGGAGCATCGCCAGTGGGAGAAGGCCGAGCAGGAGCGCATGAAGTGCAAGTCCGAGATAATCGAGCACTTAGCCAACGTGCACAAGCTGAAGCAGCAGGAAACCGAATTGAGACAGAAACTGAAACAGATTCAATCCCGATTTGATGGTCTCACCCTGGAGCACAAGGTCAGCATGAGGGAACTGCAGGAGGAGCGTGAGAGGAGCTCTGCAGCAAATGATTCCAGCCTGGCCCTACAAAAGGAACTCAAGCAGCTCAAGGAGAACTTCCAGAGACTGAAATACGCCTGCAGCATTACGGACAACCAGCTGACGGAGGTGGAAACCATGCTGAAGTCCGAGCAGGATCGCAGCAAGTCCCAGATATCCCAACTGGATGCGGCCCACGTGAAATTGAGGGAGCGGAACGATCAGTTAACCGAACTACGCAAGGAGCTGTCGGCCATTGAGTCCGAGAAGCGTCTGGCTGAGCAGCGAGCCCAAGTGTTAGCATCCGAGATTGAGGAACTAAGACTGAACCTGAAGGATCAGCAAAAGAAGCTCGTCGCCCAGCAGGGTCAGTTGGTGGAGCAAACGAATGTCCTGTTCGTTACTCAAGAGCGAGCGGATCTGCTGGATGGACAGAATGCAAACTATGAAGCTCAAAACGCGGACTCGGAGCGGGAAATGCTCAACCTGAAGGAGGAAAACGCACGCATTCTCAGCGAGCTGTTCCACAAGAAGGAGGAGGTGGCCAACCTTCAAGCCGAGGTTAGAGATCTGGAGTCGGCTCAGGCAGATCTGCACGCAGAGATCGATTCCCTGCAGGACACGCTGGCCGAGAAGGAGCAGTTCTATGTGCAGCGGGACATCAAATCGATGGCCACTCTTGCCCAGCACAAGAAGCTGATCGACTACTTGCAGGTGGGATTTCTTCTGTTACTTATTTCATTAAGTGTTTCTATAATAGACTCGTTTAAATCCAGCTTAAAGTCGAGGATCTGTCTGCAAAGAAGAAGAAAACCCTGGCGGACAAGCTGTTCGGATCCAGCCATACCAACAAGGAGAACATCTCGCCCAATGATGTGGAATCATCAATTCTATATCGCGCTCTGAAGGAGGAACTAAAACGGGAACAGAAGATGTCCAGCTTGCTGAAGGAGCAAGTGGCGCAGTTCAATGGTGGGTTTTAAATAGATTTCTTTATGATTTAGTATTGTTATTAATGTTTTCATAATTTTAGGAACTGCCACCTTGCGCTCTCCTCGCAAGTCGGCTGTCAATGGAGATTCTGACACTCCAAAGCAGAGACCAGTAAGTATCGCTGTCCTACCCCGTTCTCCGCAAAAGGAAAAGGCTGCCTTGAAGCGCACCACTAGCCAAGTGGAGCTGAAGACGACGGAGAAGCCCTCGAACCAAACGAGTGCCGAGCAATCTCATCACCGATTCGAGCTTTCACTGCAGGAGTCCAAGATGGATGCATCGGATTGCATGGTTTGTGGTCAGGCCATCCTTGCTGGTTCGCCCTTCTGGAAATGTAAGGAGTGCAAGGAGGTGACGCACCGCAAGTGTCGAGCCAATGCCCAAGGGGATTGTGGATCCAAGCCAAGTGCCCCGCCAGCTGAGGATCTCAGTAGTATTCCCTCTAGCTCTTGCATTAATTTGGACAGTGCAGATACTTCAAGTGCTGCAGGAGATAGCGATTACATCGGAACATTGGTTTACAGCTCGGATGGGCCAGAGGATCAGGCGTTAAAGAAGGAGATCGAGGTGAACTGCGCTTTTGAGGTGTCTGAGCAGCAGATTCTCCTCCTGGGCTGCAACACCGGGTTGTATGCCTATCATTTGGATTCGCAGCGATTGGTTCACATTACAGGCATCGAGTCGGTGAGTTGCATGTCAATCTGCACTCGATTGGCCAAGGCGATCATGGTGGGAACGGTGGGGGAGAAGCTATACCAATGCGACTATCGCCAGCTGGAGTCGCGCTGCCAGAGCTCCAGCGGGTGTCACAAACCCGTCCTTGAGACCTCCGCCATCGAGTTACCGTTCGCCAATCGCACGGCCTCGGAGAAGTGGAAATTGGTGCTGATTTCCAACGAGGCGGAGAACGCCTTGGATTCCGTGGCCATTGCGGCAACCTCCACCCGGATTGTGATCCTCAAGTACGACCTCAAGCTGCACATGTTTAAGCCCGTGCGAGCCATGGACACAGCCACTACGGTCACCTCGATCTTCTTTACGCGCCATTCCGCAATTGTTAGCTCGGATAAGTTCTACGAGATCGACTTGGACAACTATGCGGCCGAGGAGTTTGTGGATCTGGCTGACAAAACGATGCAGAGCACGGCGAAATGTCAGCCTGTGACAGCAGTGAGGGTTTCGAGGCAGGAGTATCTGCTTTGCTTTGCGGAGTGTGGAGTATTTGTGGATGAGTTTGGTTGCCGATCAAGGCCCTACGATCTGAATTGGGTGTACGCACCCACTGGATTCGTTTACCGGGAGCCCTTCCTGTTTATCGCTCACTACCAGAGCGTGCAGATTGTGCGTTTGCACAGGTCGTTCAGCAAGGAGTTGGCCTCCAACGGAGATAATGCCTCGGAAACCTCCGAATCCCCGGAGCTGCAGCGAGTTTACTTGCCCCACTACATGTCCACTTTGTTGGCGAACAGTGGAGATATTAATCTTTATGCTATAGCAATTGATCAAAGGCCCTGCAATGGCTCACAGAAGATCTACCACCTGGACTCCCTTCAGGCCTTCAAGCACAAGTTCAATGTGTCCATGGAAACCATTTCGTCGGTGGCCACATCCGTGACACTCGGATCCGCAATGACAGGTGATAGTATATAAATGAAAGGAAACACTTATCTTAAGCAGCCAGAATAAAACCGAATACTACAGCCTTAGTAGTACTTTAAAATTAGGCAACATGTTTTGCATATTTTATTCATCCTTGTGAAATTCATAAAACAATCTCTTGACAAGTTATAAGCGCACAATGACATTAATTTAATTAATATAATTTTTAAAGACCTTTCGATACTTTTGTGTGTTTGGAGCACCACTAAAGATTTTTTGTAACTCTTTTAACAAATAACTAACACTTGATTTCATTTTAGAATAATACAACTATTTTTATTATAATTATACATATTTTTAACCCAACTTTGTGCGGTTTTACACAAATAAAATGATTCTCGGGCAATTGAAGGATTTTATTAAAACAAAAATAATAATATGACAAGGGTTTTTAAAGTTTAGAATTAATATCAATAAAAAAGAAGGGGATTTTCTAAGATAACTTATGGATTTATTAGAAATGGAATATTAATTATAATTTAGTTTGATCATAGAATTCGGTAAAATATATTCCATATCCTAAGGCTTATTTATGTAACACAACTTTGTTATTTTTATTTGTTTAATCATGGTGTTACCCGGCTTAAAAAGTTTCACAAAAAATTCCACCATTCCACGGTAACAATTTGTTTAAACTTCGTTAGCTTACAATTTTCATAGAATATCCCATGAGAAAATGCGAAAGGATTTAAAGATAAGCGTCTGTATCGCTTATCTAAATTAAATTATTTATAACTTGTGGATGGTTATTACCTTGATAAGTTCCCAAATATATTTTGGAGGCAATAAAGATTACTTTCGAAATTAAAACCGTTATGGGAACTAAGCTTTTTTGCCTGATCTCTGCTTAGCAAATTTATAAATGATTTAGCAACGGTATTCTAAGCTCAGAACCACAAACTTTTTCATGAATTGCCCCTTGAGTGGATGCACAAAAGATTAAGAGCAATCGCTTATCTAATTTAAAAATTGAATTACTTGATAGTAAGTGTCTAGATAAAGTCGCCAATATATTTTGAGAGAGTATAAACCGTTATGGGGAGTAAGCTTTTGTCGCCTGATCCCAGGGAGCTTTGCCGCAGCGGCAGCAACAGACACAGCTTTTGATGTCCCGCAATGCGAAAGCCCCCAAAAAGATGGCTCGTGGTGGGGTTGGGTGGGGTGTGTGTTGCGTTGTGTTGTGGTGTGTTGAGGTGGCTCCGCTCTCTGCTGGCATTTCGGCGGTTGCTTCCCTCGCCGCTGGACGCGGAAAACTGCAGCATAAGCCTAGCCCTATGCTAAATTGTGATAATTGACTTCAATTTGTTCGCTCAAGTGAAAGAGCGCGCCCCTATCCAGAGATGTTTGAATCTGGTCTGAGACCTAGCGCGCGTCGCAGCGTCGCGGATTCCACTACGGCAGAAATGGATAAACCTCAAGACGCAACCAGGACACTGATTTGCCGGGCATGTCTAGTGCTCCTGGGTCCCGAGGATAACTCATTTAGCTTGGAGTCGGAACTAGACTTGGCTAAGAAGTATTTCGCCTGCACTGGTGGCGATCCGTGCAAGCTGCTGCCCCCGCAGGACGAGGAGGATGTGCTGCCACAGCTGGTGCTGAAAAGCATCTGCGAGTGCTGCTATCATCTGGTGCAAAAGTTCCACGACTTCCAACGCATGTGCGAAGAGTCCTCGCGCAACTTTGAGCAACTGCTGCTAGACATCGATTTGCTTTGCTCCAAACGGCAGAAGGAAGATGCAGTCACTCAGCTGCAGCCCCACTTGGACCGTCCCTCCGATAGCAACGATTGCACGCATCAGGAAGCCCAAATGGACGCACCCCGCATCGAATCAGTGGAGGAGATTGTAAGTGTGCATGCCGTGCGGGTATATCTCAGTTCCCACCTTAATCTAATCGCAATCGGGGTTCGAATTGTTGCCTAGCAGCAGGAAAGACAATACCTCCATACCTCCCATCATAAACACTCGCGCGCGTTTTTGTTTGTATACAACTATTTTGGTTTGTGGCCCTCGAATCGAGTGTTTGACGAGATAGCATTCTTAAAAAGGAGGCAGGTTCTTCCGTATGTCTATATCTCAGGCTACCAAATTATAACTATTATTTAATCAATTCCAAAATATCTTTAAATTTCTATAGCAAGATGGCAGGTTATTTTTTAAGTTAGCTGAACATGTATATTTATATTCAGTTTAAGTGATAAAACATTTAAAAAAGGGGCGCGATCTTATATGCCACAAGCGGCCACATCAAATTTATATATTTAATCAGTGCCAAAATATCTGGTATTATCTAGATCCGTGGGCTTATGAAATTTTTCAAAAATGTAATATTTATAAGATATTTTGATTTGATATTCTGAATTCTATAAGAAAATATTAAATTATTCCTAATTAATGACGCTGCAATTTCATTATCATAACAAATGAGATAATATAAAGAAAAATACTGTGATAAAAAATGTCTTGAACTTTCAAAAATAATTTATTAATGCGGAAATGCACTAAAATAGAATTTGGGTAATCTAGGAATTATAATATCAGGGTATAGCCCTTTTTTAAAATTTTTATATGTCCTAAACATTCCTTATATAAAAAGCTATAAAAAGAAATTAAAGGAAAAAAGATAGACAAATTATTTAAAAACAATATAACAAACAACTAAAATGAACACCGTAATTGTATAATATCATCTTGTTTGTTGTAGGAGGAAGTGTACATAGTTGAAGATGAGGCTGTCAAGCAGGATCTCGGGAGAGAAAGGACACCCATATTAGCGAAACGCAATCTGGCAGGTCAAAGGAAGCGGAGAGTGAGACACACCCTTGACTGCAGCAGATGCCATCGGGGCTTCTACAAATCTTCCCTGCTGGAAGCCCACATGAAACAGCATGAGGGCATCAATCCCTTTACCTGCGTTCTCTGTGGCAAGAGTTATGCCAGGGCAAATCTGTTGGACGCACACCTACGGGAGATGCATAGAAATCCCGCGGAGAGGGAAACCTACCCGTGCCTTAGCTGCAGTAAAGTGTACACGGCAGTAAGAAGTCTCAAATATCATGTCAAAAGGGAACATGAAGTGGATCACAAGAAGGACGACATTTCCACTCCCCAGCACGTTTGTGAAAAGTGCGGAAAGTCCTTTGTGCGAAGGGCACACCTCACCCGTCACACATGGATACATAAGACGCTGGATGAGCGAAAATACCCCTGCGACTTCTGCGATCAGCGTTTCTACACTAAGGAAAATATGCTGGGTCACCGGCAGCGAAAACATGAAAACGAAAACCTTCTTAGATGCAGGAAGTGCGGAAGGATCTTCCCTACCAGATCAGCTCTCAGTGGGCACATGGAAAAGCATGGGTCCACCAAGGATAATGTTATTTTATAATTCGTTTGTTTTATTTATGTGGATTCAATAACATCAAGCTAACTCAACTGTTACAATGATTGGGAGAATGCCGACCGATAGATGATGATGGATGGGTCCAAGTGAGAGTGGAGTGAGTGGTTTGATTCGGTGAGGCTACTCTAAAATTAGCTAACATTCACACATTGGCCGGCGCAGCACAAGTCGCTTAAAAAATAATACTGTAACGCAATCTGCCCCGAACTGGACAACAATTTGTAAATTGGAAGCGCCACAATGCGTGACTTAAATTCTTTGCAAGCAAATATTGATAAAAGAATTCAAGCTAATGCGATCGCTAATGCAAATACGCGATCCCAACGATGTGTTAAATCCGCAAAGTATAAGAACCAACACCATCAACACCAAAATGATACTGGCGCATATAAAAGTAACGATAATAATGGTAAGCATGATAAACGAGATAAAAAACTCTTGTCTACTTATTTAAGTTCAAATGAAAGTGAAAATGCAGGTATTAACTGCAACTTAGTTCATACTGACGACGTTTCAGTCAATGATTTAGTTAGCTTCAGAAATTCAGTCGACACAAAAATCATATGTCCTGAAGTGTTACATGATGATTTAACTAATAACTATTTTCAAGTACAATTTAATGAATTTGATATCTTCCGTATTTACCCTATAAATTACGTTTCACAATTAAGTGAAGCGATTCAAGTCTTCTTTAAAAACATTATTACTATACTACCTCTTGATCATGTAAGAGAGCAATTATAAATTAACTGTTTTTACACGCATAACTTAGTATTAATCTTTTCTCTCATAATTCCACAATCCGTTAATCGTCGAAATGACAGTACATGGCTTAACTACAAATTTAAATTGATCAAAACTGTCAATGTAAATCATGGCTCGCTCCGCTCAGAGTTCCAAAATCGTGTATATAAAAACAATTAACTAAAATTTATGCTTAAGCTTAAAAAACGGACAGTTTTTAAATTACATTACCAATACATTCATATATCATTAATTTGTTTAGCTTGGAAAAAAATGAGAATAAAACCAGATTATCCGTCTAGAAGAAATGCACGGTTGCCATGTAAATCAGCAATAACCATGTCGGCGATGTGCGATTAATGAGTGATCTGGGGGATTTGGATGCAGATGGGTGGAGTTGCTTGCACTATATGTAAATAAATACGCCGCAATATGAGCATAGGATGCACAGGATACCCATAATAGGGCCGCCATCTAGGTGTCCTTGTGCTTCTCGTAGAAGGCATCCAGATACTTTTTGTACTCCTTTTGGTCGTTCCACATCATCGCGGCCTGCGCATTCAGCGGACTCTCGTTGTTCGGCTCGCCGAGCAGCGACTGAATGGACAGCAGAATGGTGCGCACATCGTACAGCGCCGACCACTTGTCCTTCAGGATGTCCAGGCAGATGGAGCCCTGCAGGTCCACGTTCGGATGGAAGCAGGACGTGAGGAACTTGACCACGGGCGCCGCATACGGATAGGAGTTGGGGAAGTCCAGCGACAGCCGGTACGTCTGGCCCGCGTACACCGTATTCCTGGGCCCAGCAATGGTGCCCACCCATTTGAAGATGTTCTCGCCATCCGGAAACGCCGATATACCCTTTTCGTTGGCCATCATCAGGTTCATCAATTCCTTGTGCAGTCTGCGGGGAGGAAAGATCGGTTGGGTTAGGGTTGGACTTTCTATGAGTTGAGGACGCACCTTTTGCTCACGGCGTGATTGTCTTTCACCGGCAGCGAGTCATCACTGTGCTTGCTGCCGCCCCCCACTCCACCGCTCTGTTCGGGGCTAATGTTCTGAGCCATGGCGTCCTGGAATTCGGAATTCGACTCAACTTGACCGACCACTCAACTCAATTCGACTCTCGATGGCAAGCGCTGTGCGTGCGAATTTTGTGTCCCTGGCCTGTCTTGGACTGTGTTCACGGTACACTGGCTAGTGGAAATTTTGCTGCTCGTTCGGAAAATGGGAAGTCGCGTCTGTTACTCTACAATTATATATTTTTTTTCACTTTCGTGTGTGCTTGGCTACGCTTTACTTTACTCGAAAACAAAATGGAAGAAAGAGAAAGAAAAGAGAACGAGCAGTGTTGCTACGTTAACAGTATTCCTGCACACGCACGCTGCCAGCTGCGACGGTGTGTGTGGTAACAGTGTTCTCTCTCAATGTTAACGATGCTCTCATCAATCCAACAGGGTTGTATTTCACACTGATGTGTGAACTATCGATATATCACTTGTTTATTTAAATTACCGTTGTAACGGTTTTTACAGAGGGTTTTATGGATAATAAAAAGGTTTTACTCCCTGGATATATATGTTTTTAATGTATTTCATAATAAATCAAATAATATATATGTTGCAAAGCTCGGGTGGTATATTTTATCCACGAGTTTGTTGAAAAGATGGTATTGTGTTAAGTTTTCGATAAAACTTTACTAATTTTAATAATAAAATTCAACTTAAATATTTAATTTATGTGCTTTTATTATGTTTCAATACATAAAATAATCGATATTTGACATTTCCAATTGTGTCATCCCTAGTTTAATTCACAATACTACTTGGTACGCTTAGCGGTATATACTTGTGTTTATGTACATGTGTGCAATTTTGACTCAAAGTCATCAAAACAAATAAATATTTTGCAAGAAATGGATGAAAACAGCCTGATTTACGGGCTGGAGCTGCAAGCCCGGGCTCTAACGCCCCAATATGGTGAGGGTAATAACGTGTGCTTTTTCATAGCCACCTACTCCTTGAAGCCAACGAATCAGGTGCACCTGATTCAATATGAGGAGGAGCAGGGGACAGTACAATGAAAGGTGAGTTTGCAGGAAAATACCCCTGCGACTTCTGCGATCAGCGTTTCTACACTAAGGAAAAGATGCTGGGTCACCGGCAGTGAAAACATGAAAACGAAAACGTACTTAGATGCAGGAAGTGCGGAAGGATCTTCCCTACCAGATCAGCTCTCAGTGGGCACATGGAAAAGCATGGGTCCACCAACGATTATGTTGTTTAATAATTCGTTTGTTTTATTTATGTGGATTCAATAACATTAAGCTAACTCAACTGATACAATGATTGGGAGAATGCCGTACGATAGATGATGATGGATGAATCGTAGTGAGAGTGGAGTGAGTGGTTTGGTTCGGTGAGGCAACTCTAAAATTAGCTAACATTCACATATTGGCCGGCGCAGCACAAGTCACAAGTCAAGTAAGCATGATAAACGAGATAAAAAACTCTATTCTACTTATTTAAGTTCAAATGAAAGTGAAAATGCAGGTATTAACTGCATCTTCGTTCATACTGACGACGTTTCAGTCAACGATTTAGTTAACTTCAGAATTTCAGTCGACACAAAAATCAAATGTCATGTTGTTACATGATGATTTAACTAATAACTATTTTTAAGTACAATTTAATGAATTTGATATCTTCCCTAAAAATTACATTTCACAATTAAGTGAAGCGATTCAAGTCTTCTTTAAAAACATTATTACTATACAACCCCTTGATCATGCAAGAAGATAGCAATTAGAAATTAACTGTTTTTTTCACGCATAACTTATTATTAAATGGTTTAGTGCATACTCCACTATTAAGGGGTGGAAGTAATATAAGAGAATTATTTGAAACTCGTCTTTGTTATGAAACTGTGATGAGTATTGCACGCAATTTAACAACAATGACAACGATTGGCTGCGTTGATCATGACTATAATGTCACCTTAACCAGAACAGACGCTTGGTTTAATAACCTATTGGCGCTGTTAACTAAAATTGTTTTAAAAATTTAAATGTTAACATATTTGATTCTTCATATAGTGTAAAGATACTAACATTACTTTTATGAATTCGTTTAAATGTTAAACTAAACCATTTACGGCGTGACACCTCTCGTACGTTAATCATGTAAATTCCCGCTGATCGTATAGATCAACTAGCACAATTACTATACGTAATTATTCAATATACATTACTAATGCATCGGTTAGGTGTATTTTTTTTCTCTCTCATAATTCCACAATCCGTTAATCGTCGAAGTGACAGTGTATGGCTTAATAACAAATTTAAATTGTTCAAAACCGTCAATGTAAATCATGGTTATTACGAACCGCAAACATCTTTTTCAAAATTAACCACACTAGCCATTTCGAAATGCCGAAATTGAAAAGACCATAGATCCTGATCGAGAATTATTGACTATTGAGAAACATCCTTTCTATCGTGTAGCGTTAACCTTAACGTATATTCACGGAACTTTCGCCTTTAATAAAAGTGAACACAATTTCCTCACTATAACTACCACGGCTACGCGCGTTTAAATGCCGCAGCGTAGTGGATAACAGTATGTACTAAACATGCATGAAATGACTTCATTCATCTGTCTGCCCGGACGGTCTACAATTTCGGTGGGCGTGGAGCGTTACACGAACGATTTTTGTAACCTGATAAAAAAAAATCATCAGTACAAAAGGCGGCTCGCTCCGCTCACAATTCAAAAATCATGTATATAAAAACAATTAACTAAAATTTATGCTTAAGCTTAAAAAACGGACAGTTTTTAAATTACATTACCAATACATTCATATTTCATTAATTTGTTTAGCTTGGAAAAAAATGAGAATAAAACCAGATTATCCGTCTAGAAGAAATGCACGGTTGCCATGTAAATCAGCAATAACCATGTCGGCGATGTGCGATTAATGAGTGATCTGGGGGATTTGGATGCGGATGGGTGGAGTTGCTTGCACTATATGTAAATAAATACGCCGCAATATGAGCATAGGATGCACAGGAGGATACCCATAATAGGGCCGCCGTCTAGGTGTCCTTGTGCTTCTCGTAGAAGGCATCCAGATACTTTTTGTACTCCTTTTGGTCGTTCCACATCATCGCGGCCTGCGCATTCAGCGGACTCTCGTTGTTCGGCTCGCCGAGCAGCGACTGAATGGACAGCAGAATGGTGCGCACATCGTACAGCGCCGACCACTTGTCCTTCAGGATGTCCAGGCAGATGGAGCCCTGCAGGTCCACGTTCGGATGGAAGCAGGACGTGANTTACATTACCAATACATTCATATATCATTAATTTGTTTAGCTTGGAAAAAAATGAGAATAAAACCAGATTATCCGTCTAGAAGAAATGCACGGTTGCCATGTAAATCAGCAATAACCATGTCGGCGATGTGCGATTAATGAGTGATCTGGGGGATTTGGATGCGGATGGGTGGAGTTGCTTGCACTATATGTAAATAAATACGCCGCAATATGAGCATAGGATGCACAGGAGGATACCCATAATAGGGCCGCCGTCTAGGTGTCCTTGTGCTTCTCGTAGAAGGCATCCAGATACTTTTTGTACTCCTTTTGGTCGTTCCACATCATCGCGGCCTGCGCATTCAGCGGACTCTCGTTGTTCGGCTCGCCGAGCAGCGACTGAATGGACAGCAGAATGGTGCGCACATCGTACAGCGCCGACCACTTGTCCTTCAGGATGTCCAGGCAGATGGAGCCCTGCAGGTCCACGTTCGGATGGAAGCAGGACGTGAGGAACTTGACCACGGGCGCCGCATACGGATAGGAGTTGGGGAAGTCCAGCGACAGCCGGTACGTCTGGCCCGCGTACACCGTATTCCTGGGCCCAGCAATGGTGCCCACCCATTTGAAGATGTTTTCGCCATCCGGAAACGCCGATATACCCTTTTCGTTGGCCATCATCAGGTTCATCAGTTCCTTGTGCAGTCTGCGGGGAGGAAAGATCGGTTGGGTTAGAGTTGGACTTTCTATGAGTTGAGGACGCACCTTTTGCTCACGGCGTGATTGTCTTTCACCGGCAGCGAGTCATCACTGTGCTTGCTGCCGCCCCCCACTCCACCGCTCTGTTCGGGGCTAATGTTCTGAGCCATGGCGTCCTGGAATTCGGAATTCGACTCAACTTGACCGACCACTCAACTCAATTCGACTCTCGATGGCAAGCGCTGGGCGTGCGAATTTTGTGTCCCTGGCCTGTCTTGGACTGTGTTCACGGTACACTGGCTAGTGGAAATTTTGCTGCTCGTTCGGAAAATGGGAAGTCGCGTCTGTTACTCTACAAATATATTTTTTTTTTCACTTTCGTGTGTGCTTGGCTACGCTTTACTTTACTCGAAAACAAAATGGAAGAAAGAGAAAGAAAAGAGAACGAGCAGTGTTGCTACGTTAACAGTATTCCTGCACACGCACGCTGCCAGCTGCGACGGTGTGTGTGGTAACAGTGTTCTCTCTCAATGTTAACGATGCTCTCATCAATCCACGCCAGGGTTGTATTTCACAATGATTTTTTAACTATCGATATGTCGCTTGTTTATTTAAATTTTCGTCGTAACGGTTTTGTAAAGAGGGTTTTATGGATAATAAAAAGGTTTTACTCCCTGGATATATATGTTTTTAATGTATTTAAAATCGTATAATATATATAAGTTGCAAAGCTCGGGTGGTATATTTAATTGTTTTAAAATATGTTATTGTGTTTTGTTCCCGATAAAACTTTACTAATTTTAATAATAAAATTCAACTTAAATATTTAATTTATGTGCTTTTATTATGTTTCAATACATAAAATAATCGATATTTGACATTTCCAATTGTGTCATCCCTAGTTTAATTAACATACTACTTGGTACGCTTAGCGGTATATACTTGTGTTTATGTACCTGTGTGCAATTTTGACTCAAAGTCATCAAAACAAATAAATATTTTGCAAGAAATGGATGAAAACAGCCTGATTTACGGGCTGGAGCTGCAAGCCCGGGCTCTAACACCCCAATATGGTGAGGGTAATGACGTCTGCTTTTTCATAGCCACCAACTCCTTGAAGCCAACGAATCAGGTGCACCTGATTCAATATGAGGAGGAGCAGGGGACAGTACAATCAAAGGTGAGTTCGCAGGACTCCAAAGGATATAATCTAAAATCCCAAAATTTCCAGGTCTTCGAGCACGCCCTGGGAGAGGTGTGGAAGCTAAACAGTTGCCCCCACAATGCCCGCCTGCTGGCATCGGTTTACAACGTTCAAAAGGGAGCCCAGGTGCTGAGCCAGGCAGCTCTGATGACTCTTCCCGAGAACTTAGACCCCACCAATCCGGAGCACCTCAAGTCGGAGTACCTGCCCTGGGAGAGTGTTGAGCAATTGCAAACCGAAGCCCTCGGGGAGAGGGTCAAAACGGTGGAGTTTCATCCCAGTCAGGAGCAGACCCTCGCCTGTGTGGTGGACAACAAGCTGGCGGTGATGCAGCGGGCCGAGTCCTCCACTCGAGTGGTGGCCGAGGTTCCCACCAGTGGCTCCGCCAGCAAGCATACGCATAATTTCACCACCGGAAAGTGGTCTCATCACCACCAGGGCCATCAGTTCCTCGCTCTCCACGAGGGCAGCCTCAGTGCCTACGATGTGAGGGACACGCAGCACTGCGCCTGGAGCATCAGCGATGCCCACGGGCAGATGGCTCGCGATCTGGACTGCAATCCCAACAAGCAGTGCCACCTGGTCACCGGCGGGGATGATGGCTATTTGAGAATATGGGACTGCCGGATGCCCAAGGCTCCGGTCTTCGAGCGCAGCGATCACTCGCATTGGGTGTGGTGCGTGCGCTTCAACACATTCCACGACCAGCTGCTCCTCTCCAGCTCCAGTGACTGCAAGGTGTTGCTCACCTGCGCAGGAACGGTTAGCTCCGAGACTCAAGCGCAAACCGGGCTGGAGGATTCGAATTTCGGTGGTACGGAAACAGAGGAACGTCGCAAACTACTGTCCGATGGGCTCCTCCAAACCTTCGACCAGCACGAGGACTCCGTGTACTGTGCCGAGTGGAGCAATGTGGATCCCTGGATCTTTGCATCACTCAGCTACGATGGTCGCGTCATAATCTCAAAGGTGCCCAAGCAGTACAAGTACCAGATTATATTTTAAGCAAATAAATTATTGTGTATATAATATTCTAAATGTAAAGATTTCTATGCTGATTAGCCTGTGTCCTCGGATGTGCAGTCGGAGGAGTCATTGGGATTGGCCGTTTCCACGGAGCATACCCGCTTGATGAGCTCATTTTCGATCTCCACCGTTCCATTATCCACGGCCTCCTCCATCTGCACGTACTCAATGGTGGCGGCGCTTTTCTTTGCCCCTGGCACGGCCAAGGCTTTCCCTGAGGCAGGATTTTCCACTGCTTTCCCTGGGGCAGGGTTTTCCATGGCTTTTCCAGGAGCAGGGTTTTCCACGGCTTTCCCTGGTGTAGAGTTTTCCACGGATTTCCGTGCACTGGCTTCCGTCTCGTCCTCGGCTTCCTCCGCCAGACTGCTTCTTTGCGGCTGCACCTCGGCGTAAATGGCGGGATACTGCTGCTGCAGTTTCTGCTTAACTATCCGTATCTTGCGGAAGATGTGGTCCAGATCCTTCTTCATCTCGTTGAGGCATTTCACATGCCTCTTAAAGTCCTCGCTGGCACTTTTCAGACGGCTCTGCGAGAGAGCATTGCAGTTCAGGAGCATTTCGTTGGTTTTCTCGAAACGCTGCAACCTGGGGCAAGGATTATAATGTAGTTTTAATGATTAAAGTTAATTTTTGATTACCTACATTTGCTTTTGCGCCCTTATCATGGTCTCCACATCGCCCTGATTCACCATCCCAGCCAGGCTCTGTATAAAGGCCTCGGCGGCGGAGTTGCCAAAACCCGTGAAGGACTCCAGGTCCAGGTCCGGAGTTTCAACCTGGGAGTGTTGCGCATCCAAGTGGCTCATGGTTAACTGAAAATATTTGTTATCAATAAGTTGTTTACAAAACAATTGCTTTGTTTACCAAATTTTCAAGCACTGCTTCTTTTGTGTAGTTTTTTTGTGAGATCTGCTTTAGTTCTTTTACGAAGTATTTACTTAATTATTCAAGATGCATTAAAGAGAATTTTTTTATTTTATTTTTGTTAAGATTTACCCATATTTTGAAGGAATTCTTTTGTTTGGTTTTTATTTCAACACCTGTTTTAGGTACATCTTTTAGAGCAGTGTTGAGAAACTTTAAATCACATTGTTGGTATTCAATTGTTCAATTTATGTCTTATACTTTAAGCTATTATAACGACCAGTATTTTAGAGACAAAAAATACCACAATAGCAGATAGAAAAATATCGATATTTTGGACATCGATGATAACCGTTTATCTTTTTGTTCAGCCGGCTCATTTGGCGATCAAATCTTTTAATTTACCTTAACTTTTCGCCTGATCAAGATGAAGCTCGCTCCGACCGTAAAACTGAATAATGGCTATGAAATGCCCATCCTGGGCCTGGGCACCTACGATGTAAGTTGACTTCGACAACCGTATCATTACACCACAGGTGTAAAGCTTATCAATCGAGAAGATGTTGCTAGAACATTGTGAAATTCTCTTCACTGCAATCAATTATCATTATCACGTTATCTGTAGCTAAAGAAATCCAGGTGTGAGGCTGCTGTGAGGCACGCCCTGAAATCGGGCTATAGGCATATAGACACCGCCTACTTGTACCGCAATGAGGTTCTAATAGGAAAAGTTTTGAAAGAATTCATAGGCCCGCAGAGACTGAACCGGGAACAGGTGTTCCTGGTCACAAAGGTAGGTGGAGGATGAGAAGGGAGGAGTGCTTATACCCTCAAGAAATCAATACCCATAGCTCTGGGATATATACCACGAACCGGAAAGAGTACAACATGCTTGTGAGCTGCAACTGAAACAGTTGGGCGTGGACTATATTGATCTGTATCTGATGCATTCGCCTGTGGGCGTACACTATATCTCCGACACTGATTTGATGCCCCACGTTGATGATAAACTGTGGACAAAGTGAGTCTTGGACCTGGAACGTTCCCAGCCAGAAACTGATCTGTTTTCGCAGCGACGTGGACTACTTGGACACCTACAAAGGCATGGAGAAGCTAGTGGAAAAAGGACTCGTTCGCAGCCTTGGTCTATCCAACTTTAATATTCTGCAACTGAAAAGATTGCTAGAGAATTGCACAACAAAACCAGTGACTCTTCAAATTGAATGCCATCCGGCGCTGGTTCAAAGCCCTCTAATTGAGCTCTGCAAACTGCACAACATAGCCGTCGTAGCCTACTCCCCACTGGGTCGCCCCAAGTCCTGCAGACCCCTACCCGAATATCACCTCGATAAAAAAGTTCTAGCCATGGCAGCTAAATACGGCAAGACGCCCGCCCAAGTGATACTCAGATATCTGGTATAAAAAACAGGAATTTTAAACACAATGCTTTATTAATTGCCGACAATCGCAGATCGACATCGGCACAGTGCCCATTCCAAAAGCCGCCCAAGAGGTCCACATTACCGAGAATCTTGATGTCTTCGATTTTCAACTAACGCACGAAGAGATCCTCCATTTCGGGACATTTAATCGGGGCCAACGTCTATGGAATTTTGAGAAAGCAAAGAACCATCAGCACTATCCTTATTAGATTTAGAACTAACATCTGAAAAAATAGATTTATTTTAGTTAAGTTTTGAAATTAAAGCACTTGTAGTTGAAAGATACAAAAGTTATTTGAAATACTCACTTTGGCGCTATAAGACGTTCGTAACTCTCCCGCTGTCGTCGACGTTGCTCCATCACATAAGCTCGGATGTGATTTTGACTAGTCCTTTCCCGCTCATCAGCAGTTCTCATTGTTCCATCGCTGAAGCGTATTCCCGGGAGAGGTCTGAAAAACCGATAAATTGCATGCCACATGCGACGTAGACACCGACACATCTCATAAACCTCCGGTACCTGAAAAAAAGATATATGCTTATAATATATCTTTCTCCATTTGCAGTCGAAAAACAACGAAGGCGAGGCTGCTGTGAAGCATGCAATTGATGTGGGCTATCGCCACATTGATACGGCCTATTTCTACCAAAACGAGGCGGAGGTGGGCAAGGCGATTCGCGATAAAATAGCCGAGGGAGCTGTCAAGCGGGAGGACATTTTTTTGGTTACCAAGGTAAGTCTAGTCTTTCAAGATTAAGTAAAATAAGTTAATCTCCTATTCCCTGCAGCTTTGGAACGTTTTCCACGACCCCGAACTCGTCGAGGGAATGTGTCGCAAGCAGCTGAGCAACTTCGGTCTGGAGTACATTGATTTGCATCTGATGCACATGCCAGTGGGCTATAAGTACGTTGACGAGAACAACCTTATGCCAAAGGACGAGAACGGTGTGCTCCAGCTTAGCGATGTGGACTATTTGGACACTTACAAGGCCATGGAGAAACTGGTGAAGCTGGGACTGGTCCGCAGCATCGGCGTATCCAATTTTAACAGCGAGCAGCTGGGACGAGTGTTGGCCAACTGTGAGATCAAGCCTGTCACCAATCAGGTGGAGTGCTCTCCTGCTCTCAACCAGAAGGCTTTGACCGCCTTCTGCAAGAAGAACGATGTCACCCTGACCGGCTATACGCCTCTGGGAAAACCGAAGCCCGATATCCAAAAGCCGGACTTTATCTATTCGCCGGAAGTGGCTGTAATTGCCAAGAAATATGGCAAGACTGCCCCGCAGATTGTGTTGCGTTACCTGGTAATTATTGCGTGTTTTTCCGAGTAATCGATCCTATTTAATGTTTGTTTGGATTTGATTTTAGGTTGGTCTGGGCGTCATCCCCATTCCGAAGTCATCGAATACTAACCGAATTTCCGAAAACTTCAATATCTTTGATTTTGAGCTGACCGCCGATGAGATGTCTGTTCTCGATGGATATCACACTGGCGATCGTGTTGTGCCATTAAATTTAATTAAGGGCCAGAACCACAAGTACTACCCCTTTTCCATTGAGTTTTGAGTCAGATGAAAGATGCTTCGCAGAACGCGTTATCATTCTAATGTTCAAATATACAAATCTAAAACGATTGTGTTATACCAAATTGTGTGACAATATTTAAAAAGCACAAATATACATATATATACACTTAATTATCAAAAAATGTACTGTCTAGGGTCATTGTGCTTTCCTGCTCCATTAAATCTGCCCCGGTTGATCTTTATAGAAGGCATGGAATATCCAAGAATAGGGTCCGCAAATGGGAGCATCGATCTTTGCCGTGAAACGTTTGACATTTACACTTTGAGATGTAAAAATGTGGGCACAAAACCACTAGGAAATAATACTCTTTTATGGTAATTAAAGTATGGCCAAGAATATCTGGAATAACTCAACTTGCTGTCATTTTTGGTTAACTTAAATCGCTTTATGACCGACTCGTGGGCTATTGGCTTTAATCTAGGGTCACTAGAAGCACCCTCTTAGAATATTTACTAGTTTTTACTAGCTAAACTTAAAAAAAAAATCAGTGGAAAGGTGAAATACAATTATAAGCATCCTTAAGTTAATATTATTATAGGTAAACATTTAATTAAAAAAATATATATAAGTGTTTTAAGTCATCCTAATTATTTTAATTTCCCTGGAAAATATTTGTTAATTTCGTTTTTCGGAATTTTAAATCACGAAAATAGAAATATTTATCTAAAATATAACCGGAAGTGTTTAGATGCGCCAAGCGCAGAAATGAAGCATGAAAGTATTAAGGCTATTAGTCGCTATATATAACGATTAAGCCTAGATGGCTAATTATTTATGGATTGCTCAGTTCATTTGGGTTAATCACACCCAGTGACCTTTGTAAAAGGCATCTCTGCCCAGGGGGTGACGTCACCCCTTTAAAGCGCTTACAGATGCCAAAAGATACAATTCGGGTTAACACGCGCTGTATCAAATTAAAGTCGTTTAGCCTCTGGGCCACAGATGGGGGCTGTGACCAGGAAGGGATGTTATGCCTGGGAGCTGGGAGTTTGTAGACCCGCAACGCAATTAGAGGAGGATCTCTGGCATGCGTCACCTTGACCCAGGCCAAGAATAACACAACAAAGACGTCAGACAGCCTTTCGCAAAACCACTTTCCTCTTGCGGCTATCCCCGAGTTCGGCTTGGGCTTTGGGTTGCTCCACTGCCTCGGCTTTTGGGCGACGATCACTCAAAACTCCACTCAAGCGGCCCGTTGAGTGGAAACGCATTGGACGAGAGCGAGGCTTAAATAAATTTTCACAGTTCCCAAAGTCGCCAGTTTCGCTCAAAGCGTGCCCACGTTCACATCGTCGTCGTCGCTCATAGTGGAGCTCATACACACGGATATTCCGGCGATCAATTAGAGCCCGAGCCCCCGGAGATTACCCAGATCCCCCCAAGCAACGCGTCTAACAATTGTTATATAAGATTATCAGCTTGTGAAATCCCTCAGTGCCAGTGCGTAGTAAACCAAAAGTGAGTTGAGCCCAGAATTCCACCACATATCACACGTACATCTGAAATTGGCAATCGCCATGGTTGGGTATAATAAAAGGATGAAATCGTGCATTATGTAAATGCCCGAGAAAAACTCGTGGCGGAGAAAAACTTTCGCTTTCACCAGAGTACTCCGCTCCAGCTCTTTGCAGCTGTTGCGCATGCACAGAGACATTTGCAGGCTGCTTCTGTTTACCATCGATTACCTGGTCTTGGTTGGGCATCGATTACACAGGAAAATATTTAATGATCGGACCGATTTGTTCAAAAAATGTTTCTCTAAATTGGAGTGGCAGTAGAATATTTCCTACAGATATCCGCAATAATTCTGGCACTAAGATTTAACTGAAACTTTAATTAAACAAAACCAATTTTAGAAAAGGGTTTCTCATTGGAGTATAAATTATTTATTTATTTGGAGCCTTTCAAAAAACCAAGAAGTAAAATAGTAAAGTGTTTTCTTGAGATATCCGATAGTATCCTGGCAAACCTTGTTTAAAGAAATGATAATTTGCAAAAGGTTTTCCAAATTAGAGTATAAATTATATATTAAATGGGAACCATTTCTTTTTTTTTTCATTGTGAAAAATCTGTTATTTTCTTGTAATAATTATCCTGGAATCATAATATTATGTTCGTATTCTACAATTTATTTTTGTTGAATAATATTTTCCATTGTGAAGTTTTAACGAAATGGTTTTAAATTTAAAATAATATCCTGCTAACTTGAACGTCTATTTACTTCGTGAACATTTTTTTTTTAAATATCAGCTCCTACAAATTGTGATCATTCGCATAAACACTTACACCTCTAAAGTTATTTTGATCAATGACATAAGATTTTACTTTATTGTTTACCTGAGCGGCTGTGTAAATCTTGAATCTGTTATTGAAAAAACGTATATTAGATACAGCAGCCTTTTGTTCCCATTTTCTTTGTTCAGTGGGTGTAACCAAACAATAATCTTTAACGACAGTCAGAGACTGACAATCAAGCAATTATTGACCCACTGCGATGGTTTCGCCCCACTCAATTATTTTACAGCCGAGAGTTTTAAGTTTTAAGTTTTGAGTTTTAAGTTTTGAGACTCGGGAGTTTTGTAATTCTCGCTGGTTAGCTGGTTAGCTGGTTTGCTTAATTGGCAGCAATAGAGCCACAGGGGCCTGCAAGGTCTTCTTGGCCGATGTTGGCCAACGCCATAAAAGCCAAGTTGGATGGAAAACGTACTCGTATAATGCAATTTGTGTGGTTCGCATATAAATATTCATGGCAAGTGGCTATTGTGCAATTGCCAGGGACGCAACCATTGAAATCGACGTGACGATTTCCTTTGACCACTAACGCTGACCTCGACTGTAGTTCTGAACGGAATTAAATCCCCCCACAATGTACCTCTAATGGAGTGTTCAGGCCCTCCTTGCTCGCAACGATCGTGTTGGGATTAGTTAATGAATATCGCTGATTACAGCGCCATTAGATTCTGACATGTGAATATAAATCGCGACTCATCCGGGGAACATTAGCGGACTTTGCCGTAATTGTGGCAAAATGCAATCTGCATGATAATCCGGAACGCCGAATGCAAATCGTCAAGTCGTAAATCCCTAGGTTGGGCATTCGGAATTCCAATTCGGAAATTGAGCCAAGACACCGCGAATATTGCCAAAGTGCACGGTCATGGGGTGGGATTGGGCAAGGGCACAGAGAGAAATAAGGTGATCGTTCAAACAACCAAAAAAAAAGATTTGTTTATTTCCTATTGAACTGCTTACCAGTTGTATTTTTTCAATATATTAAAAGTGGCCATCAACAGAGATTTTGTTTTTTTCTTGTAAGATCATGATTAAAGTATTTATTTCTATTTATTATAATGTGAGTAAAATATATATTTTTTATTATGCTAAAATCTTTTATTTAACAATTTGTAAATATATGTGAATACATATATGTAATACGTATGTAATTCCGAAGTTAAAATTTTTGAAACGAAAACAACAAAAATGTTGAATTATTTTATTTAAATTAACACGTTTTTAAGATATGTATTTTTATTTAATATATTTCTTTCAATTAAGATGAGTATTAATTATTGGACGAATACATTAATTTATTTATGTGTAATAATTTGTTGGCAATGAATCTTATTCACAAATTCATTAAAATCAATGAGTCTTCTGAAAAAACATGACCTGTTAAGATTGAGGAAAGTATCAAGATGAGCACACATTTCTGCGCAGTGTTATTGGGAGTGTATTGGGCCGAGTTGTGGGATGGGAAAAACCAGTTTTGAGCATTTCTGGGGCTTGCACTCTTTACTCTTACTCTTACCGAAAAGTCGGAAATATTGCCCCTTGGGGATTGTCGGACGGTGGGGGGCGTACTATACTTTGGCTTTGGTTTGGCAGCTTTTGTGGCAGATGTGATGTAACCAAACGGGCTAATTGGCGGAGTGGAAAACGAACGCCAAGAGAAACGATAACGAAATTACAAATCGCATGTTTCAGTGGACAGCGGCCATCTTCAGTTGACTTGGCATGGCATGGCCCATAAATGATCGAGTTACCAAAGCCCAACTTTCGTTCGGTCTTAAATTGGACGTATTCAAAGCAGGCCAAAAAGCGGCGGCAACGCAGCGTTCAATTTTTTACATCAGCGATCATCGATTGCGTCGAAAAAACTGTGTGAAGGCCATGAAAGTGAACCAACTGGCCATAAACAGTTTGTTGACCAAAAAATAGTTGTTGGCCCGGCCAAAAGCGATGCTATCCGATCCGATCCGCAATTACAGGGCAGTTACTCGGCGCTCATCTTTCTCTCGACCTTCGCCGGGTTTTTACGACTAGAAATTTAAATGGTCGCCTGAAATGACAAAACCAAACCAAACATTCGATTCGTATGCAAAGCAGCCAAGTCAGTCAGTCAGCCGGCCAGATTTTGGGTCACGGTCAATGGATGGAAAAAATCATCTGCTCTCCACCACCGCGGAAATGGCACCATCTTGGCCGGATTGGCCAACCCAAAAGGCGTCGAAGTCAAAGTCATGCATATGCAAACCAAACCGCTGTGGGCAGCTTCTGTTTCAGATTGGAGATGGAGCTCCGAGTTGTCCCCACGCAAGCCATTGCACTCTGGGCCCTGCCATAATGGGTTGTGCCCAATCCGGTCCCCTGACATTGTGCAGTCAAAAGTCTAAAGTCAAGTGGTATTAATTCGTCGGAGCTCTGCTTGGGTGTCGATGTGGTCCAGTAAACTGCGGTGACCCTTGGGAGTTCGATGAATTTTAACATTTCGGGTTGCGCAAGCGCCACCGCCATCGTCAACACCGCCATCGCCATCAACGGTTACTGACCAAGGGCAACCGGCCAATTATAATCGGCGCTGTCGGTCAGCCAGCTAGCCAGTTAAGAAATCTTGCACTTGGCCATTTTGGACCAACTTTTCGCTGACAAGCGGTCCAAAAATGTGGCTTTCAATGGTCTTGGTGCAGTTAATTGATATTTTATCGGCAAAAGGGGAGGGCTAGGTATTTAAGTTGGTGGTTGGTCTAAAAATCTTAATTGGATTTTTTTTTTAACTTGATTGCACTTTAAACAAGATTTTTCCAAACTCATTTCAAGTTTAAATTTGTATGAAAAAAAACTGACGAGGTTTGTTGAGTTTATTATTGTTAAACTTTGTATTTTGTATTATGCATTTTGTGAACATGTATATATTATAATGGTCTATGATTATTTAATGCAAATTGGTCACAGTTTCAGGAAATTAACTTTGCTGTATAATAAATGACAATGGACTTAGGAAAAAACATATCAAAATATTTTCAACAACTTCCAAGATTTTGTTTTGTAATATATTTGAANTACAAGGTTTTTTATGTCTGACCTTTGCGGTATTCGCAAATTTCGTAGAAATGGAAATTCATTAGGTAGATTGAAAACCAAGTTGGGGAAGACATGGCCGAAAAGTGAAATTCAGTGTCTGTATCTCTGCGTGACTCAAATTGGACTTTACATAAGTTCTGCTCTCATAATTTTAAATTTGATTGCGAAAGATTTTTTTAATTGGAAAATGCTATTTGTTACGCTTTTTGCAGTGCTCGAGACCGAGGTGATGCAACAACCCAAACTCAGCGGACCGGCTGCGAGTTCCGGTGGAGATTACGACTATCCGTATGTGTGCGGACTGAGTCCGGCCATGAAGGTGGTGGCCAAGGAGGAGCTGCACGAGGACGAGAACATCCGGCGGCAGGCGCTGGCCCAGTTCCGGGAGTGGATCGAGAAGCATCCGCATATCCGCAAGTGCCGCACCGATCCCGTCTTCCTGCTGCGCTTCCTGCGCACCAAGAAGTTCTCCGTTCCGGCCGCCTGCGAGATGCTGGAGCGCTACCTCACCATCCGCCAGCTCTTCCCGCAGTGGTTCAAGCAGCTAGACATTAACGACCCGGCCATCAATGAGATCTTCGAGAACGGGTATCTGGTTCCTCTCCCCCAACGGGATGCCACCGGTCGCCAGGTTCTCTTCTCCGTGGCCGCCAAATTCGATCCCTACAAGGTGAGATACCTTTTTCTTTTTTTATGTTCCTGTGTAGCCTTGATGGTAATTAACTACTCCCCCTTAGTTTACTTCGGTGCAAATGGCTCGCGTGCATAGCCTGATCTGTGAGGCCCTGCTGGACGATGAGGACTCCCAGGTGGCCGGATATGTGTACATCAACGATGAGAGCGGCATGAACATGGGCTTTGTCAGTCTCTGGTCGCTGACCGACCTGCGCAGCATTGTTAAGTGCATCCAGAACTCGACGCCCATGCGGCACAAGGAGACGCACTTCGTCAACATCCCGCACTATGCCAACCGGATCATCGAGCTGGGCGTGTCTATGCTGAGTGAGAAGCTCAAGAAGCGCATTATTGTGAGTCAATTACCTTTCATTAGACTTTTGCACTGAAAACAAAATGCCCATGTTTAACAATTCTGCCAATATCGTTTAAAATTAAATTCAAAATCTTTCCAATAATTCAAGAAAATGTTTGACTAGGAGAACAATGAAAATCTTAATAATTCATCATTTTTATAATTTATGAACGTTTTAACTTGAAGAGCAATAAAAATCTAATTAAAAATACAAACACTATTTACTATTTTGAAATGTAAATAAATCCATTAATTTTAATTTATATAGTAATTTAAGTAACTAAAAACGACAATTTTTAAGGGCTTTTCTACAGAAATAAAATATGTTCATATTTTAACCGCAGGGTATTAAAAAAAAAAATAATAGTAAAGTAAAAAAAAATAATATATTTGAAAGGCATACAATTAGTAATCTTGACAATCTTGAATTATATTTATTCTTCCTTGTTTATTAACTCTCTATTTTCGGTTATTTCTAGGTCCACAAAAATGTGGAGATCCTGAAGACAAAGATTGATCCTGCCATCCTGCCCAAGGAGTATGGTGGAACTGTGCCCATGGCTGACATGATTGCCGAATTCAAACAGAAGCTGCTGAAGCGTCGGGCGGCGATCCTCGCCCTGGACGACATGCGCATCGAGGTCACCAAGGATGTGGCAAATTTCGCTGGAAACGATATCGGCGACCTCGATGCTGGTGTTGTCGGAAGTTTTAGGAAGCTGGAGGTGGACTAGGCTCCATATTGTTTACGCACTTAAGATAAGCTAGGATAGATCTGGATACCATTGAGACAATCGACAAGACGCGCGGGCATGCACACTTCGTACCTATTTAAAAGCATCACCACTAAATTATATAACTGCCAAGATGGATACTTGTGCGTACAATCTCAGATTTCCAAAGAAATAAATCTGATTTGGAGTTTCCAGGTTGTATAGTCCATTCATGCGTTACGTTATGTTAAATGAATGTCTATTTAAAATATATGTATATACCAATTATTGAGAGTTTGAAATGTATAAACTTGTTTTCGTTTAAAAAAAAGTTTTAATATGGGTTATTGGTGAAAGATTTATATTAAGAATTTCTAGACCTTTTCAGTTCAAACCTGAAATAGAGTATTTAAAATGGGGAATATTCACTAATTATCGAAGGGCTCACTGAGCAGTTACAGATCGGGTCAAAATTTCAATGCGCATCTAGCTGGGTGAAGTTTACTAGAGCGAAGCAAATATTTATTACCGCATACATCATTTGCATATGACAGATATTATATCTACATATATGTATATGCATATTTAATATTGCCCTGGAAAGCTCAATCAATATAGTCATGCCTAGTGAATAGGAATTTACTGATTAAGTGATCTCAAAGGCAACAAAGAATAGCTTTATTATATATAATAATGGCCAAAACCCACTTGGAATTTGAGGAAAATCCTACAATTATTCCATTATCACATTATTCTTTTTATGTGCTCGTTACCCGATGATATTCCAGACGTTGTTTCACGGAAGTACTATACATATATTTGATTAATTCCGGCCATTTAATTCACTGACTATGGCACATTATCACACGTTTATAATAAGTTTCCGCTGTTTACCCCAGGGAAGCTTTACTGTATATCCAAAGGTGAAGAACCGCTCGAGTGGGTGAGTTTGTGTGGTGTTTATTTGGCTTGTGGGTGGCGGGAAGACCCACTTCCACTTCCAGTGCAGCCACTAAGCTGTTAATTCCGAGGTGAGCTTTCGGAAAGAGGAAGAACCTCGTGCCGCCGATCACAGTTATTCCCATCACACTGGTACATCTGTATATAGCTTCTGTTTGGTTTTTTTAGCGCGATAACGGTGACACAAACGTCGGCGAGAGAATCTCAGTGCATATCTACAACCGCAAGAAGAGAACAAAGGTTCTTAGGCTCGTGTGTGTGTTTGTTTATATAGACACTTGTACTTACAGTCACGTTTAAAATAGTAGTGCCAATAACTATATATGTTTTATTTTAAAGCTTACTTTATTGTTATATTTTTCCACTTTAAATTAGATTAACATTTTGTAACCAAAACAAAAAAAAATGCATTGATTACTGTTGAACGAAATAATTGGAATATTAAACAAAGCCTTTATAAATGTGATAAATATTTAAATATTTTTGTCCGTGGATTTTATATAAGAGAATTGAAACCTTTTTTCTTTTAAACATTTTCTTCGTAATGCTATCATCTTGCCCGCAACTGTGGGTGTGTGCGCGCGATTGTATGTCGGCATTATGATTGTACGCTTATTATTATGGCCGCATACGAAGTAATTTCCAAGTTAGCTTTTCAGTTGAGTGCTGGAACAGCTGGAGAACGCGTTGAGCCTCCAGATCGCAGTCTGTCTGATTCTCAGACCACTCTATCTTGTTCTCGATTTAAGTCGTTAATTGTCGCGCTAAGTGCTCCGCTTTGTGGGCTGACCTCAAACACTTGTTGACATCTCAACATCGCGAGTGGCGAAATATTGTGGAATTCGTCGGAGCTACAGAACTAATTAAATTTCTTGGATGTGGAAATCAGTTGTTGAAGTGCATCTAAATGTTAAGCAAGTGATCATAAGATACTTAGTTACCATACTTGCAAACTGAAAGATACATTTGTGTCTAATTCCACAAGTAGCGGTAAGCTTGGCAATTGAGAGCGCCGGCTACAGAGAGAGAGAGAGAGAGAGATTGACTGCGAAGAAAAGCTCCATCAAACAGCTGTGCGGGAGCTTTGGGGTTTAATGCTCTCTCAGAGAGCGCTGCACTTTCCAGGTGGCAAAGAGCGAAGAGCGCACGCGAGAGAGTGGGGCGCGTTTTATCAGGCCCAAAGTACGAGTCAGAGATAAGAAAAGTCGGCGACGGGTGTCAAGTCGTTTACACACAATTTATCGCTCCTTCGCTTTGCGCAATCGGATGGAAAGTGGGTGCATTCCAGTCCGGAGTGGCACATTAACCGGCACGAGCTTGGAACTATGAACAAACTACGGTCCCTGTTGCCCGGCCAGCCATCGAATGGGGCATCCCGGCATTCCGTCACCCTGGACCCGGAGATCGGCTTCCAGATCACCATCGACACTCCCAAGAACAGTGAACAGGTCTTGATCGGTGGCAAGAACGCGGCATCCGTGCCCGAACTCAATGTCCATCTTATTGCCGCCCGACATCTGCCCTCTCTCTTCGGCTTCAAGATCGTCCAGGGCTACTTGATAAAGGTAACGTAGTGTTAATTAGTCATCATTGAGCTGCAGGTGCGAAAATATCAAAGGCACTGAAAAGATACATTTTCATCAGACAGCAAGCAAAGTGTTGAATAGAATTGCTAAAAAATAGGTTTCCTCAAAATAGTATTTCATAGAAAGAACTTTGAATTACCCAAGAATATAAATTTGTGATGGGTTATAATTGATTTTTTCATTAAACGATTGCCTGTAGAATATCAACAAAATGTGACACACGAGATTTGTATATTTATTAGTCATGCTCCAAATACAATGGTTGATTTGTTAGTATATTTTATTGATTCCGTAGAATTGTTTATGCCAATTTCAAATTTACGTTTTTGTGGTTACATATTCATAGGAAGTAAACAAAGTTTCTAAAAATTAATTATTAAAAGCTATTAAGAGGTATTTCTGATGGATCTTTGTTATGGTACTAATTAGCCATGATATCTAAAGCAATACAAATTTATAGGTATTAAGAATATACATTATCCATTATCTGGAATATTTTGTTTTTTTTTTTAAGAATTTACAAGTTTTGATGATACTTAATTCTGCAAAAATGTTCATTGAAATATGGAAAAGCAGATGTTACTCAATAAATAATCAATCAAAAGCATATTTATGAAGCCAAATATTTACATTTTATTTATAGATCTCATAACTTCGCCCCTTACCCAATGTTCCGCTTGGGCACCTTGAAAAAAATATCAAAACTTATTTATTATGTCTTTATGGTTCTGATTTTTCCCCTCCCCCGCACAGGTAAAACTATTCCCCGGAACAAAACGCCTGGACAGCAGTATTCAGACCAACACGTGGCCAAAGTTCAATGAGAACTTTAAGTTTCCCCTGGTGCCCGATATCAAGTAGGTGTTTTGTGATATATGAAGTTGTAATCGAGTTGTTGAGCAATTATTGTTAATTGTAATTGAATAGATCTTCCATGAAGGCGGTGCCCGGAAGGTCGAGAAATGGACAGACGACCAGCTCCGACCCGGATCCAGACAATCTCTTCACCGGACAATTTGTGGTGTTTACGGTCTACGCCCTTTTGGAACTCCCTGCCGCAGTGAGTTGGTCCTACAAACATTTTCAACTTTGGTTAATTCCTTTTTTAACAGAGTTTCAACCGATTTAACAAGACATATCGTTCGCTGAAGGATAGGAGTTCTAGTTTTGTGCAGCGCTTCATGGATCCCACTTCGAGTGCTCCCAATGAGGCTAAATCAGGAGCTGGAGTCGCCCCAAGTGAGCAGGGAAAATCTAAGAAAAAGTCTGAGAGTGCTAGGGATGCTATGCCACCGCTGACCATAAGTGAATCGCGCAGGAATATAGGTATATATATAATCTTAATTTAAAAAAATAGGCATTTTAAGTCGAACTTATTGGAAATATAGATTTATATATTTGAAGATCCATATTGGTTTATAATGAATCTCATACTAATACAACAAATTTATTGAATTGAAATTGTCGCATTAAAAATTATTTCTGCCGTTAATAGAGTTCTAAAGAAAATTCCGAAAGATGTATAAAATCGATCTAACAACTGTCATAGAGTTCATGTATCTGTATCTTATTGTTTTCAGGTTCCGTCACCTGCTACCTGGAACCCAAGCTCTTTCAGCGCAACAGCCGAACGGGGTGCTATTCGACGGAAGAGCTGTGGCTACCCATCAAAGATATCACCACAACGGTGGCCAAGTCGTCGCCCAGCAACAACAATGTGAGTAGGAACAACATATAGTATATGTGTACCTGACCCAACCAACACGATTGCTAAACAAGTTCACCCGAACCTGGTGTTACAAAACAATGCGACATGGGGCTCTGAGTGTTTTTTTTTTCGAAAATGTAATGGAGATGTGTGGTTTAATTGTGCAAAGTGAAAGCATCCGGCGATTGGGCGGGAAAACACAACAACACTAACGAGGAAATTTAAATGAAAGCAAAAATTTTAATTGCACAAAAAAAGAAAAACAAAACATTAATGCGACAGTTTAGTCAATAGTAAAAAAATGAATTACATTCCAAACCCTCACCATTTCCCTTCTAACCTATGTCAATAGAGGGAAGATAGATATTTGAACTAATTTTCAGTATGGGTCAATTTAGCACTTATCTTATCTAGTAAATGCGATTTCAATTTGTTGACATAGTTTATAATAGTATTGCTTTTTGAGCCAATATGGGTAGCATATCGAACCCTTCTCACCGACATTTTTCGAAATCCAACTGTTGATAAAATACATTGTTGTAAAAAGTGTAACTCATTAGTAGATAAAACTGATGAGGGAATCATCATAGATATAAACTCGTTTGAAGTTATATTGTTGGTTGAATCTTAAGGGGTTTTAACGCAATTAATATAATACAAATTATTTAAACTTTAAAATTTAATTTAAACTTTTTATTTTCTAGCTTATCAACTCCGCCAAGGGGGTAGTTGAGTTGGCCCTTGAGGTGCGAGATCTCATGGCCTGTGATGCACCTTTGGAAGCTTCTACCCCACCTCCAACCCCGACCTCCATTGACCTTTCTCCAGTGGCAACTCCTTCGACGAACAACTGGCAAAAAATGGCCGCTGAGATGAAGCGAAAGATGGGCATCAGCAATGCTGGGAGCTCCGAATCGGGGAGATACTTGCTGCGGGTGACCACCACAAGGATGCGGTGCTCTAACAAGGTCAAGGACGAACTGGAGGCCACTGCAAGCTCTGGGGTGTATGTAAAGACAACAGCCTTCGAGCACGGCATCTATATAGATGCTTGGAAGTCCCCAGTATTCTTTCCTTCGCTCTCAACCAAATGGGACGATGGCTCTGGCGAGGGAACGATAGATATCCCTCTCCAAAGGCTGGAACAGCTGCAGGACATTGTGGTTAGGATCACCCTGGCCACTAAGAAGATGGGCAAGAAACTGGTCCTCGGTTCGGTGATAATCGGTGGAGAGCAGGCGGGAGATACGGGCTTCGAGCAGATGTGCCTTATCAGGGAATCCCCGCCAGGTCAGCGGGTTGCTGCCTGGCACTGTTACCACTAACCCAATCCAGAGCAGAGCAAAGCAGAGCTCCTCCATGCCAATGTAAATAGCATCACCTTTAGCCAAATTCATATCAAAATTCCTTGTGCCTGTGCACACACATAAAATGTTTGTATTTTTGCTTTTCGATCGTTAAAAATATTAAATTTAATTGCGAATTGTAAAATGCTTCTTTGGGAAAGTTGGCTCATTTTAAAGTCGACGGCGTGTAACATTTGGTTTATTGCCTGGGCAGTAATGGGAGTAGCCATACACAGAAAAATTACCTACTCCTGGGAGGGAATCTAATTCAATTTAATATTGAACTAAGATTGGAAATGGAAAATAATCAAATTGGTATTTTATTTAATTAGGGTTCGTCTGAAAATTAGAAAATTCTATTAATTTACATAAAATTTGATTAATATAATAAGGATCATAGTATTATATTATACAGTTGAGTAGCAATCGGAGCACCCATAAACAGGAACGTTAAATGCAATTTTTTTTAAATTTAATCATGAACTAATAAGAAATTTTAAATTTTTAAAATGGAATTTAAATAATTCAAAATTTGTCTTTCTAGAGTGTCCATGTTTTTACCCACAGTATTTTACATAAAACGGAAATAATTTTCTATTTATACTTTAATAACGTTTTGAACATTTCTAAAAATTACAAAATTGATGATTATTTTTCTACATAATAATCAAATTGCTTAAAATAATAATAGAGTAATTCCATTAAATTTAAATGTCTAAATTATGGGACTTTAAAAATTGTTTTTTTTTTTTAAATTCTAATATTTATGCTTTATTTTTTTTCATAATATTGATTAATTAAAAATTTTTTTTGCATGTTTGGTTTTATAATTGATTTCGGATTGTTTTTTTTGTGTTTTTACTTTAGACTTCAAAATGGTTTTCATGTGGTTATCATTTCTGGGACTTACCAGATTTTTCTCCAGGTGTACTAGCATCATTGCCATATTCGCAGTTCGCAGAAATACGTACAGCATTTGTGCGTTCGCCTGGGATTTTCACCGATCCGTACATTTTTCACCCGGTTCCAGGCCACTGTGCACGGGCCAACAACATATGTGTGGAAAAAGTCAACGGCAAACGCGACGTTTTTCAGTTTTTCAGCTCGCCGCGGAGCGTTGGCGTTTCGCTCAGTTCTCGAGAAGACGTCGGCTGGATCGGACGGATCGGATTGGATCGGATCGGTACGGTACGGAATCCAATATTCGATAGGATAGGAGCGGAGCGGATAGGTTGTTATTTTTCAGTGGAGTTTGCGAGGCGACATCCGTCGGATGGGAATACGCGTTGCTGTCTGTCGCTGGTTTATGCTTCTGTGCGTCTGGTTCTCCAATGTAAAAATAAAATTGCTCCAATATGTATGCGCGAAACGGCTTTTGAAAACATTTTTCGAACGCGAACAAACGAAAAAAACAAAAACAACGAAATAAAACCCCGCCGAATGCGACAAAAGTGCGACCCAGGTAAACATTGTGCAAAGTTACGCTAAACGGTTTTCGGTTATTCGATATTCGATTTTCGGTCACTTAAAAAATTAATCCCATAAAACTGAACAAATGGTTGGCTGTTATCCGTGTTTATATGCAAAGTGCGTCAGTTTTTATGGCTTAGTTCTCCTCAGCTAAGCCAAAGCCAAAGCCAATCGAAGTGCAGCCGAAAGGAGACATGGTGCCAAGTGATAAATGGAATAAAAAATGTTTCATTCATGAAAACAATCTGCGTTTTCTTATGCACACATGAACGCATATGTATTTCGATCTGCACGCATGCGATCTAACAGATGCAGTCAAATTTATAGCACTGCGAGATTCAAGCGAGATTCGATTTATGTTATTGGATAATTATACATTTTTGAAGGTAATAAAGGAAATTTATTATTTGTAAAACTAAACGTAACTAGTACCAAGGTGATGCAGGTTATATTAACGCGTTTTATAAAGTAAATATTAAGAAGTTATCTAATAAAAGTAATTTTAAAATTATTTAAAAAAAATAAGCAATCAGGAATTTTAAATGAAAAGCTTTTCAAGAAGAAATCATGTTGGTTGAAGTATATTTTAATTAAGTTTCTCAGTACAATTTCAGTTGATCAATCGGATTTATTTTCGTAACGAAAGATACTCAATACTTAAGAATTCCACAAGCGTTGAGTTAATGAAATTCCATTTACTTCAAAGTAAATTGGGGTCCATTATAGCTATTATTCTGACTCGAACTGTGTGTGCATTTGTGTTTAAAATGCATTTAATTCATTTGCGGAAAATGGGGTGCCCTGGTGGAGCGGGACGGGGAAGTGGATCCATGGATGTGGATGCGGTGCTCCGTTGATGAGATGCTGGGATGTTTGGATGCTGGGTGTCAGAAGAGGGGGAGGGGGAGGAGGAGGAGGCATCTCGTCGGTGCCTTTGCGATCCCATCGATGAATTTGTTCTCTCAGTGTGTGCGTGGATGCGAAGCGTGAATTATTTTCAACACTTCCGCTAATACTCATGCGGCCGATGTCGCAGAACGAATTTAATGCGTGGCCGATTACAAAAGATTTCACAGACAAGCGGCTGACTAATAAATTAAGCATACCCGAATCCGCAGACAATACCTAATGCCCAAATGCCCAAAATACTGCCCACGAACTGCCCACTTAGGCGGCGAACAAAAACAAAAGCCAGCGTCAGCTCCAAGAAAACCCAAAGGCAGTGATTTGTTTTTTGTGCTTTTTTTGTTGTTGTAATCCGTTTTTTAGTAGCCCGTAACGTCATTAAAATTGCATTTGGTTAAACGGGCCCGCGGACATGCAACGCAAACACACACAAAACGTCGCTTGATTGGCCATACCAGACATAGTGGCTACCCGGCCAACAGGCCAACAAATAAATCAGCCAACAACTGCAGAGAGAAAAAAAAAAATAGGAGTGCCACTTCTAATCAGCCTTTTAATATTTTTTTAAGCCTTGGTAATAAAATTTTTAATAGTAAACTACCAATACTCAACCTACGCACTTCTAATATGCCTTTTAATATATTTTTAACCAACATTGAAATTTGTTAAACGTTGGTAATGTATTTTTTTTGGATTATCCTATAATCACATACCAAAAACAAACATAAATGTACTAAAAGTACAAAATCAACCTGCTATAAACTACCAAATGTAGAATCAATAGAAAAAAAAATAATTTTTTTGTGATTAACAATCGCAAATAAATTTCTTTTTTCTGCTAACTAAATTCTAAATGCTAACTTTTTTTTATTAAATATTTATATCAGGTTTTTTTTCATAAAAGTGGTTGACAAGTGGTTTCTAAACATATATTTATGTAACAAATATTATGTATGACCACCTTAAAATGTTCAGAAAATGTATTATTTTTCCCAGTGCAGGGAACTCTAGTCTCCAGCTCCTACTGCCGAAATCCAAATTTGTACATTTTCATTCATAAAACATCGCACCGCACTGCGAAGCGGCAATTTAGGAGCAGCGAAATACGAAATATATATCGACCACATGCGGAGCAGGCGTGGGCAGTGGGTGGCTTGAGGAGCAGGGATGTGGGTGGCGGTGGGTTAAGGTGGCTTGAGGTGGGCGAGCCACCTTCCATATGTGCGGAACTGGTAAACACATTTATGAGTGCCCTCACCGCAAGGAATTCGATTAACTAATTTTAGTAGCGGGACTATCCAGTGACTAAGTTATTCAGCCATCTGGGATGTATTAGAAAATTAACGATATGCGTACTTGTGACGCCGCCTCGACCCCGTCATAGTTGATTTTTTAATCGCACTTTGTCAAGGTAAGGCATTCCAGGGGCGTAGGCGGAGGGGCGGATCATTTACTGGGGTTTGTTTACACACGCAGCGGGGAGTGGGGGTAGTAAATAGAAATATATAAAAAAAAAATAGAGGAGCCGGAGGTTGTTGCTGCTCTGTTTGCTATGCGGACGCATCGCGTTCTAAATTAAGAAGCAGCGTCGCCCGAAGTACACACAAATGTACGTAAATATACGTGTATTGTTTGAGCTCTGGGGTGGACATTTTTGGATATTATCTTCAACAAAAAAACAAAGCCAAATTTTGGCTAAAATGTTTTTTATGTATAATAAAATCTGATGTAAATTTCAAGAAATTTAATTATTTTAATGAGGTTGTTATAATTGGCCCAGAAGTCTGCAGCGCACTGATTCTGTAAGAAGTATTTTTTATGACAATTAATTAAATATATTTGTATGGTTGCTAAAAGGAACGATTTCGCAAATTTGCGAAAAAGGTAAATTATTATTTTAGTATTGAAAATTACTATAATTTTCAGAACATTTAATATATTTATTTAACATGGCCTACAAATTGGCAAGCAATGATGCTGGAATTGAAAATGATTATTTATTATTATAACGAATAAAATAGTTTGGCTAACAAAGTACCGATTTCTCATCATTAAGCTAATATTTATTAATTACTTTTTAAACTCTCTAAAAAAATGTTTACACAACTTAACAATTTTACAAGCAAAAAAAAAGAGAATAAACATTTTAGTGCAATAGATACTAGATACTACTTCATCTTCTAAATGCACTGCGCATCTGGGGTTATCTTCGGCACTCTCCAAACATAGTTCTGGGATTTTTCTTTATAAATCATTTTTTGTTTACTACCAGATGATGTCACAGAAAAGATTTGGTGAAGAAATGTCCGCCACAAAACATAAATCATGTGTCGTCAGGTGTGTTAAAATAGTTTCTAGTGGTTTTGTTTTGTTTGTTGTGGAATTTTATTTCCATCAAAAACCGGCGAAAAGCATTCTTCACGCACCACAAGTTACCCAATATCGGATTTGGGATGCTTACTACATATAAAATTGAATTATATCCGCATGTTTGTTTGGTTTTGGCTGAATGAGCGATTGCTATTGCTTTGGCCAAAGGAATTGGGTTTTGTTATGGTTTTGCTTTTTATATCGCTGCACCGAGTTAACGCGAATTTGGCGCGGCATATAAATGGCCAATTTAACGAAAACCTGGCCAGGATGGCGGAATCGAATTTGGTCATTTGGAATAACCAGAATTGGCCAATGTGGGAGAGAAGGGGATCGATGGATCGTGCAATGCATCGCCAGACTTTAACTGGCAGCTGGTTTTCAGCGCATCTGACCTTATACGTACGTCTGGGTGTCGGGGTATCCAAGTATCCGAGTATCTGAGTATCTGAGTATCCGAGATACCCCACTATCTGGATGTGGCCGAGATCCCGTGTTGGCGTAAGTTCAAAGTACGCGTACTTGTGTTCTGGGACTACTTAAAATTCCTCAGTGCAGCTTGAAAGGCGCACAATACCCGATCTTTTATGTGGTTCATACTCACTTATGCAGGCAGCATAGGCATCATTAAAAGCACTCGGCATCATCCCAGCCGAAATACATAGTTTATCTTTATGTTTCCAATTTTCATACTCTGCTGTTTGTAATTACATGTACGGGTATGTGGCCAATTAATTTGTACTTTGTTTTTGGCTTTGGTTTATTTTATTTTGTTTTGCCCACGCATTTGATCACTTTGGGCTAAGGTCTCAGACAAGTTCAAATATTTGCTTTGTAGTTGGCAAAAGGCGGCCGCTAAGATAGGGAGCCGGGAAGACGGACCGATTCAGATACAGATACAGATCCGCCATCGCCATCGGCATTGGCATGGTTTAATTATTCGGAAGGGGTGCACTCTTTATGTTCATGTTTTTTTTGGATGATTTTACTTTGACGCAAATGAGTCGCTTAGTCAGGGCAAATTACGCACTCAAAGGCACGGCGGACGAGCCCATTTATTACAAGTACAGGTTCAAGTACGCCTGCTTGTGGGTGTATTATATAATTTAATTGGGCTATTTTAAAATAAAGAGGATTTTTATTTGGGTTGTTGTTAGGACTGTTGCGCAATCTCTGAGAGGCAGCATCATTTATAATAATTATGAATTTAACACGTTCAATTTTCTAACTGAAAAAATTTTTAATTAGAGCACATTTTGTTTCTGTACTTTTTTATATTAATTGAATATTGCTTTAATATTTTATTAGCAGTGAAGCAAATTTTAGTTACAAAATTTATCTCATATTATTTGCTCTTTAAACTTGTGTTGAAATTATTTAAATTTTTCTAGCTAATCAGATTATTGTAGTTAATTAATCAAATTGAATTCTGCCTTTTTTGTTAATTCAATTTATCACCCATTGGCTTTTTGTTGTTGATCATTAAATACGTCAGTCATTCAAATATATCTTACTTTATTTCAATGGTTCATAGAGTATATAAAAAGTAAATTGTCACTTTTGTTCAAATCTTTTATTTTGATGATATATGTATATATAAATGTTTTGATGAAAGCAGTCTTTTGTTCTAAATAAATTTATTATAGCATTTTTTAATTTTCTTTTTATTGTTCACAAAATTTAAGTAGTTTGTAAAATGTCATGTTGTTGATCTCATATTGTTGAAATTAAATCTGAAAACTACTTTATATACTATTTGTTGCCGAAATCTCTAGACATTTAAAAGCAATAAACTGAGGTCTCTTAAAGTGAGCAATAAAATGTGTGTTTTCATAAATATACATATAGAAAGCATAAATTTTCATTCCATTTAATGGCCAAATTTTTAAGATTTTAAACACATAGTTAAGAAGGCTTAAGCAGTATATTAAAATCTTCTGAGATTTGGGAAACACCCAACTATATCCGTATTTTATGTTTGTATATTTACAGTGCATTGGTCAGGGTCTTTGGATTCACGGATTCGTTACGGTTTGAACGGATTTTGAACGAGATCGGAGAACGGAGACCGGAGACCGGAGACCGGAATCAATTGAGCATGAAAGTGGTGTGCTTGATATTCGAATTCCTGACTGTGGTACAACTGCTGGCCGAGGCTCAGGTGAGTGTGTCTGAACGATCGCCCACCCACTTGTCCCGATCGCATTACGTCAACCCGAAGCAATTCGAACTACAATTGGGAACTACGACTGCGAACTGCTCGTATTTAAAAATGCAAGGTCAATTACCGCCTCCAAATTAGACGCACTCTCGTTTTTTTTTTTTGTTTCCATTGTCGAGGGATAGGTGGATATGTATGTATATATATGTGATACAAAATCGGGTCCGGAACGATACATAGTTCTCCTTGAGCTTGAGGTGCAGACGAGGCATTGTTTTGCGGTTCGTATTTCCGCATGATTTGATGGGAATGCTTCGGTTTTCCATTTTTGAATTTTCCGATTTACCATGACCTACGTCTGATTTCAAGTGGGCCAGAGTTTTATTTGTTGGCACCTCATTACGAAAAGCTAAACAATTTAAATTAAATCTATTGGGTGCTTGTTGATTTAATTCGCCTAATGAGAGCTGTAAATCTGGTCAGAAAATAAAATTCAAATAACGCTGATAATTAATTCAGCTATCTGAAAAACAAAACCTGCTCGTGTCATTTTAATTTCTTCCTGTTTTGGGAAATTAGTCTTTACAAGATTAAATAAATTATTTTCGTGACACTATAAATAAACTATGTTATGGTGTTGAAAATAAACATGACTACCGGTTAAGGAAATCGAGAACTGTTGAGCGAGTCACTGAACTAATAAAACTTTCGGAACTGCTATTAAATTTGGTTTGATCCGTAAGGTCAAAGAAGCTTTAAAAACAGACAAAATATAGCATTTTATTCAGTGTTTATTTATTATTTGTGTGCTGTAAATATTACGGATTAAGGCAATTAGCTCAAGATCATGTTTTTGGAATAATTCCAGACTATTTCATGTTCACGTTCTGGGACACGTTCCTAGTAATTAGTATTAAAACATAAAGTCTGTATATATATACAGAGATTGACCTAGCTTTGAAATGTCTGTACATAAATGCAACTGAAACTGATGACCAGTTTTATGGACTATATGCATCTGTTGGGCGAGGGCGAGGATGGTCCTCGGTTGCAGTCAAAGCCTATTTTAGACTGGGACGGATGCAGGGATCTCTGCCGGATCGGTCGGCGAAAAGCGTGAGTTATTTATAGAGAGGCGGCGTCGCGTCGCCTGGCGTCGCATTTGGAACTGGAGCTGGGACCGGAGCAGACCGGAGCAGAGGTCCCAGCACTTTCCTCGGGACTCGGGGCCTCGGGGATAGAGGGCATCACAATGCAAACGCAGACACGAAACTGTCGAGAGCAATGACACTTCAAATAAAAAGCGGCGACATGTCTGATTTATAGTAGATACTTGATGCAGGGAAACAGGGAAACAAAAATCAAGATCGCATTTCACACTCGTCCCTATAAAAAAGGGAAACTCAATATCCGATCTCTTTAAAATGACCACTAAAAAATATGAGAAGAGATTTATACAAAAGTAATAAATCCTTAATTAAGAATACTATTTAAAAAAATTATAATTTGTGTATAAACCCGACTGGGAAACCTGAAATTGTAAAAAGATACAAAAAAGAGCCAAGAAATCCCAAGATCCGATCTCTTTTCAATTTTCACAAAAAATAATAAATTGTAAATTAATGGAACTACAAAAAATAATAATTAAAATATAAACTCAACTAGAAAAATTTAAATAATTTATATAAAATATTTTTTGTTGTGTGCAGAGTGGCCATGTTCAGGAGGCGAAGAGGTCGATTAATGAGATGCGGGATGTCTTCCATCACCACCGCCACCATTCCTACCACGGCTCCCAGTGGGAGGATGGGCGGCGAGTGCATCGCCTGCGCATGCCGCACCACCAACGGTGGAGTGGGCGTCGACGTTCGATGAACCACCACCAGCCGTTCAGCCGGTGGTCCCAGTGGACGCCCTGCGATGGGGATTGCATCCGCCGGAGGGAGCGCATCTGCAAGGTGAAGCGGAAGTGTGGACACACCAAGCACGTGGAGCAGCGCAAGTGCAAGCAGTGAGTTGATACAAAATTAGATATATGAAAATATGGAATCTTCCAAATCCATTTCAAGATCATAGTATTAAGCTATATATATGCATAGGAAGTTGAAAACTTGGGTGTTGGAATTTATTTAAATATCTTAAAGATTTAGTCTGAAATTTCTGAATAGCAGATTTATAAAAATCAATTTTTATCAGTTTTAAAAGATAACTTTTTGTTTGAAAAATATTAAAAGCATAGTTTCTCAATAGTAGATTTTTAAAAAGAAACTTGTATTCGGTTTATAAAAAAATCTATAAACATAGTAAATTTTTAAATTACTCAAACGCATGTGTTAAGTTTTTGTTCTTAATTTATTTATAGATTTAGTTTGGCACAAAGTGCATATCAATTGGCAAGTGACTATATTTTTAGCACCATTTCGCATAACTAATAATTTGGTTTCGACTATTTTTTGGGCCATATTTTGTAGTGTGTGTATTTGTAAACATTTCTAATTTAGGCAAAGATTAAATAGTTTTTAGCGGCATGTATCGCAGAAATGGTTTTCTGGTTTCGCAAAATGTATCTTACTAGTATAAATGTGCTTTCCCTGCAGCTGTCATCCTGCACCTCCTGTGACGTGGCAGCCACCTCCTGTAACATGGCAACCACCTCCGATGACATGGCAACCATCAGTGATTGTGAATGAGAGAGATCATCATCCACATCCACCGCCACCTCAACCATCGATAATAATCAATGCAGCTGCGGCAGCTTCAGGTGGTCCAAGCTATGATTATCGAGCCACCGAGTACAGACCAGCAGCACCACCTCCTCCTCCTCCACCAACCACACCAAGTCCACCCCCACCACCTCCTCCACCAACTCATTATCCAGAGCCCGTGGAGATAGTTCGAGAGGTGCCAAGATATCCTCACAAAGAAATCTACAGCGAAGAGAATGAGTACATGGATGATGAAGATCACAATTACTCCGGAGAGCAAGGAGACTTCTATGTTCTAAAAAGGCATCGCCACCGAAGGCGGAAAGGTCATAGAAAGAATCCTTATAGACAGCCCACAAATCCTGACTATGATGGAGATGATTTTGTGGATTTTGCGGAACGAAAGTCGTTAGGAGTCGAGGAGAGCAGTGTGGAGGGTGACATTTTCCAATACGAGGATTTCGATCTTGAGACGGAACCCCAATACACAGATTCAGAGGAGGCGGCTCCCGAATATCGCAATGTAAGCTGGGTGCAACCTCCCAAGGAGGGTCTGGCCCTCCGGCGGAGACGCATCTACTCCAAATGGAGTCGCTGGAGCAAGTGCTCGCCAAAGTGCACGACGCGCAGATACAAGTGAGTTCAAAAATTTAATTTTATTACTATGACTTAAAAATAATGTTTAAATTATTTAATAAGCTTTTTTTGGAATTCTTGAAAACCCAAAATAATATATTTATTAATTGTTCGGTTTATGGTTCTTCCATACTATTTTATATGTATCTTTCCACCCTCAGGAAGTGCCGGCTAAGTGACCAGTGTGGACGAGAGGTCCTCCGTGAGATCGCTTACTGCTACACGGAGGGCAGCTTCTGCCAGCAGTGGCTGCAGACACAGTTCCAAAAGACGCCTGCCTTCGAGACGAGACCGGTACCTGGTCCTCCGGTCTCTCCAATGCGAAGGATGCACACGGAGCAGCCGGAGGAGTCCATCAACGACTTGAACTATATTATGACAGGAAAGGGTTACCGGGGTCCGGAGTACACCCCCCTTAAGCTGAGCTGCGGCGTTGTACGGAGTGGAACTGGTCGCAGGAGCATGTCCAACATGCTGAAAATCATTGGTGGCAGGGCGGCCAGAAAGGGGGAGTGGCCCTGGCAGGTGGCCATCCTGAATCGGTTCAAGGAGGCTTTCTGCGGGGGTACCCTTATCGCTCCCAGGTGGGTCCTGACTGCTGCCCATTGTGTGAGGAGGGTACTCTTCGTTCGAATTGGTGAGTACCTTGAGGGATTTCCCAAGATGGAGAACTAACATGAGAGTAATTATGTTACAGGTGAACACAATCTGGATTATGAGGACGGAACGGAGGTGCAGCTTAGGGTGCTGAAGAGCTTTACTCATCCCAATTTCGATAAGCGGACGGTGGACAGCGATGTGGCTCTGCTTAGGTGGGTCTAAATCGGATAATACCCTTTTTTTTATAGCTTTCAAAATGAAAACTATTTAAACTTAAGTTTTCCATCTGTTTTATTTTCTATGGAAGTTCTATATTATTTTCCTACCTAACAAATATGTTTTATCTCCTCCAGATTACCCAAGCCGGTGAATGCCAGCACCTGGATAGGATACTCCTGCCTGCCGCAGCCCTTTCAGGCGTTGCCCAAGAACGTGGAGTGCACGGTTATTGGCTGGGGCAAGCGTCGCAACCGGGACACGGCTGGAACCAGTGTGTTACACAAGGCCACCATGCCCATCATTCCGATGAACAATTGCCGCAAGGTTTACTACGACTACACCATCACCAAGGTAACAACTGGAGAATCAAAATAATAACAAGATTCAATTATTTTATAATATCATACCTTTCCCCTTCCCCAGAACATGTTTTGTGCCGGACATCGCAAGGGCCTCATCGACACATGTGCCGGAGATTCAGGTGGTCCTTTGTTGTGTCGGGATACCACTAAACCCAATCATCCATGGACTATCTTCGGCATCACCTCCTTTGGAGATGGATGCGGGCAGAGGAACAAGTTTGGCATCTATGCCAAGGTGCCCAATTACGTGGACTGGGTGTGGTCGGTTGTCAATTGTAATGGCAACTGCAAGATGCAGTAGCATCTCGGTGGGTACTTAGGAGGAGCGGACTGGTCCCAGGTCCACAGAGGCTGTGAAACACTAATTACACTTTAAGTGTCCCGATCCGCGATCACCAAAACACAATTCATTATGTGCTCATCGTACGATCCTAAAGATAGTTAACTGGAAGTTAAAAGGATCCCCGTAATGTAATTTTGAACAAAGTCGACTTTAAATTTAGACAACCAAATATTTATGTAATTAAGTTTTAGAGAAAAGCCCACAAATATAATATAATCTCTAACTACACTTTTAACACTCAGCTAATGTATATAAGTTTTTAATTTCATGTTGAAAGCATAAGTTAAATATTTTTAAAGTTGTCGTAGGCACAAACAGCAATCTGAGATTCAAGGAATTTATATCTGAAGAAAGATAAGCTAAGAATACCTAACATCCCATGTTTCTATATATTTAAATTACAATTATAATACAAACTAACTTCCTAAGCCTCAAATTGTTAAGTAATGATTAATCAATAAAAGCTCTGACCTTTGAAAATCACTATATTTAGAGATTATAGTTTATTGCTAATTTGTGAATTCAAATTTCCTGCTACAATGAAAAATCGAATAAAAGAGAAAACTTTAATATCCTGAGAAATAACCCAGAGCACCAAAGATTCACAGGCGTGTACATTACTCATTAGTTTATTATACTGGTGTTAAATGCTGCACACTTTTGCTTTCACAATAAAACTATTCAACGTGACCCCTAAACACTTTCGTTTCAACTACTTCTACGAGTACACAATGGATTATAAAAACAAACGATCACAAGAGAGAGGTGAGTGCGCGAGCGCACTTGCAAATAATGTATCTGTATAAAAACTTGTCGTATAAAGAGCTACAGGACAGGGGGCGGACACACAGGGTTGGAGGGGCACATCCTCGGCACAGCCTACCGACCGGCCAGAACGTAGTGAAGGGCCACTGAGGCAAGCAGCACTAGAAGGGCCACAGCAATGCCCACCATGTAGAGGCTGCGCGAGAGTTCCGGCTTCGGCATCGAGCTGGTGATGATGCGGCTGTCGCCCGTGCGATCATGTCCCGGACTCCCATTGATGAAGTTCAAGTCGTCGGGCAGGCCCTCGGCCTCCACCGAAATGGTCTCCGGATCGAGTTCCACGTCCAGGATCTGTTTGGCCTGGGCCACGGCCACGGTGGGTGCCTCACCACGGAACAGGTATTCGGAGAACTGAACCTGGGCTCCGCTCGATGTGTGGGCTCCCTCCGAAGGCAGGCAGAAGAACACCCTGCGCGGTGGCTCGCTAATGTACATTGCCTCGTTGGTCACATAGGGATCCGTGAGGCCATCACAGTAGACTTGAATACGTGTGATCAGGGAGCGCAAGACATCATCGCGCAGGAAGCGCTTCACATCCGCAATGCTGTTCCGCGGGCTGCAGAAGATTCGAGTGGCAATGATGCCGCTCATCCGCATTGTGCCATTGAACTCGCGCACCTTGATGTCCGTTTGTTTGCTCAGCTGGCACTTTATGGGCAAAACTATGCTTGCTCTGATGGTGTCTCCGCCTCCCAGCCCTGTATCCGAGTTGATCAGCGGCAGGGAACCCGAGCCATTGCTACCCGGTGTGCCAGTTCCACCATTATTGGTACCCGTTTTCAGCTTCTCCCCTTTGGTCTTTTTCTTTTTGATGTACGTCTGCAGATCAATGGTGTCCTCCACCATCTCGTTCTGCAGGAACACCTCGCTAGCCAGCAGGCTCTTGCGCACCGATCCTATAATGTTCTGGAACTGATCCTCGATGTTGATGCGACGCGTTGTGTCCAAGATGGGCAACACGTCGTCCAAATGGTAGTTGCTGTCCAGTTGAATCCACTCGAAGGGCTTGTCCACAAATCTGTAGTCCATGTTGGTGAAAGTGCCGCCACTATCCAAGGAAAAATCAATCAGGATTTAGTTCACAGTCGGAAATATAGCTTAGGAATAGGAACAATCAAACTACGATATAAACATGAACAATCCTAAAAGGGTTTACTAACACATAAAATGCATTCCGAGAAATAAGAAACGTAAAGCATAGTAAGTAATTATTCAACATTGAACAGATAAAGTACATATGAAAGTAGTTCTCAACATGTTAGTTACCATATGATGCATTTTATGTTTGCCGTAAAATACGTTTTTTTGCAATGTCTATTTTTAAATTGTAAGCGATTCGTTTTTAGGTGAGAGAAAGAATACACAGTGAGTTTTCAGTGTAACCTCAAGACCCACAAACAGGATTTAGGGTGTCTATTTCAATACTTCTACTACTTACTTGCCGTAGCTGTAGTTCTTGCAAAGGATCTTTTTGTCCGACAGCGAATATGAGAGGAATACGTAGTCAGTCTGTGCAATGTCGGTGGTGTAGACGCCCAAGGAGCTGTTGCTCTTCAAGAGCAGGCTGGAAACGGAAATCAGGATTTTATTTAATGGTTAATTTATATTCTTTTGGGGACTCACTCATAGACATCCGAGAACAGTTTTTTGGCATTCTTAAATTCGGAACTCTGCTCAATGGCCACATCTGGCTTTACCGATGACACGAAAATGCCTGTAAAAGTAGGACTTTAAATTAGTAGGAAGCAAATAATTGTTTTTAAAGAGTTTGGGTTCTCAGTTAATACATTAATTGGGCGTTATAAAAGAAGTCTTCCTGCATATTATCTAAAATACATATTGACTGCAACAGAAACTACTAAATGCACACATTTATATGTCCATTTAACTAATCTTAATGGAAATCGATACCTTTTTTAATACATAGCTATTGTGGTCATGGAACTATATTAGAAATAATAATTTAAGGGATTCTTAATTTTAATTTAAATCTAAGCCTTATATTTTATAGGGAAGACATACAAACAAAACAAAGACATTGTAACTACGATGAGGTAACCGAAAATCAATTTAAATTCGATGAAGCCATAAAAACCATTAGGGAGAAAGGAGGACATAATAATGAAGCCTAAGATTATCTAATATTTCATCGCCAAAACTTATGACAGTTATTAGGGTGTGGAGCAGTGAAGAACCTTCCTTCTACTTGTTACCCCACAAAAACCGGTTAATAAATATAACTCCCAGGGAATGGATATCACTCCAACCCACCGATGACGTCAAAGGAGCCAGGACACATTTTGCTGGCACTAAGCCACTGGGAGGCCAACGCCTGTGAGTTAATGTCCTGGATGGCGAGTCGCACCTCGCTGAGATCCTCCAGATCCGCATCCTCCTCGATGTTCCGAGCCAGATGCACCACAATACTCTTGCTCAGGTCGGCTTGCTATATGGGTTTGTGAGGATATAGCCAAAGGGAGAACAGAGAAACGAAAGAAAGATAAAGTTGATCGAAGTGATACAAACAAATCGACGTGGCGAAGGAGATGCCCACTTACATGGCCCACGATGATGCCATATGAGAATCGGTTCTCCTGTGCGCATTTCTCCAGGTACAGCTCGTCCGTTTTGCTTAGAAGCACTGTGCGCATCTTAGAAATGAGTTTTTTGGCTTAAATTTATTGTTAACTAAGCTTGGTCCAAATTCCCAATTTCTCAATTTTGGTCTTAGAGTTACCGTTCTGTGATCGGAATATTTAGGCTCAAATAAACGATACACCGGATAATCAAAACATTGTTATCGATATTTATCCGTTGGTCGGTAATGTTAAATGACATCTCTAGAAAACGGTTTTATTTAAAATTGATTTTAAAAATTTCTTATCAAATGGAGGATATTTAAAACCAACATAAATACGAAATCTTGATACAATTGCAAAAAATCACTTAAAATTTTAAAGATATGCATTTTCAATAACTTGATAATTTAAAATTTCAAATTTTATAAATAGTATAGTATTTACCTTTTATTACATTTTTTCAGCTTTATAAAAACAACAATGTAAATTCATATTTCCTACAGCTTACCAAAACTAATTTATATTTTATAATAATAGTATGTTTGTATATTCAAATTCCATTCAGCATACAAAATAAATTTAAAATTGTATTACAAGTATTTATTTTTTCAAAACTTTATTTCCTCAAATGAACTTATTAATGCTCAATTTTCCCGCACTGCTCTGAAGTGAGGAAAGTGTTTAGTGGATGCCAGCCAGCTCTTCAATTAAGCCCCCAGCTCCAACTCCAGCTCCAACTCCAACTCTAAATACAGCTCCAACTCCTACTCCAACTCCACCTCCAACGCCAGGTTCAGCTGCAGTGCATCTGCTGCCGTGGAGCGATTACGCACGAAATCTGGCCAAAGACCGGACCCCATAAGTACTATATGGCTCTGTGCCACCCAAATGGTCAAGTGACCAGCGGACTATGGCGCGAACGGACGCGATCGGTAATCGAATTAGGTAAACAAACACTCCATAAGGCGGGCGTACGTTGATAATGTGTGCATAAGCAAATAGGAGACTCCGGCACTCGGGAGCGAGGGGCGATCGAGGAGCAGGGCGAGGGGCGATCGAGGAGTCGTGGAGCGGGTTGCGATTGCGGCGGCGATGACCGGCGAAAAGTAAATGAAATTTCATTTAGGTGGTCGCCAACGGCTGCGGACCATCTGCTTGTGTGAATGCTTGATTGTTGAAGTGCCACTCGACGGGGCGAGGGCGCACGCTACTCGCCAGGGCTTACACTGGAAAAAAACACCAGTTAAATATAATTTAAAATTACTCAGCCTAGTGGTGAGAAACCTGGCCAATATGATTTATGTACATCTCAAGGATATCATTTCAACCCGAAACCATAGTAGGTTTAATTTGAAGATATACATTTATAAATATTTGATATTTAATTATAGATGCATAAATTGAATAAAAATGAAATTCCATTTAATTTGTTTGTCTGTTGATGTAAGAAATAAATTCATTAGAAATTCGATGTCAACTATTTTCTCTCTGCAGCGATCGGTATCCAGATCTTATTTACTTAGTAAATTATTCCTGTTCGATTGTTTGCGTTTGCTCGGGATCCCTGATCTGTGGCATGAGGAGGGGCACTCGAACGTCATCGTCAGCAGCGTTCATTCATGATTTGCCTTTCACAAATCCACGAGAGATCGCCATGTCCGACGTCCGAGTATGTGGCGCATTGTGCACTTTGCATCCGAACAGACAAATAAATACAAAGGCAGTTCTGATCAGCTTAGTGAGACATCTCATTATCGCCAGGTGAGTTTTTCCAGCAGATACTGCTCCTCCTTTCGCTGGCAGATTCTCTGTGATTTCTTCTCATCAACCAGGAATCGGATCGGCCGGGTAATTGCTTTTTAACTCGGCATTCAGCATCCATTTCTGCAGCGCCGGGAGCCACTCAATTCCGTGGGCTTTCATGCAATTTGGCTTCTGTATAAGCCCCGGCCTCAGCTATAGCATCAGCCTCTCCTGCCATGGACACATCCATCCATCCATCCATCCATCCATTCTCTGTGTGGCGCACCGATCACGCCATGTGTAGTTTAGTTGCAGTTTCGATTCACATCGGATTGCCTTGCCCAGGCAGCGCATCAATCATCCATCACGCACCCAAAGACAACGACCCAGACCCAGGTTGCGAAACCTGTATGGCAAACGCCTCAGCCCCATTCCCGGACAGGCCATTCTGTCCAAGGTTCAATCGGGATCCGGATTCTTGCCTGGACTAGAATTTGGCTAAAAATATGAGCTGGTTATCAATACGTTTTGATTGGGTGCCGGGAAATATTTGATGGCCTAATAAGGAAAAAGTTCTATCTGAGAAAATATACTTTATTTCATTTAATTTAAAAATCAAAATAAATTGGGTAAATTGTGGAGTTTTTGTTATTCGGTTTTATCAGGTGCTGCAAAATATGCATGGCCTAATTAGGGAAAGTACCTGCATTTATATATTTTTTTCCTCTAATGGAGATAATATTATTAATGTCTTTTTTTAAATTTGTATTTTAAATTTTGCTAAAACTATGAGCACTTTATTTATACGTTTCTAATAGGTGCATGAAAATATTCAATGCCTAATTTGAAATGGTAGCTGAATTTATTTTGTAATAATTTTAGATGAGATAATTTTAAAGTTTTTTTTTTATTTATTTATTTTTTTTTTTGCAATTGCATTATGTATTTTGCATTTCAAATTTAGCTAGCAATAAAAAAACCTGCGTTGGAATCCTTTTATTGGGGCCATGGTCTCTGAAGTTAATGTTTACGATTATTGAAACCATTAATCAGCAGGGGATATTCAATAAGTGCATTCTAACAATAAAGTTAATATCCTCCATTCGAGTGGTACATAAAGAGATAACTGTTTTAAACGTTTACACTTAGTTTGCTGTTAATATTTAGAATCTTTTATGACCGAAATATAATTACTAAATGAATAAAAATTGATCGCGTCCATTGATTGGGTTCATACAAAATTAATTGCACTTGGGATATACCCGATATGTGATGTTAATTTTTCGCTATTAAAAATTTGACGATTCCCACCATCTGTATTTATTTTATTCCCTAACTTGTGTATTTTTTCGGACATTTTTTTAATTTCAATAAAAAATTCACTTGAAATAAATCAAAGAAAAAACTCTAGGACACCGCGAGTTTTGTTACATTATTCAAGTTAAAGCTTACACAACAATAATTAAATATTTATTAATTCAATAACCCAAAAAATAAGAAATATTTAGTATATCACCAATTAATATCTAATAAAATAAATACATGATTTAATTTCTTAAGTGCCCTTAAATTATTGATATTAAATTGTCTTCATATTTATCGGTAAACTTATTTATTAGTAGTGCTAGTGGTAAAAAAAAAAATAAAATTGGATTTACAAAACAATTAGTACTTAACCAAAAATTTTAAATACTCTTAAAATTTAAGTTCTACTGCCCAAAGTCAGAAGTTGATTTAAAATCGCAGTTCAATAAATTAGTATTGTTCATCGGGAATAAATTAGGATTTTTTAAATTAAACTTATGACAAAAATAATCAATTTTTATTTATTCGAATGCATATAAATTAAAAATAAATTAGTTTATTACATGTACAAATAAATTATTTCAATTTAATGTCATAAAGTATTTAAATGCTTTTAAAGTATTGATATTAAATTTTTAGCTTAAAAACATAATATCAAAAGTTAATTCTGGCGCTTCTCATTAATTTATTAATTTATTTAAAAGCAGTGTTGGTAGTAATAACAAAAATGGAATTTCAAAACAATTACAATTAAAACCCATCAATTAGTACTAAACCAAAAAGGTTAAGTGCTCTTAAAGGTTGAGCTCAGCCGCCCAATGTCAGGAAGTTGATTAAAAATCGCAGTTCCATAAATTAGTATTGTTCATCAAGAATAAAGGTTGATTTTTAACGCCCAATGTCCGATTTTGATTTGTTGTAATGAGAAAAACTCCCCAACTCTTTCTCTTCCTCTGCCTCTTTCCATTCTCCACCTCCTACTCTCTCCCTCGCCCTCGCCCTTTCCCACTCCCACTCCCTTGTCGTCTTCTTCTTCTTGCCAGTGTTTATACTTAGCGCGTCGCCAACGAGTTTATAATTGTTTGATTTGTGTGCGCGCACACAGTCACTACTAGGGTGTACCTAGAGTGGTCCCTCTCTCGCATATAGCCTGCTCTCGCTCCAACGGTCTGCCCTCAACGGCCGCCATTATGAATCGAAACGTACCCGCAAACCGGTTGGCGTTTTTCGAAACCACTCAACGCGGCGAGTGAAACGGGAACTGAGAGATCTCTCACGGGAGAGCCCGAGGAAAAGTGCTCTCTCTGCGTCGACAGCGACGCGGGCAGCGAAGTCGCCCGCTTAAAAGGCAATTCAACCAATTTGTGCTTCTCACTCGACGAAAAAAATTGAAACAAACACAAGCACGGCTGTTGCGCGGCGCTGTATGTGTGTGTGTGTGTGAGTGTGTGGAAAGAAAAAATCATTTCGAAAATAAAGGAACGTTTTCTAACTGTTTTCTAACTGGATCGGCCAAGTGAATGCGAGTGTGTGCGAGCGAGCGGCACGCTATGAATCCAATTGACCGCATTGCGTTTCCATTTCCGTTTCCGGTCCGCAACAATCGATACAATATCTGGATATCTGCACCATATTCAACTGTGATTGCAACACTAACTGTGACCGCGTTGTGACCGACCGCCTCGTGTGTTCCAAATTATTGGAAAACTAAAGCAAAGATACGAATATAATATCTTAAGTAACAGTTGGGAGTGATCGTTTCGAGCGATTCTTAGACATGTTGATTGAGCCGACTTTAAACCGTGACCTTGGCTCGCTTACTGTCGCAAATTCTGGCCTCTCGGCCGCGCACTGGAAAATGGAGCCCCATCCCCAACGCATCACATCGCTGGCCCCACACGCCTCCAGTGGTAAGTGCCCCCAATGCGCTAATTAGCCGACGGCAAAGCTAGGGCTTACACTTTAACTCAAAGTAATGGGCAACATCAGGCCAATTGGGTTAAGAGCTGAGGATTTCAAATAATCCAGTGTGCGGAATAATCAATAAAAGCCAAACCTGCTAGTTTTATAATTTATAATTTAGTCCCAAATTTAGTTTAAACGCAGGAAAAGATTTTATTATTGATAAAGAAAATGGAAATTCTTTGACTTAACTTAACCAACTCGGAGCTAAATTATTTATCCCTATGTGCTTTTTTATATTATTTGAAATAGTGAAATGAAAATAATTCTATAACTTTTCTTTCAAATTTTAAAATTCCGTGTTCTCATGCTGTTATCAAAAATTTCCTAAATGCTAAACTTTCCAATAATTATATGGATTTTAAAATTAAAAAAATTGTATAATCAATAGGTTTCCTCATTTCCTTTAAGTTCTAAAGTATAATCCATATTTAGGAATATTGAAAACCTTGTTAAGATGACGAATTTGACTTTCATTATTAATTGTAATCAACTCTTTATTAGTTCTTTATAAAGTAGTTAAGCCATCCAACGCATATAAACTATATCAAATGTTAATCTGCGTGATCGAATTTATATATTTCCGATATCAATGTTATATTGCGAAGTGCGTGGCTCGTTTGTCAGTCCGATTTCCTACCATTTCTCCCTCCCTGCCCTGCCCTGTTGTCGATAAAAGTAAATAAAACTGGTTGTCATTTGATGAGCGGCACAATTGATTATGGGCCCATATACACTCGTATATTCAGTTAGGGACGTACATATTTTAAAAAATATTTACTCGGCAAACAAGAAAAGTGAAACGCGCATTTAAAACGCTAATTGACAATTTGAGCGACGAGGTGCCCAAGCCGAATGATATATGTATCGTTTTTCAGCGCAAAGCAAATACAATTGTCTGTCGAATTAACGTAATACACAGTCATATTTTCTGTTGTATTATATATTATTGTTTTATGGGGTTTTGTTCCGAGCAGCTGAGTACATATTTTAATTTTCGCTTTGTACTCGAGCCTCTCGTTTCAATTAGCTTGATAAATCTGCCCGGCCAGCAGATTCGATTGCGTGTCTCCACCATTTTGGCGTTATTCGTGGCCGATTGCCATTGGTATTTGTATTTGTTTTTGTATAGTGTGCGGCAGAACTGGAATATCGGTGTATATCGGAATAGCCGCACTAGCTATCAGTCATTTCAGCTCAGTCAACACAATTAGCGGCTAATTTATCATAATTAACCATTGTTAAGAGCGGAGTGTAGTGGAAGGCTGACAATGCGGCTGACAATAAGCAATTATCGTTCAATTCGTTCAATTGCAGTAGCGGCGGCATCCGTGGCAGCGGCGGCAACGGCGGCAGCGGCAGCAGCAGCAGCGGCAGCAGCGGCGGGAGCGGGACAGGGATCTGGAACACCGACCTCATCTCCCACATCTGTGCAAATACCGCCCGGCTTTGGAGGTGGATCGGCAGGTGGTGGGGGTTGTGGTCCACCCGGATCCCCCTCCGCCAGCACCCTCAACAGTTTGATGTCCCAGCATCGTCTCCTGGAGTTCTCCCGGTTTGGAGGCCTTCGTGGCTACGACATTGCCCAGCACATGCTCACCCAGCAGGGCGCTGTCTCCAAGTTGCTAGGTTAGTACGATAAACATATAACACCTCTGCAGGACCCTTTTTGGACTGCACCCTTCCCCCCCCCCAACATCAGATAACTAATAGGCACTTTGTTCGCGATTTGTTTGCTAATTTTTAGGATAAACATGTTATTATCCCCTGGGTCTCTGGGTTTCCCTGGGTTTCCCTCTTTTGCGGAGCCATCCCTGTTCCCTGTGCGCAGCCGTGTAATTTAGCCACTTAAAATTGCATAAACTCCTGGCTGGCGGTGGCCAAAACGCGGTCGGCTCATTAATCAAAATGCAGCTTATTCACGGGCTTGTACCAGGTGATAGGTGATACGTAGGGGGTAGGTGCGTGTTGTCCTTGCACGGAGAGAAATATATGTATATGTCCTCAAACTATTCTTCCCGCGATCAGGAGAGGGATATTACCAAGGGAAACCCATTTTATTGTGATAATCCCGTGAAGTATTTGTTTTAAATTAATAAACTAATTGTAAAAATATTTCCATTTGATATCTCATTTAAAGTGTTTTATCGTATTTGTAAAATGATTTTCAACTATATGATTTCTCGTAAAAATTTTAAACTTTAATATAGAGTAATTACATTTTTTTTTGTAGACAGATATATCACAATTTTAAATTTTTTGATTATTTAATTTATTTTTTTAAAGAAAACCAAAATCAAATTTTTCGTTTGTAACCCTCCTTAAAAACGTTTTATTATATTTATAAAACTGCTTAATTTGATTGTAAAACTTTATTCAAACTTTATTATTGATCGTAAAAATAAGAAACCTAAAAAAAAAGTAATTAAAATTGTTAATTGGTACTTAAAATATATACATATATATAATTTCCAAAGTTGCCTATAAAATCAATTTAATTTAAGGAAAATCCCAATTACGAGGTCTGCACAATTATTTTTGAATGATGTAAAATATGTGAATTTCCATTGAAATATTTCCAATTTAATGTGTAGATAGTTAGTTTTTCCCTCACTGCATGCACTGTGAAAAGAGTTGTGCCTCCCCCCTCTTGGCTGGTTCCACCGGAGTTCATGTTGATGAAGCAAACCGATAAAGCTATTAAAAACAGAGGATAAGCCGCGATGGATTGCCGAAATCGCGGCTCGCATCCATGGTCATAAATCGATTGTCTCATAACTTTGGCCATTGTGCTCTCTGATGCTTTGCAGGATCGCTGCGACCACCGGGCTTAATTGGTGGCTCAAAGCCGAAGGTGGCCACACCGACGGTCGTCTCCAAGATCGAGCAGTACAAGCGCGAGAACCCGACGATCTTCGCCTGGGAGATACGCGAACGCCTGATCTCTGAGGGTGAGTATTCAGCTCATATAATTGGAGCTAATCCGGGGTGGGGCTGATTGATCGCTGATTGATCGGCGATCGGTGATCGGCGGCAGCTTTTAGCTCGCCATTGCAATTGCATTTGCAATCTGGATCTGGTTGGTAATTGCGTAATCCCGCCTTGCAGGTGTCTGCACCAATGCCACCGCTCCCTCGGTGAGCAGCATCAATCGCATCCTGCGCAACCGGGCCGCGGAACGGGTGGCCACCGAGTTTGCCCGCACCGCCGCCTACGGGCTGTATCCTCCGCCCCCGCATCCCTATGGCAGCTTCACCTGGCATCCGGCGGGAAGTGTGACAGGTGGCCCGGGAGTGCCTCCACCCCCGCCTCCATCTGCACTGTGGTCCGTGGCGGCTCCCACGTTGGCAAATCTGCCGCCAAGTGCAGCGAGTGCGATGCCCACTCCTAGTTGCGGTTCCCTCAGCTCGGCACATTTGATGGCGGGTGGTGCCGGCGGTGGTGGACCCCCCAATAGAGCCATTTCTCCAGGCTCTGGCAGTCATGATACCCTGGAGTCGGCCGATGAAAACCGGCATATCGATTCGGATTACCTGGACGACGATGATGAGCCGAAGTTTCGCAGGAATAGAACTACCTTCAGTCCGGAGCAGCTGGAGGAGCTGGAGAAGGAGTTCGACAAGAGTCACTATCCCTGTGTGAGCACCAGGGAGAGGCTCTCCAGTCGCACCAGCTTGAGTGAAGCACGTGTACAGGTGAGTCTGGTGAAGAAAAATCACCATAATTATTAATTATATTGAATACGTTGAAAATAATATTATTTAATTATATTAAATTCCTAGTTAAACAAGTTTACCAATTTAAAATGATTGCCCTAGTCCCGTAAATATAAAAAGAATTCCCTTTTTTTTAAATTTTAAATTGAAAAAAAAAATTAATACAAAAATTTTAGATATTACAACATTCATTAAAATTAAAGGGAATAAATTTTCATATGGAAACTAAATTAATATATAAAATACAAGTATTATAACATTGATTAAAATCGCTCTAATTGAAACATTAAAGAAAGTGCTATAAGTTTACAACTTTTAAAGATAGGGATTACATTTTAAATATAAAAATAAATTTAAAAAAATTAAAGATATTAAAAAATTTGAAAGTTTTCAAAAGAAAGCACAAAAGAGTGCTACAAGCTTACAACATATATAAAGTTGCATTGGTCACGAAAATATAACAAGAAAACATTTAAAATTTAAAATAATGCAACACAAAAATGTAAAATATTAAAAAAATGATAAATACCGAAAACAGAATATTAACGGGATAAACTTAACCTTATTAACCTCTTGGGAAAAGAGAAAAGATAATAACATTTAGAATTAAATATGTGGTTGATTATTTGTGAAAGATTTTGAATATAAATATGTTTCTCAGATTTCTTAATAATTTCGAACTCCTTTTTTTAAATTATACATTTAAAATGGGATTTCCTAAACAAACACCTTCCTAACCCTCAACCCGCCTTCTTCTTCTTCTGTTATTCCCAGGTTTGGTTCTCGAATCGCCGGGCCAAGTGGCGTCGCCACCAGCGCATGAATCTCCTAAAGCGCCAGCGCTCCAGTCCCGCCAATCCATTGCACTCGCAGCAGTCCAACGATGCCCCGGCCAGTTCGCCCACGCCCAGCAACCACAGCAGTGCCTCCACCTCGGCGCCTGTGGCTGCGGCTCCGCCTCCCCAGCAACCGATGCCCCTGATTGCGGATCACTGCGGATCACCGCAGGCTCCGCCTCCTCCAGCGGTGATGTTGCACCCGTTGCACGGACCTCCTGGTGGCCATCACCACCATCATCATCCCCTGCACTTGCCAACGCATCCGGCGGCATTGCAACTTCTGAGTCACTACCACCAGCAACAGCAGCAGCAGCAACAGCAACAACAGCAGCAGCAACAGCAACATCAGCAACAACAGCAGCAACAACTCTCACCCACTGGCTGCAATCCCGTGTCCATGGGTGGGGAGAGGAGTGCCTTCCGCAGCCTGGTGAGCTCACCCTCGGCGGCTGCCTTCCTGGGATTGGCCCGGCAATATGCAGTGGCGGCATCTTTAACCGTGGCCGAGGAGCAGCGATCCAGGTTGCACTACTCCTCCGCCTCCGGCGGGGTGCTGGGCAGCGGAGCTGAGGGCGTTGGAGTCGGGGGCAGCGGCTCAACCATGACCGTGGACAACTCGTCGTCGGACTCGGATGAGGAGATCAACGTACACGACGATTCGGACGCTGAAATTGAGTCGCCGACGGCGGCAAAGGTGGCCCGCCTGTCATCCTCCGATGCGCCGGGTGCATTGCAGTTCCTAAAGCATGACCGCTAGAGTGGGATGGCCAATGCGATCCGGCGGCGACATCTAATTGAAAACTTGAGTTGTGCGCGCGTCTGTGATTGACAGCAACATCGTCTGAAATTGCAACTGCAGCAGCAGCAGCAGCAGCAGTAGAAGCAACAACCTGCAACCTGCAACTAGCAAGTAGCAACAACCAGGACGGCGGAGGAGGAGGTGCGTGTTTGGGGGATTGAAACACGAGACTACATTGTAGGCAAAACAAATCGAAAACCAAAGTTAAAATGCTGCTCACCTACTTGGCTGCGGTTCGGGGTCGCAAAAAAAAACAGCAAACAAACAGAAACGGCAGCAACAGCAAGAGCAAACAGCAACAATAATGGGCGGCTTAAGATTAGCTGAAATTGTAACTAATACTAGAGGAACACGCTTGCCCCATTTTCAAAAGCACATATATCTATTTAAACTCGACGCGTACCAGGCATAATAATTATTATATTTGTTCATTCGCCGGCTGCCGACTTACCTCATCACCATTTAAGGCTATAGCATATGCAATATATATCTCTTATGTGTAACTCTAACTTAACTTTAACTTAGTCCTAATCCTAATCCTATTTATGAATGCGTATTACGTAAGAATATTTGGTTGCGTTTTGAACTGATATTTCGTAGAGTGTAAGTGTTCGACAAGGCGTATAGTAAGTGTTCGTTATTGGCTCAATTCAAATCAAATCAAATCAAAACTAAATCGAAATCAAATCAAATCAAATGGAATCAAGAATACCAACTAGTTTACGCCTCTCCACTGAGTGAGAAATCAATAAAAACAAAAAGTGCAAGAACTACATAACCACATAATGTTTTCCTTTCTTTGGATGATGACCAGGAAATCGCTTTGGTTTGACAACAAATACAATTTATACGTTCGGTTTCACGCATAATTCTGTATTCTATATTGGGTTCCCGACACACCAACAAAACACACAAAACACAGCCAAGGGGCATAAATAAGCATTTAACACTCGGAAAGCTTCTTAAAACGTTATTAAATATTAATATAATCAATATTCATTGTATGGGTTATGGGGAAAGGGAGGATGGAAGGCGGGGGATAGGAGAAGAAATGCCAACGAAATCGAAATCAAAACCAAAATACGCGCATAGAAATCGCTTAAATTTCGAACGTAATGGCCAATATGTCCAAATCTGGTAGATAACATCGACATTTTAATTATAACCAAATGAAGTCGCACAGTGGGGACAAAGTAAGCGCGACGCGGACTCTGACTCTCTGAATGTGAATGCGGAGATGGGAATGGATATGGAGTGGGGATGGTGATTGGATGGAGAAGGAGGAGGAGAATGGGTATTCTCCGGCTGACCGATTAAAAATGCCGAGCCAACTAAGCACATAAATCAATGTAAATTATGGTGTTAACAAAAGGCGAGCTGGGCGCGCTCAAATCGCAGGCATCAGCCTTTGGATCGGATCGGTGGATCTTTTGGATCGCTTGGATCGCTTGGATCGTTGACTTTTTTAGGCTGCAATCCGCTGGATTGGAGAATCGCGTTCTGGCCTGGATTTAAATGAGCCGGGGCCTCCGCATCTGATAAGCGAGCATGGACTGAAGTTCGTGTCGATACTTACAACTCCGATCGGGATTTTGGTGGATCGGGATTGGGGTAGGGAAACCGGCACAGATCGGGTGACCGTCCACACAAATTCAATTTGTTTGAGTTTTTATGAGCAAATGGTAAGAGCACCATCCCCATCCCCATCCCTTCACCCGACTTATTCTAATTTAGTGCGGAGCTGCTCGTGAGCATTCCTTTAATAAATTTAAATCACCTTCTATTGAAAATATTTTCACCTCGCGCCCATAAATTATACATTATACGATATTTATACAGTCCGAGACGCGGCTGTGGGTCAGCCAAAAAAAAAACTGAATACGTATAAATATCCGTTGTTTGTGGTTTTGTGCCTTGGGTTCACCCATATTCACTGGTTTCGTTTAGTGTACAACATTGTGAGGCGATTCCATCAACTGGGTTTTCGGGTCTGGGAGGATACGGAGGCGGAGCTGGAGTTACCCGAAAGCCAGGCTTTTGATGGACCTGGGCAAAGTGGCGCTCTCCCGAGCGCCATATAATCGCAGTCACACACTTTTACGATCCTCCGGCTCCAACGTAAATCTCAGCCACAATTCCAACCGAGCTGATCAGTTGGCGGATGGGTTGATGAGTCTGAGGTCCTGGGGATTGTCCGGCAACAATGTTGCCGCAAATGTTTGCGGCCCGCTTTTTGCTCTGGGCAGTTTTTATTGTTTGGGTTGCTTGAAATCGATGAACTTTACCAAGGCTCCAACTTCAGTACCATCTTTACACAGAGAAAAATGCTACAATATTTCAAGTAATTTGAAGCAATTTGAGTTTGGCAATGTAGTCTTCCTATGCTTTTCTTGGCTGTTAAAAATACAAAAAAAAATGGGTTTGAATGCAAATGAATTATTGAGTTTAATTATGCAAATATTTAAATAAATTTGAATTTTAAATTATAATATTAATGGGGTATAAGAAATGTATCCCTACAAGGAAACCAAAATGTAATTATTTATCTCTCCATTTTAATTTGCACTGAGTTTAAATAAATCCCTGAGAGTGGTCAAAAATAGGAATGCAAATGTTCTATTATATAATTAATTAATTCAAATTAAATTATAAATAATACAATTTAATTTGATTTAAGAAATGGATGTAGTTATCCTTATTATAATGACTACATTATTGCTCAACAACATGTGATAATTTTCTTTCCTTTTTAATTTGAAATATATATTATTTTAAATTAATATACTTGGGAAACCATTAAATATAATTTGTTAGAAATATATTTAAGATGCATATTTAAGATTAAAATATTTTTTTTTAATTTTCCTCTGTGCATCTCTCCCGGCAAGAAGCCGGTGATAAATCTGTTGGCGAGCCGGCGCAACATCGCCATTGCCATTGCATACTTCTAAATGGACCATAAACGTGCGAAGTCGCAACACCAGCAATAACTAAAGTTAGTTACGTTTACTAATATGACAACAATGTTGTTTCGAGGCCCTTCTCCTCTGCTCTGCTCTGCTCTGCTGTGCTGTGCTGTGCGATGCAAATGTGAGCGAATCAGTGCCAGAGCCAGTCGAATATCATTCCCATTCCCAGACTCCGAATGGGTGTCGTTATTCCGCCATTACGTTGCCATCTTACAAAAACAAATACGTCAAAATCAAAATCCATCGTCTATCCAAGCACCCAGGCACCCAGGCACCCATTCACCCTAGTGCCCTCCCCGGCAATCAAACACGCGAACGCAATTAACTTTCAGGGAACTTTGGCTTAAAGGACATACATACTCCTACATTTGTACATACAAATTTACAATTTGTCATAAAGTTGTATCCAATGAAAATGGGGGTTCAAGCTGCTGAAGGAATGTTTAGTTAACCCCTAATACCTGGCATTAAAATCTATTACACAATTTGTATCTAATAATTTCTTCAATTTTGTAAATAGTTTTAAGTTTGGTCTAAACTAAATAAGTCGCAAAGCGAAAAGATCTTAGATAATCATCAATACTTTTTTTAAAGTCTCTACCAAAACAAATAAAAAAAAATTGTTAAATAAATCAAATATAATTTGAAACAATTGCGTTCTTGTTTATATTTTGAAGATTTGTTTTCAATCAATTAAATGGTTTATTTTGGAAATTTGTTTATATGCTTTTTGGATAAAAGTTTTCTTCATAAATACTAACATATTATTGTGTTATGGAAATAAATAAAATTTAAATAAAATCCGTGATTTTAAAATTTTTGCAGAAAACTAAATAATTTTCGAGATTTTAATAATAATTATTTTAGATTATCTTTTTTGCTATATTGAAATACTAATGTAAGTCTATACTATTTTTTTTTCAAATAATATTATTAAGACAATAAGAACTAATTTCTATCCAATTATAAATCCACAAATTACTTAGCAATCTGAAATCATATAGAATAAATCATCAAATTGCACATCGGCTTTCTATATACATATACCCCGAGACAAGCCTGTGAAACATGTTTTTTTTTCGGGTTATTGAAATACGTGAAATACGTGAGAGAGTGTCGCCATCCAGTCGACTGATTTATGCCCAAACTTAAATGGCCACAATGGCGATTCAGATGACCCGACCCAGGTATTCCCATCCCCGTTCCCATTCCCAACCCCCCCTCAAACCCTCCGCCCATGGCCAGTGCATCGCAACTCATTTCGAGGGATCGTCCACGACAGGGCCTCTGTTAATGAGCGGAGCGATTAAAAAAATGTGCATTTGTGTTTGTCCGCTCCTTAAATGAGCTCGAGCTTTTAACGCTCTGCCCTAGGTTTGGATTTGGTTTGTTTTTGGATTTTTTTTTGTATTTCGGTTTGCCCCTCCAAGTCCCCGGGTCCGAGTGATTTTGTCTCGATGTCATCTCATTTGGAATTGGGCGATAAGACAAATTTGTTTTCTTTGTTTATAACTTTATGCAGATACAGGTTTCGGTTTCGGTTTCTGTTTCTGTTTCGTTTTCTGGCCGGGATGCGCTTCACCGGGCAAACATCTTCGATCCCAAAACCCACCTTCAGAGGATAGGGCATCTAAAGTTCCGAACGTTGTTGTCGAGTTGTTTCGGGAATAGAGTTGGTATATTTAATCTTTGTCGCCTCGCAAGTCGCGGTGGAATTGATTTAAATTTTGAATTCAAATGTCGTCGTTTGCCTTGTTGTCTCTTCGGTTTTTATTTTATTTTTTGTTGTTTTTTTTTTTGAGTTTTTTTTTTTATATGGATTCGGCGTCGGCAGCTGCCGGTGACATCTTCATTAACGAGGAGTGTGTGATCAAAAGAGTAATGAGGTGTTGATAGTGCCCAAAGCGAGGAGGCTTTATGCATTCCCCGTGGATTAATTAGGAACAATGCTGTTCGGTCGCCAGAAGTTGTTCTAGTATGCCTCCGATGGTAATTGTGGGCCTCTTGTGTCTCCGATCTCCAAGCCCCTTTCTTCTTTCGTCTTTGAAGTCTTTCAAATCTCTTCCTCCGATTCTGATTCTGATTTGGATTCCGACTTTGATTTCGATTCTTGTTCGCATTCGAACCCGTATTGAACGCAGCTGGGGCCTTTGTTCTGCGTGGTCAATTTGCATATGATAAATTTGCTTCCATATTTTGTTAAATTGCTGTGCGGGTTTTCTCTTATTGGCCCGGCCAAAAAGCATTGGCGCGTGGTAAATTGGTTGTATTGTAAAGCATCTAATTAGTGGCCGGCTACCGAATTATGACCAATTATAATTATTGATTGATTGGTGGGCTATAATCACTGGTCGCCGCAACTCCCGTTGCTGCGGATTTCTGTTCCAAAACAGTTGATTCTTTGGCATTGTTGTGAAAGCGTTTCTTATGGGCCAGCCCAACCCAAAAACCAGCAAAATAAAGAAAGAGTCAAGAGGTTGAAAGACCTGACCTTAGAAAAGAAAACGTTTTTTTCGAACAAGTTGAAAGTAGTTAAAATTGTGATTTATTATGAGGCCATATTCTCCAATATGTTTATTGAAATTAAATTGAATATTCAGAGGTAAAAATAAAATATATTAATGTTATATGAAAAAATTTTTATTTTAATTGATACGTTTTTTTTAAGTTTTAAATTGATTAATTCTGTGGAAGTATTTTTTTATGTTTATTAAATTTTATTGCATTTTCAGAGGTAATCAGTAGCCCTTAGGAAAAATATATGTATTAATAGTATTATGAACCAAATTTATTTTAATTGAGAAAAAAATAAAATACAACAATATTTAAAAATATCTCAAATTAGAACAAATACAATTTTGAAAATTAAAACGATTTACTGGTTTTAAAATTTTTTTTTTTATATTCCCCATTCAAAATGAATTTAGTGACGCATCATTAAAATACCTTTGAAAAATGTTTCATTACCATTATTTATGTTCCTTATTTTATTTACACATTTTTGTATGGATAGTAATGTGTTTAAGGGCATTTTTTTTTTATTAAACCTGAATAACTACTATATGTTTTAAGTGACAAATACCTAATGTTTTGTTGTGGGTTCGGTGTTCAATTTTTGGCTATAAAAACGCACTCTAGCAAAGAGTAACAATGTCTAATTAAAGGCGGTAATAGCCGCGAGTCAGAGTCAGACCACTTAGCCCGCGCATAAATCTCCGCTCTTGGCCCTCTGCTTTTGGCCCCAAGTGGCTGCCACAATTAACCGAGACTTATGACGCTGCACCTGATTAAGATGCAACGCGGTCCGGTCTCCAGTTCCCAGTCCCCAGTCCTGGCCATCAAACGATCTCTAAACTACGCCTATTGTTCGGCAGCGCGATGGACCGATGCTCTGACTACTACAAAAATGTTAAACGGCTTTGTTTTTTTTAAAGTTTTTTTTTTTTGTTTTAGCCGGCTGGCTGGCACTCTGGCCAAGAGATTTATTGCCTGTCCCAAAATCACAGAAGACCCGTTGCTGCCGACCGAGAAATCGATCGATGCGATCCGATCCGATCCAGCTTCGGCTTCAGTCCCAGCTCCATCTCCATCTCCGGGTGAGGAGGAAGGAGGGAGGATCGCATTCCGGCGAATCACGCATAAACGAAGTCAGTCCGATTTCCCGGCATTAACGTATTAATGCGCCTACATCGCCCACTAATTGAGCCAGCGACACCGAACCGCCTGATAAGTTGGCTCCGATCTTGGGAATGTCCACTTAAATGTGGGATCGGGATGGGACCTATACTCGCCCCATAATGCAAACAATATGTCTCTATAGGATTTCAGTGGCTTCATTGATTCTTATCACCCTATAAAATACATTTCGTTTGATTATTTGTATTTCTCTCGCTTTTTATAAGCCTTCATCCACTTGGTTGCTGTCGTTGTTGTCGTAGTTGTTCTTCTTGTTGTTGTTGTTATTATTGGGCTGTTGTGGTTGTCGTTGTCATGCCGCTTGTGTTGTGTTGTTGTCACCATTGTGGCTCATCGCTGGCTTTTGTGCGCCAACATTTTATTTTCATTCAACATAGATGGCTGCTTTTTATTTGAAGTCGATTTCGTTTCGACTGCGGATCGACTTGGATCGGATCGGCATCGAGTGGATCGGGGTTCAGGTCGGTCTCCATACCCATAGAGCGATTCAGAGTGTAATTTATGTCTTTATTTAGTAAAGATTTCGTTTCCTAATTTATTGTGATATCTCTTTGGGCAACGGCAGCAGAAGCACCAGTCTCATCCTCAGTCACTGAATCTACAATTACTGGCAAAATTATAGAGCCAAAGGAAGTTACCTCAATTAAATTGAATTTCTCATGCTAAATTGATTGTGTATTTGTTACAATATTTAATTATTTAAATTATCTAAATCATAATGTTTGTATGGAAAAAAATATTTTTTGGATTCCAAATTATAACAGAAGAAATTCAAATTGATCTTACAATTTATGGTTATAAATATTTACCAACAAAATATATTTTATTATGTTTTATTTCACTTACATTTTCAGATAACTTACTTTTACAATTTATTGAAATATTTATCACTGTAAACCTCAAAAAATTATATATCCTATTATTTTGGCTGCTTAAGTAGGAGGCCTTAATGTTGTTTTTGTTTTGTCCGCTTGTCGACACCTTTGGGCCAGCTCTTCTTCTTGCCGCTCTCATTTGGGCCTGGCTTAGATTGTGCCCATGCGATGATGTTGTTTGTGCTCACCTCTTTGACCGCTCATTCGTTCCCGTGACAGTTGGACTCGAGATCCGAAGCTGGCCATCACCTGTGGCTACTCCGCTTCTGTCGGACCCTTCTGCCTTCCCCCATCCTCTGGGATGGCAGCTTTCCAGCTCCTCAGCATTCCCATTAGGAGCGTGAAGTGATCCCAATTTATCTGCTATCTGCTGATAATGCTCACCGAACAAAGTGAATTAAATTGAATTTGAAAATAGCCGCAAATGAGAGGAACATCCAAATGGGAACGTTGAAGTAATTTTAAGTTTTTAACTCATCCAGTTAGCCCTTTTATGGGAAAGGTTGTCTATTATATTATTTAAATATTATTTTACGTTGGAACAAAAGGTTATCCCATTTTGATGTCGGTTTGTCGTCAGAAAGTTCTAACCGAAAAAATGTATTCTTAAATGTTATAGGAAAGTGTAATTAATTTAAGGAAATATAAATTTAAATTTTTGTTTATTATAAAACAAAATTGCATTTTATATGTTAAACATTTTTTTATGTATACTTAAATATATTTGTAAATGCGTTGAAAAGAAAACCCATAAAAAGATTATATATTAAAACATATATATTTTGAATTTTTAACAAAAAGTATATAGAATATACAAAACTTTAATACAAATATTTATTTAATATTAACCTAAGAATAATTGATTTAAATATGTTTAACTTTTTATTATTTGATTCAAATACAGCTTTACCAAAAATATATAAAACCATCATTATTTTAAGATCAACCTTATTATTTGAGATGAAGCACCTCATGCAAATCGAAATATCTGGAAATAAAACTTGACTGGATGATCACTGGTTTTTCATCTCGGAATCGGTGTGAAGTCCTTATTTATGTCCCCGTAATTTATAGAATTTTTATTGCCCAACCTGCTCTCTTCCAGTTACGTCAACGTTAACCCGAATGAGATTGGCCCCCGGCCAAGCGAAGACATCTTCATTAGGAGACGCTGCGCGTCCGGATTGAAATTCGAACTGGACCACGACCACGACCAGGACCAGGACCAGAGAGAGCGACAAGTGCTTTTCCTTGTACCAAATGTCTGCTGGGCTAATTGGATTACGCTGGCCATATCCACGACCGACCAACTCTGTCAATTAAACCCGCGAACGAAATGCTTACATAAATTCCGAAATTGCTTGCGGTGCGCATCGATTTAAATGGAAGAGGGTCTGAGGAGGAGTCGGAGGCTGCGACGGCGGCAATTTATATGCAAATTTATTTCTGCCGCCGACTCCAGATGCCAGACTTCAATGGATGAGGGGCAGAGCTAGAGCCGGGGCCAGGTGATAACGATAGCGCCCCGTAACTATATGACGACCATTATGATTGCACCTAAGCGATGGCTAACTTGGCAGCTCGGAAGTGGCTGCAGATTGGAACTGAACTGAACTGAACTGAACTAAACGGAACTCCAAGGCCCGAGAGCACCAGAGGCGGTTGGGTGGGGGGCAGAAGAGCGAACTGGAGACCGGAGCAATTTGCATACAAATGTTGAATGCTCGTGGTCGCCTGCGCTTCGTGATTCCGGCAAGATTTCGCTGGATTGCCGATCTCTCATCTGCACTCAGAAATACTCCTATCATCCAATGATTTAAAATAATAAATTCGATTAATTTTATTGCCCAAATCCATTGACACTTATTTATGAATTTACACTTTATTGTTGATTTACTGGATGTGTTTTTACAAGGGGTATAAATCTTTAATTGAGTGTCAATTATTTAAAAATCAAGGTTGACAACATTATCAGTAAAAACATTTTTTTAGTTTTCTCAATAAAACTTGGCATCCAAAGCATATCCATTTTAATCGATCGGAGTTTTAGATCTGATTAATGAAAATATTAAATATTTTTCAGTCTTCTAAAAACATTTTATTTAACAAAATTACTAAACAATGAAAATAATTTTCAAGATGATTATATCCATTATAATCGAGTTTTTAGTGTTACTAAAAAGAATTGATTCAGATTCTAAAAAATGTAATATATTGTAGTTATCATTTTCTATATTTTTCAGCCTTTAAATCATTTATTTTATAATATTTTTCAAGTCNATGTTGAATGCTCGTGGTCGCCTGCGCTTCGTGATTCCGGCAAGATTTCGCTGGATTGCCGATCTCTCATCTGCACTCAGAAATACTCCTATCATCCAATGATTTAAAATAATAAATCCGATTAATTTTATTGCCCAAATCCATTGACACTTATTTATAAATTTACACTTTATTGTTGATTTACTGGATGTGTTTTTACAAGGGGTATAAATCTTTAATTGAGTGTCAATTATTTATCAAGGTAGACAACGTTTCTCAGTAAAAACATTTTTATAGTTATCTCAATAATACTTGGCATCCAATAAATATACATTTTAATCGTTCGGAGTTTTAGTTTTGATTATGGAAAATATTAAATATTATTCAGTCTTCAAAACACATTTTATTTAACACAATAACTCTACAATGAAAATAATTTTCAAGATGATTATATCCATTATAATCGAGTTTTTGTATTGATTCAGATTATTAAACATGTTAAATATTGTAGTTACCATTTTCAATATTTTTCAGTTTTTTTATAATTTATTTTATAATATTTTGTAGTCTTTTTAAAATATTTTATTTAACTTTTTTTAACTCAATAACTTTTGCTAACTTTCAATTATAATCGAGTTTGAAAATTACCAAAAAGGATGGATTCAGATGATTAAAGATATTAAATATTGTTAAATATGTGTTCTATATTTTTCTTCAAATAATTTATTTTTACAAATAAAAAAAAAAACACCTGCAATGAAATGAATGGAAAACCTTTAGAAATGAAGATTGTGATTGATATTTATTAGCACCATTTTTGTACTTTGAAAACTTGTTTGTTCCTATTCGGCTTCTGTAAAAAATTCTCTCAGTATGTCAATGCAATTAGATTGCTAATTTATGCGATTGGCTTTGGCGGAGTCACCTATCCAGAGCCAAGTTAACGGTGAGGAGAGCGATCTTCCGGCGACAGCTGCAACTCTCTCTTGGACGGTGGATCTTGGATCTTGGTTGCTTTCGATCTTGGCTGTTGGTTCTTGGTTTACGATTTCGATGGTCAGTTCGATGGTCAATTCCACGATCCCCCCCGATTCCGATTCCCATCCCGATCCCGATCCCGGATGATTTATCGCGGAGACGGTGCGTTTTATGTTTTATTTGCACGGTGACAATGCGCGACACGGATAACGTGACATTTGCATGGGTCGCCACTTGCGACATTAAAGGGCATTCTGCTGTCAGCTCCGCTGACACCTGTGACACCTGTGAGTGCTGTCCCAGCCCGCTCCACCCATCCTCCCCATCCCATCGGGAGATCACTCTATTAGCGGCTCTATCAAAGCGAAGGCGCCAATACTGATTATGTACCCCCATCCACTCCGTACTCCATAGCCCCCTACCTGCTAATTGCAAGCAATTAATTTTACCTGCCGCTATTTTACACATTCGGGTTATGTGCTAATTTCTACACAATGTGCATGACGGATGGCGGTAAACATGGCATAGTACCCCTCTTTATCGCACTGGTGATGCAATGACATAATAAAACACAACAACGACAACAATGCAGATGCATCGAGAGCGAGTGGGGAATATGCAAATACTATATAGCATACTATACCATTCCGATAAAGATCATGGCAGCTTACAAACTACAAACTACAGAGTACAAACCAAAAAAAAAAAAGAACGGAAAACGGCAACTTCAACCGGCGTTGCATTCGTTGGTGCTGCTGTCATGTTGACAATTGGTTGAACGCTTTGTTTTGTGGTTCGGCCGATGTCATCATTGTTGCCACAATTAACACACAATGCTGGGCAGAGGGTAAGCTCTCCCCCCTAAACCCTTCTCCCACCTTCGTGGTCCTTCCAAGCGCAGGTGGTCCTGCGTCCTGTCCACTTATGCAAAACGAATTCAATTAACACCTCTGCACAAAACATTCGGACGATCTGGCCCACGAATGTCGAATGCTGAATACTGAATACTGAATGCTGAATACTGAACAGTAGCCCCGACACGCAGGACTCGTAACCTTTCTTTCGTCACCCCTGTCGGATTGGTAAGACATATAGAGGGGGGACCACAGAGAGAGTTCTCACACTTAGAAAAATCAATTTGCCTACGATAAATTCTTTCTTTGAATTTTTGAGAATTTTGAATCCATATTGGATTACAATTCTGGAAATTTTAAATTTAGTTAGATGGAAAAAACTGTTATAAAAATGAATTTGGTTAAATAAACTTTTTAAATATTGTAAAAGAATATAGAGTTAAAAAGTTATTATATAAAATCGGTATTAAATTCAATTTTTGGATGAGACTTAAATGAGAATTTTATTTTTATCTAAATATGAATTTATTTTTATTAAGAGAATTAAATGAGTATTATATATTTATCAGAATTTATATCTGAATTTATTTCTAGTATGTAAATTAAATGAGTATTTTATATTTATTTCATTCTGAATTCAATTTTAGTATAAGAATTTTACATCTATCTAAAAAATGTTGACTGATTTAAGATACCCTCTTTATAACTTTGCTTTAGTGTACACTTAATAAACACTTAATACTTAGTACACAAAATATTCTTGCAGTGTAGAGGAAGAGGGCACCCCATCGCAGCGGGTGAGCACTGTTCAGTGTTTTGTGGTAATCGGCACTTGCGAGCCGGAGCAACTTCCGCGGCCAACTTCCACCAATCGAGAATCGCCAATCGCCAGAGGCGGTTCAAGTTCAAGTGACCACCACCGAGAACCACCAAACGAGCCACCGCGATGTGGTGGTGCGGCGATGCGGTGATGTGGTGGTTGCGATCCTACGACAGGTGATACAGGCGAAAGGAAATGCCCGAGAGATCGCCTAGTTATTTATGTGACAAAATTTTGCAAATAATTGGATTGACTGATCAAAGCGATAGTTGGCATCGAGCGAGGAGGGGGAATTGGAATTTAATTCAATTAAATGCGTACTGCGCTGCAATTCCTCAAGTGACCTGGCAGTTGTCGATGCTCCGGCTTTATCTTTCGACTTAACTTCATCTCCAGTGAACCAGTTAGGAGCCGCTCGCAGCTGACCCAGCTGACCCCCAGTTTAGGTCTTCGGATGTCTGATGTCTTCATGCGACTGATATACGACCGACTACCGCCTGAGTGATGAGGGATCGTTTATTAAATATGTCTCTCGATTTCGGTGTTTTTTCGGTTTTTTTTTGGGTTGGAGGGAAAAAGAGATGAAAAACAAAGGCTCTGGCCATAATTTGGGAATTATTAGGGCTTTATCCAACGGAATGGCTAGCCTAATTGGATTAGGCGGAATCGAAAACAAAATCAAAATCGAGTTGAAAATCTCCCCGCCGAGATATGCGAATCATGTTTGTCATTTCTTTAGCTCGCTGGGTTTTACTTGGAAGCAACCACGAGATTGTCCAGTTGAGCGGATCAGGGATGTCGCAATCTATGACATCCGCGTAATCCTGATATCCATGGGAATATTCGGTATATTCGATATTTTCTGTTTGGGCAGTCTGAGAAAGTCCCAAGATTGGGACTGGAACTGGAACTGGGAGCAGTTGTGAGTCACAGGTTTCGAAACGGAGTCAGTCAACCCATTCCTGAGACCACTTGAGTGTGTCCCTCTGGTGAAGTAACCCGCAATTTAAGGCCACGACTTCTCCACTAACCATAATTTGTATTATTTGGTGTCTTGCCCAAAACGCGACTGGGTCGTTGTACCCCCATTCCCAATCCCACTCCCATTCCCGTTCCCATTCCCAATCCGAAAAAGAGACCCATTGAAATACTCGTAGAGGAGATTCAAGGAATGAAGGGGCTGTACCTCTGAATATTTAATGCGCCCCATGCAGGTCTGATTTTCCGAATGCAAATTATTGAATTCGAAATGCAAATTATCATTACGTTTAAACTGCGGCCACTTCTCTAGCATTAACAATAATCGAATTCAAAGGGAACCAACCGAAAAGGTTTGTTTTGCGGTCGGACAAGTGACTTGTGGTTGCCCCCCGGGGCTTGGACTCCATTTCCCACCTCATATATGTAGCTAGCTCCTCATCCTGGCCATCCGACATTGCTTCAATTATACGGTTGGATTGTAATGGGAATGGATGTGGATGTGGAAAGGGGAGAAAGGAGAAGGGCAGGGGTTGGAGTTCTTATTCCGGAACTCGGTCAGATGTTGGTTTACCCTTTCGGTCATGGGTTACACCTCCTGAATTTCTCTCCGGTTCATTATTGGGGAGTCATTTCTAATGTCAAAGTAGTCATTAAAATAACATATATTACCTGCAGATGTTATTAATATTGAAGCACTTAAAAATTTAAGTGCTGTTCCTTTGAGTCATCTTTTTCATTCAGTTTAAAATTTAGTTTAATAATATTAATAAAGATATATCAGAAGATTTTGAAATAAGTATAAAAATATCAGTTTTAAATTGATTAAAAATATAATAAAATTCTGATTAATGTATAAATCTTTTTAGCTTTGGGGTTATATATGAACATATCTGGTAAAATAAATGCCTTAAGAAACATATTCCTTGATTTCCTTAAATATGAGAACCAAATTAAAACTACGAGTATAATTAAGGCTGCTTAAAATTATTCCTTGGTTCCCTTAAATATGATTACCAACATTTGAAATTTAATCTGTTACTTCAAAAAAACAATAAATATGTGGCTAATAAATACATATTTTAAACCTTGGTATTGTCTATATATTTTGTAAAATTAATGCCTAATGAAAAATATTTATAAAAAGACTTAACAATTATTAAGGCCCCCTTAAATCTTGCGTAGTTTCCTTAAATATGATTACCTACATTTGGTATTGAATTAGAGTTAGTAAAGAAAACTCTTGAGCCCTGGGGCTGTAAATATTTTGCCAGATAAATTTTTAAAAATGACTAAAGAATACAAATATTTTTTAGGGTCCAAAAAAACTAATCCTTAGTTCCCTTAAATGTGAGTACCAACATTTCAAATTAAATTAGTCTCCTCTTTAATTTTTTTTAACGCAACTACACCATTTGAAATGCGTGTTTATACGACACTGATATTTTGTTTACATAACCAGGCAAACGGCGAGGTAAATGACAAACTTAATTACTAGTTATTTGACTCGGTGGCGGGTCAGGAATATAATCGCTTGAATATAATTATTTTCGTGGCTGCTTCTCCGCTCCTCAGTACTCCGTACTCCAAGTACTCGGAGCACTCAGTTCCCAGTACAATCCTTTGGCTGGGGTCCAAGCCCGAGCAGTATGAGCAGTATGGTCAGCAAAATGGCACAATAAATAAAGATAGGCGAACTGTCTGTCTGGCGCATGATTATAATGGCCTGGCCCCGGCTACTGCAGTGGCCCTGCCACTTTTGGCCAACTCCTGCCACTCCGGATGGTTATGGCCGTAAGCAGCGTTGGTAAGTGCGCTGATCGCCATCGCGAGTGCTTCCTGTGCACACGCGGATACCTCCAAAGGGGGGTTTGCCCCACACGGGGGTTGAGTGATGGAAGGACAGGGCAGGACAGGACAGGAGCAAGAGGATTGGATGGACAACTGGCATGGCTGACTCTCTCTCGGAATCGAGTCGCGCTTTTGAGTGCAGTTCGTTCTGTGCCTTCGAATACGAATACGAAGGCGTTGTGCGCCGGCTCGAATTTGGAGCAGATAATGACCATATTTACCATTTGCATTTGCACCGCACACACAGATACTATACCGTGTGTGCGTGTGTGTGTGTGTGTCTGGGTAATTACGAGCAATTTTCACTCCTTTCCATGAGCCACAGGCTGGCTGACTGACTTGCCCAGCACCAGATGGTCCGCCTCTGTATTTTGTTGTATTTTTTTTTTGGTTTGTTACGTTTTTTTTTTTACCGCCTTGAGTGGCCGCTTTACACAACCTCCATTGTTTCCGTTTTCCGCACAATTATTACTTATACAAAATGTATAAATTAATAAAAAGAAAAGGCCATTGCAGTTGCCTTTTGCCATTGCTGATGCCGTGACCGCTTTTACGGCCACTTAACAAATAAATAAATGGGCCGCAAATTGCCAGGCAAAAAAATAAACGAAAAATATATGAAAAACAGGGAGAAACCGAACCGAACTGAAGCGGAGCAGGACGTAATGTCTAACCACATTGCAGGACTGGAAACTGGCGGACCAGCCCAGCAGTTTGGGCCAAGATTAATAGCTGTAATTGTTATTCATTGAGCGCCGTGCACTGCCATTGTCTCAACACTTGGACTTTTGGCCCAGAACAGCTGCCTCCGTTTTGGCCATCGATCGATCGACTTTTCACCAACCTCTTAAACCACAAGATCCGGGTTCGTGAAATTGCCCACAATTTTGCCCGATCCCAAATACTCCTCCTTCCTTCCGTTTTGCGATCACAAAATTGATATGTTCCGTCGGTTCCCCAAAATGTTTATTTAATTTGCAGTAATTTCCATAATCTTCCACACAAGATGCTCTAAATGAAGCCGTCAATGACGCATCTGCGACTTAATTGATTGACAATAAGGGAAGTTTTTAATAGGAGGGGAATTAAAGTTACATAATTAAATTCGTACAATATTTATATTTTATTTCATTCAAGTTCACTTAAAACCGAAAAACGTTTCTTTTTAAAAAATAAACAATTTCCCTTAGAAATATCTAACTTTGAATTATATTATTTTGAATTAAATAATATAAAAATATATATACTATATTTTATATAGTGTTATTTAAATATGAATGTGTTTTATTTATTACCTAAAAATATGTATTTCCTTAAGCTACATGAAATACATATATTGTCCAATTTAAATACATTTACTTTAGCTAAAGGAAAAAGGGATGAACAAATTGTAAAATTAAGATGCAAAGCATATGTAGGCTATTAATAAACAAAACCTAATTAATATTATGAAATCAAACATTTTTAATATTGTAAATCCAACTGAAATCTATATACATTTAATTTTTAATGTAAGAGTTTCATGAGATTTATGTACATATTTTTGGCTTTGCCAATTTAAATATTTTTATTCAACCCATGTGCCAGCTTTATATAAACTAAAACCAATTAATATAGTGAACTGTAAACTCTTATATATAGCAAATCCAATTATATTGAAGCTTATGCACATGAGAGAAGTCCTTGGAATAATCGCATGTCACAACATGGGCTTCCGGCCAAGTCCGGCAAAGCATGAAGATGTGACATATAGGCATATTCCGATTTTAGCCATTGCGACAATTGTGGCAGTAGGAAAACACAGCTGTGAATGTGAAATGGGGGCCTCTGGCGAATGGAGGCAGACAAGAGGAACACCGAGAACAAAGCCAACTTGGGGCGGATTTGGCCCTAGAGGTGACTGGTTGGCAGTGGTGCGGAATCGCGGTCGTGTCCAAGTCCAGGCCTTCTGGCCAAGCCCGGGCGCAGAGCCAGCGAACAATGTGCAAGTGAAGCCCCATAAATATTGTTTAATCGATGTTTGCTCTACGTTTTATTGCATTTATGGCGTTTTTAATGAGCGCGCCGAGTCCCCGATGCTCCTCCGCTCCGAAGACCCGAACACTCCGACCCGGATGGCCAACGTGCAACATTTTAATTTTATGCCCCGTCCGGGCGGACGAATGAGGCGACTTTTAAGCCGCTGCTGCATATGCTGCTGCAACTGCTGCTTCTACCACATTGGCCCCATCGACCGCGGGCGGAGGTATTAAAAAAATCGCACCACACAACACTCTGGCAATCGTTGAGACCAGGCTTACAAGATTTTTGTCAGTGACTTTGAACCAGAGTTCCACATAGGACGAGGCCGATGTCTAGGTGAAGAGTCTTGTCTTGTCTCACACACGAAACATTTTTAGAATTGATTGATGAGTGAAATAGTATTAATAGGTTTCAATCAGGAATTAAGATATTTTCAATTTCATATAAATTATTATTTTACGATTAATAATATAACAAAAATCTTAAGAGAATAATCTAAAAATATGATTAATAGTAGTATGATTTTAAGGAGTCTCATTTAGGAAGAAAATTTTAAGGAGTACAAGCCCCATTTAATGCTTTAAAAATTAACTTACAACTAAAATATGTTGGTTAAGCCAGATCATTTAAATAAGAATGTATAGACTCCTGACATTTTAGTGAGACATTTTTCGAACTATTGACTACCACTTCAATATGATGGTTAAGACGGAGTTTTAATATTTTACTTTGACCGCATATGCATTTACCTATATCTGACTATAATGGAAGATGAATCTGAACAAGATTTTTATACTTGCTAGATTTTATCTCGAAATTTCTGAAATATTTTGTTGAAATATAAATGGGAAGTGTTTTTAAAAATGACCCCCGAAATGACAAAAAATAGTCTGTGATTTGTAAATATGAAATAAAACTCATAATTAGTTTGTACTTAATTATAATGAAAATTCATAAATCAAAATAGTGAAAATACTTTCGGTGCAGAGCCACCGACAACATTCATCAGCAGTTAATTTTGTGCGCCTCGGCAACAAAGTAAAACGCAGAATCCAGGACTGCAACTGGGATTTGGTCATGGATTTTTGAAATGGCCATGGTACTGGCTCGTCGCTGGCATTGTGCTGGCAATTGGCTCGTAAAAAGCAGATTTCTCTGGACTACGCGTATTGTTAACTGGGAATAGTGCTTTATCGTTTTAACCCGCGGAGTAACCGATCGGCGTTCGAAAATCTCAGCGCCATTAAAGTTTCTCATCAGATTTTATAGGCAATTAAAGCGAAATCCTTATTTAATTAACCAGGCCAAAATGTGAGCTTGAATTGGCCAACGGACTCCTATTTAGTTTGTTGCTGATTATGGCCCATAAAATGGCTCTGCCCTGCCAACAAGGATCTCTCTTTCTCTCCTGCGCAGGCGTGCCAAATTGGTTAACAAGCTTCGAGCCAACTCGAGCCGATCCGAGCCGAGCCAAGCCGAAAACTTAATATCAATCCCCAACCGGACGATCTGGCAGGGTGTTGAGTGGCAGATTACATGCATTAGGCTGCCCAGGCTGTCTGCTAGCCCCCTTTGTCCCAGTCCGCGCACATTTATCGCACCATGACAAATTTACGGCTTGTAATTGCAGTCAGCTCGCAAAATTAAACCGGCGAAAAATCCACAACTTCATAAACACAACACAGGCGCATGCCCAGCCCCATTCGCAGATCCAATTCCAATCGAGCTCCTTCCTCGTACTCCTCCACAGCCTCCTCCACAGCCTCCTCCTTCCATCGCTGATCTTCGCCTGAATTGGCGCTACCCTGCAATTTGCGTCTTCGGTTTCCTGCAAGCTCTCGACCCCAGTCACCATTCCTGCCCAGTATTATTCAATTTCGATCCTTACACGATAAAAAAAGTATCTCCAAAGTTGGTCATCAATATTGAGATTGTTATTATTTATAATTATAAAGAGAGATACAAATTAAATAACAATAACAAATTTGTTTGGTTTTGAGTCGAATTTTATGGGGTAAATTATTTTATCTATTTATTTCTACAATTTGCCATCCCTTTTATTAAGGAACAAAAATTATAATATAAATTAATATGTGTTAATAATATAAAAGCTTTAATATAACCAATATCATAATAAATATTTAAATCAGTTGGTATAGTTTCAATAATTACCAATAAACATTGTTTAGTTCTTGGGTCGAATTTTATTGGGAAACGATGCTATTGAGCAATCTGTAGCGTAACTGCTTAAAGTATGTATAATTATCACTTTATTTAAATTAAAACATTTTATTTTAAAAATAAATTTATAATTCAGAATTTATTCTATTAATGTTTATATTTTTTCGCAGTGCATCTGTGCATTTTTAACGATGCTCACCCGCTGCCTTTCACTGCAACACCGATTGCGGGTTCAAATACAGGCTGCATTGACTACCGGTGATTGGCGATTTTGAATAACGGCGCTGCATTCCCACTCCGCCCGCATTGTGTCACATAATTTATTCGTAAATTAGCATGGCCAGCTGGCCTGCCAGCCACGTCACAATAGCAGTCCAGCAAACACCCCATGGATGGATGGATGGATGTCTGGTTGCCGGCCAGTAGCCACTTAGCCCACCCACTCACCCCCGGGCTTGGGTGTTTCAGGGGTGCGGACCTGGTCGAGGACTGGGTGGTCAAGGAGTGGGTTGAGGGGGGGGAGAAATATGAGTAAGGAGCGGAATCGGGTGACGCCCATTAGCGTGCGTCCGTCGGCCATGTTCAAGTTATTGTTACGGAGACTATTGCAATGTCCCCTGGAATTTCGTCTGCGAATTCAGAAGGGGCTGAACATATTCGAGAATTATTCTGACCATGTTTTAATGGCTAATGGAGCTCAGTTCCTGTAGGTAAATCAAAAATAATAATGTTAATGCCATATATAAAATAATCTTTGAAGTCTTTTATAAAAAAATATACTTTACATACATTTTGGCATCTAAATTTACCGCACACCTTTAATTTACATTATATTCAAAGTTATTGAATTTCATTAAATATATATAACTTTTAAATAAATTTATATGTGTTATTAAAAATTATGACTGCATATACACTAGCTGAAACTTAACGTTCGAAATAATCTTAGATNCCTGGAATTTCGTCTGCGAATTCAGAAGGGGCTGAACATATTCGAGAATTATTCTGACCATGTTTTAATGGCTAATGGAGCTCAGTTCCTGTAGGTAAATCAAAAATAATAATGTAAATGTAATTTTTCAGTAATTAAGAGAGATGACTGATGAAAATAATCTTTGTAGTCTTTTATAACAAATTATTTAATTAGCATTAAAATGTACTACATTCTTTATTTTACATTGGATTTTAATTTATTATTTAATACATCACAATGCTAATTTATGTGTTATTAAGAATAATGACTGCATATACATTAGCTTTAACTTAATCGTAGAAAATAATTTTTAATGAAAATAAATATCTTCTATAAAAAATAGGGTAATGGTTGCACTAAAAAACTTACCGATATATGTTAAATAATATTCTAATTTAATGCATTTCATTTACCACAAAGCTTGCTAAACTGTAATTTTGTTTATATATTAATAAGAAAATTCATTTTCAAATAGGTGAAACTTCAACTTCAGGCATGTCACAATTTTCTCACTCACTTTTCTCAGAAAGATCGGAGGGAGCTCCAGGATGCGCTACATTTGCTCCTCATCTCCAGCTGTCCATCCGCAAGTGGCGAGTGGGTAAAAAATGAAGCCAACGTGATCGACAAAAACGCAAATAAATTATGAATTGCTGGAACCGAGGAGCGAGTTGCTCGAATTGTGTCCGGTGTCCGATGCGGCGCTATCTGGCCGGTCTGATTGATGGTTCCGCGCCTACGCCGCACAACGGGGAATTAAATGGTATTATTAAAAGGTAACAAGCTAAACGCCTTTTAAAAATTTTCGGTGAGTGGCCGCTGTAATGGAGGAGCAGGAGCAGTTCAGACCAGGCCAACATCAGACCCCGACCAAGGGAAAAAAGGGCTGCGAAACGTGTTATTTATGCATTAGCCGCAACGCAGAAGGGTCAACACTACCGATGCTACCGACTACCGACTACCGATCGGAGGCATTATGATGGTGAACTGCACCTGCCAAAACGGGGGCGACGAACCCCCTCGATGTGACTGACTGACTGACTGAGTGACTGCACCCTTCCCCATGCACCATAGACCTATGTGGATTTAAATAAATTCCAAATTAAGAAAAACCAGGCAACGCAAAGGGTTTTTCCCGAAGACCAGACCCCATCATCAATTCATCAAAACATGGATGGCAAGGTGAAAGGGTCCCAAGGATCCCAACGATCCAGCGGGCTAGTGATTAAAACAAAAAGGACGATAACCAGCGGAAAAAATTAGAGCAATGTGCCGCTGAATAAGGAATAAATTTTGGACAAAAATGTTCTCGATAATGACGCAACATTTGAGGTTTTTGTGCGTTCAGTTTTTTTTTATATTTTAGATGTTGTTTTAGTAGCCGGCGGAAATGCCGGAGCGGACAGGTGAGTTTCGGTTTCGGCAGTTTGACGCACGACAAGAGGACGGGTGGATCCGAGAGATACAAGATACGCATCATGCGCGTGTCCAGCCTGTGCTGTCTATGAAAATTAGCTCCACACTTCTTCCCAACAAACAAACTCCGCGATGGCTCTTAATCAATCGCGTGCGCGCTTCGATCCCGATCCCGATCCCAATTCCAATTCCGATCCCTCCTCCAGTTCCTCGATTTTCGATCTGTCTCCCCTCTAGCTGGGGCTTCTCTCATCGATGCTCTAATGCGGTATCTATAAGATACAGCTCGCATGATGGCTCATCACCTGCCTGTCGGATGAAGCAATCGAAGTCGACCTTTCGTTTCGCAGGTTCGTGTTCCTTCAGCTGGCTCACTCGGAGTTGCGTGATTTTAGCATTTGTTTCCTGATAAACTTTAATTACGGATCGCAGCAGCATCTGGAGTACGCTATCCGAATCAAACTCAATGATTTGGAGAGCCCCAATATGCAGGTATATACTCGTATATGCTATATATCCTATCATCACAACTATTCAAATGTGCGTGAGCATGGATTCAAAGCGGGTATGGAAATATTTTTGAGGTGGTCCTTAAATCGATTAAATATAACCAAATTATATAAATAATTACAGTGTTATATTAATAATAGAATACCCTACTTCAATCTGTTTATGATTTTATTTGACTACCATTATCCAGGGATAAAACTAATTCATATTGCATGTGCTCCATTCATACATGTTTCTTTTCGGCGTAGATTTGACAGCTAGGTAAACTTAATAAATCGGTTACCTATAACCCAATAATCGCAAATACAGTTCTATATTATATATATATATATATAATTTTCCTGCTCCATCACCTGTTTATGTTTTTATTCGACTACCATTATCCAGGGATAACAATGATTGCCATCCATGTTATTTTTTTTTCGCCGCAGAAGACTTGTCAGCTAGGCAAACATCTTTAATGATGCGTTTTATTGACTCGAGAAACTGTTAATTGGTCACGTCTCGGGTTATTGATAAATGTTTGGCCATTTATATGGCTGATCGTTCAGGGGTACATACATATATGAGTACAGGCTCTGAATATGAGGCAGTCAGAGTCGCGCGACATCAATCGGTTAGCTGCCATCGAACCAATTTTTTGTCCAGCCGATTAGTTGGCCGTGTGTGAGAGTCACGTCGCTCATTATTAAGATTGATACGAGGTCTAATCACGTGTTAACGCAAATGAACAGTCATTACAAAATACGTGTGAGTTTCGAGCTCCTCGTACTCATCGTTTTCACCTCTAGGCAGGCGACAAGTGCGACACATATGGGTGAGGCTTCCTCACAACACTTGATCTCACCGACACTGAGAAGAATGGGTTACATAATCGGGAGCAAGTAGATCGGATAAAGTGTATTTAAGCTTAAACTAATATTTATCTTTTAGTTAATTTAATATTTTATAGTGTTTATCGGGTGGATTTTGTGGGATATCGTTTCATTTAAATTAAATTAATTTGTGTATTTAACTATTTTTGTATCGTTGTCATATAAATAAAATGTGTTGAATTATTGTAAGTTTATATAAATCGAAATCTGATATATTAAAATTTTATATAAACAATTAAAAAGAAAACCAAAAGCACTTACTTAATTAATTACTTAATTGACGAATTTTTTTCATTATACGCTGTTTTTTAATAAGCGATCCTATTATTTCATAATCATTTTTTTAAAACAATAAGTTTGTAAAAAAAAACTATTTTGAAGCAAGAAAGTACTATTAACATAGATTTGTTTTGCAACAATTCTAATTTCACTCAAATTATTTCGTTCTCAGCTGCACAATATTATAGTCAATAGTCAATGTTGTTGTGTATTTATGTTACTAAGTTTAAGTTTAAATATATTTTTCCCTAGTTTATCATTTATAAAATTTTAACTTATATTTCCTTACATATTATGTTTACTATTTTTCCTCTCAGTGCTCTGTCACCCATCAGTCTGTCCTTCTTAACCTTTTATCGGCTTCGGCGGAAATCTCTTGTTCAACCCACACAACGACACTCCAGCACACACACTCTCTCATCATCATCATCACACGAACACACCGAACACCGACTAGTCCTTTATGCGCGCTGATACCTCAATACAAAACATCGATCCCTTTCCGATGATGATTTTTGATTAAGTGGCTGCGATTTGTCAAAATATTTCACGCTGCCGCCGGAGGTGGAATAAAAATAAAAAGAAAAACTGCGACGGGGACGGGGACAGGGGCGCACGTGAGCGGGAGTTGGGGGTTGTTGGGACACTCACTTAGTGTCACCGGGAATCTGTCTCTATATCTCGACGGCCTGTCACACGGCAGCAACATCCACAACCCAATCCCAATCCACGCGGTGACAGCGACAATTGCGACCACTCGGTTACCTGCAACTGTGCGACTCCCGGCCACAGAGAATACGGAGACAGGTGAGCCGAACCAGATCCAATCTAGGCTGACATTAAAAAATGCCCAAAATGCGTTGCTATGTGTTATGTTTCAATACAATGCAGAAAAGCCCGGAGTCCTCGGGCTCGTCCGGAATGCTGATAGAGATTCCCTGAGCTGTGGGTCACGGGTGACAAAGATTGACTAATTGACGGATTGATCTGCATTATCAATGATTTGTTCGCCCGATGCTGCGGGGGACATCGAGATGGATCCGATTCGATCTGAACACCAGCCTCAATGCCAGCTAATTGATGTGCACCAATAAATCTGAAAGTTGAGCCAGTGCGTTCCCAGGCCCCGCACTCAAAAAACATAAAATAACAAAAAATAACAAAAAACTACATAAAAAGTAAAAAAAACATCGAACTCGAAAGGAGATATTTTGGCAGTGCGAATGAGGTTCGGTGGAGAAAAGCCAACTCAATCCAATTACTCGCACCGCCCCAAGAGCCGGGTTAAGTGGGGCTAAGCCCCAGTCCCAGAGCTCCAGAGCTCCAGAAACCCATCGCCAATTCCAGCCCCGGAACCAACCAACGCCACCACGTCCAACTCGATCGAGGATCTCGCCAATGCGAAAAGGAGGGCCGGGTGACACATGCGAGCTATCTGCTGCCATAAAAGCACCAACACCAACCTGGATAAAAGCCGCTTTCACGAGCCTCCGACAATGGGCCAGATTCAAAATGTTGTAGTGAAAAATAAATATCAAATAAGGTATGGGGGAAATTCTCAATATTACATTGAAAAAACTTATAGTATTTAATAAATAATTTCCAATGAATAAATTTTTTATTGGTGGTGTTTATTTTAAGATCTTAATTTTTAACAGCTCTTAACGTTTTCCATTGTCATTTACAGGTGAATAATTAATATGCACATGTAGAGAATAAATCATTTTGAACCCGAAGAAAAATTTTAAATAATTTTTTTTTACATTCCCATTTTAAAACTTTCTATAAAACTTTAATTTTTAGATTAAAAATTTAAAAAAATAGGTGTTAGGAAGTCTTTCGGTTTTTGAAAGTAAAGATATCGAATTAAATTTTGTTTATTTATTTTTGTTTATGAACAAATATTTTTAAATATATGGATTAAATATTTTTAAAGTTTAAATTTATGATAGAAGATGTTCCTTTAAATATCTCAAATTTTAACAGCTCTAAATTAATTATTTTTAGCTGGAATACAATATTGAAAACTATTACAAAAAATATATTTTGAAAATTATAGAATATCTCGATTATGCTTCTTTATTTTTGGGATCCCTAATCCCGACCACTGTTCGAGGGTCGACCGGCTCGGCTGGGCTGCGGCGACAAAGGCTGACGCTGAAGTGATGACCGGACAACAAACTACATTCAGCAGATAAATACTGAATTTATGACTTAATTTAACTGCGAGCCAACGACAATTTTGACGATACGGCCGCGGAGGAGCTGGGCGGAGGTGTCGAGGTGCGGAGGAGGAGCACGAGGAGCAGGATGACGGAGCGGATGAGGAGGAGCGGGGCGAGATTCGCGGACTGAGTGGGCAGTGGCAGGCACGGAGCGGACACAGCCCGTACATTAGCCAATCCTGGTCGCACATCGCTTCATTCACAGCCCGCGACATACATAATTCAAGTGGTTGTTGGATCAGAAGGAGGAGCAGGGGGCAGGGACATGGGACACAGGCAGGAACAGGGGGAAGGGACAGGGGCAGAGATCAGACATAGGGATGGGTTAACGCCGATGGTGATGTCTCTATTGGCCGCAGAATCTCAATCTGAGAAACATAGTCTTCCCCCCAGCCTAAATACACAGGGAATGTAGCGAGCAGGGAACAGGATAGGATCTGGGGTGAAGGGAGTGGAGTGGGTGTGGACTTGGGTAGAGGTTACAGGGAGGAAGCGATGGTTATCACTCAGCTAGCTGGCCAGGGCATCAATTAATTTATGGGTATGCGCAACGCACAAATTGAGGCTGAATTAGAGCAGTTCCAGCTGCCATGAGGGGAAAACCATTTTAAGCACTGCAAAAAACAAAGAAAAAAATTAACTTAATTGCTTTTACATGTCTATATCTATTATAAAGTGATGAATAAAATTAATTTTTAGTATAATAAAATGTATTATACTATAAATATTATCTGGAGGGGAAACTCTTTTCAGCTCTGCAAAAAACAAATAATACATAGGTATATTAATATCTATACACAATATTTAAAAGTAAAACAAAAATTTAATTTTTAGTATAACAAAATGTACTATTTTCTTATATCAATTTTAATTATTCCATTACAATATTATTGCGAGAATGTTGAGTTTGTTATTATTTTGTATTTACTCAAGATTAATGAGAAGGTTTTATACATTTTAAATATATGATATTATAATAAAAATAATAATCAGAATATATTGTGAATTCTATTATGGATTTACATAACTTTTCAATTTTATTTTTTACCTACAAGATTTTCCTACCACCATGAACATAAGTATCTTCGTTTGTGGTTTTCAAATTTCCCATGTAATTGATATTCTGTTATAATAAACCCATGATGAACAATTTAACTGGTAATATCCAACTCATTATATATTTAATTATAGATTTGCTCCCATGCAGCAACAGATGATGGATCTGTGAAATCTGGCCAGGAAGGTTGGTAAACATATATAGCCAACCAAATCGATGTCAGCCAACTGGCGAAGCAACTGGAAAGGGCAGAACAGGTCACGTGAAGTTCACGACAGGAAGGAAACGAATTGGAGATCGCACACAAAATGTGTTCTGCACCTCTGACTGGCTTTGCGTGTTTTTATTTCGTATTTTCTCCGGGTGGGTCTTTGGGTCTTTTGTTTTTTCCACAAAAGATTTTCACCTGCAGGCAGCTAACTCCAACTCCAACTTGGACGACTCCACATCTTGAGGTCGACTTTTCGTGTGACAGCAATTAACCGTCTCAGTCAGGCGGATTGCTCCGTCTGGAGGCGGGTCAGGTCGCCTTTTCGGTTCGGTTTGGTCTTTCCTTCTGCTCCGGCCTGGCCTGGCCTCTTTCACCGAAAATACACAAACTGTTGCCCTCCAATTCACAAAAACACACGGAGAAGCCGAGAAGCGTTTCGTGACCCAAACAAATTATTAATTATTAATTGGGGAAAATATGCTGTAATTGTAGCGGTCGCTTCTTCTTGGCTGACTGGCTGAGTGGCTGACAATGCCCGAAAATTAAATGAAATTAGCCGGGTCGGGTAATTTCACTTTGCATGTGACGAATTTTCCAATTCCTACCCAGAAACTCTTCTCTCCTCCAGAAAAAAAAACCAATCTCCCAGAGAGACAAAAGGTGCGTGAGTGGATCAGCCAGCAACTTGTGGTCATATCGTGGTTGGCTGGGTGATCCGTTTGATTGAACCGACAGCTGGAACTGCTGCTCATCCCCCTGGTGCCCTGGGTTCCAGGGAAGGCGATAATTGAGGCACTAAATGCAATAACCAAGACGTCCCCGTAATGAGCACAAAACATTCGCGACAGATTCTGCTTTGAGCCGGGTCTCGAAGTTAATTCGCGACAAGTCTGCAGATTGAATGCATTTAACACTTTCGAGCGGTTAACAGGCCCCAGTTCTGACGCCCTGCCTCAAAGTGGTAGGAAAAAAAGGCAGAAAAACAACAAAATCTGAGCTCCGCGGAGTCTGAGGGTCGATAATTTTGATTTATGTGGGTAAATCATGAAGGGAACGCAAAGATTTACGATGGATCAGCGGCAGATTTATTACTTTTTGATAGCGGGCGAAAAGGATTCGCGGACTCGCAGGTTCCAGGCTCCAGGCTACAGGCTCCTCCAAGCCGAACCGAACCAAGCCGAACTGAACTGCACAGAATCCAGAATCGAGAGTCGATTCCTCAGATAGTATCTCGCCTGCAGCCGCTTAATGCGTGCCGCCGTGTATTTAAGTTATTCTAATTTGCCTGCCGTTGCAGATGCCTGTTCCTTGGTTGCTCTTTTTGTTTTTTTTTTGTTTTTTTCCCATGTGGTTCTCATGCACAGCCTTCGGAAAAGGTGTCAGCAGCCCAAAAGTGTCCCATTGTCGTCGCCTTTTAAAAATAAAAGGATAAGGTGCCGATGGAGCTGCAGGCAGGTAACTGGTCACCCTTCAGATAAGTATCTCGGGCGGTGCTATTGTGGCAACCTGTAAAATATGCCTAAATTAGTAATATTTGGTTACCAATTTATTGTGTTCATTTACCAGAATAGGTACAATAATTAAATAAATAAATAAATAGGCGTGGGGCACTATCAATATTAAAACTCTTCTACTTTAAAAGTATATCTATATGCTATAGTGGCAACCTGTAAAATATGCCCAAATATTCCGTAACCAGTTCTTATATAAAAGGTGTTTATGGTTTTGTTTAAAATAGGTAATTAAATATAACTCATTATGTTGTAATATTAAAATTTAAACTCTTCTGCTTCAAAGTCTCAAATTTTGTTTTCACTATCTTTGATTTCATATCAAAAATTTAAGTAGTGAATATTTTAAGGAACTTCATCATAATTACAAAGTGTAAATAAAATACTCACTATATATTGCCCAAGATATAAACGTTTCTTCCTATATCCACAAAGTCATAGCAATCTGAACTGAAATATATATAATATGAACAAAAATTGGAAAAATAAATGATAATAGAAAGTATTTGAAATGTATAGATATAAGATAATAAAAAATCTTTAATACATTACAAAATTAAAACCCTTGTTGGATAAGACACCTGTGAGTGTTGAACAAATAACCGCCATAAATCTCTTCACTATTTGTTTAATGTTGTGGCAATTTTTGGTGTGCCATTTAAGTAAAGTTTCGAAATGCCGAAAAGCGGATTTCGCATTTGCCAAGGGAGTCTTCAAGTCTTTAACTGAGCAGCTACTGCAATTAGTGCCAACAACATCTTGTTGGCGGTTTCGATTTTTCAGCTTTTTTCTACCGTTTTTTGTTATACCCTTGAAGAGGTTGTTATGATTTTAAACAGACGTTTGCAAGGCAAATAATTGGTCAAAAAAGTAATAAATCCTTCGTTTTTAAGACAATTGTTTTTTTAGAAAACACTATTTAATGACTATTTTAACCTATACTCAAAGTCCTTTTAAAATCGGTCTACTATATACTATAGCTGCCTTAGTCTCGATAGGTGAAAATGGGACATAATCAAGATATTTCAATCTTGGAACAATAATATTCATTCACATCAAAGGCAACTTAGAAAATTTAATAAAATCGGACCACCATATCTTTTAGCTGTATGACAAACGATTGAGATCTGCAAGGGTATTCGAAATTTCGGACCCCGAACCTAACCTCCCTTTATTGTTTTTTGTTTGCGGCGCCACAAAAAGATGGCAGGCAGGCAGCTCGATGGATGGGAGCTGCGAACTGTGAGCTGCAAACTGCAAACGGCAAACTGCAAAATGCAAAAAGCCAACTGTGAGTTGCGAACAGCGAACTGAAATCGCGATTCCTAGCTGGGCTTCGAGCGCAATTATAACGGTGCAGCGTGGTAATTACCTGTGAATGGCATTTGCATAATAACAGCCGTGCCAGCGGTACAATGGGTGATATCATTGATGGCCAAGAGGGGGGAGGTGTTAGAGGGTGTTGGTGTAGACTGGAAGTTGGGATGGAATGGGTGCTGCAGTGGCTGCAGTGGGTGGAGGAGGCAGTCGCGTTTCTGCAGCCAATGCCCCGCCACTCGAACAAAAACAATTGCAATTACCAGACTGTGCGAGTGTTGGTAGCAACGCAAAAGGGCCTTAAGGAGGAATGGGAACAGGGCGCTAGAGCAAACAGCTCCAACGAAATACCTTTTTACACTGGGAGATATTTTATTAATAGGTAATGAGATGAAGAGCAAAGCCATCATTAATTAAACATTCAAAGATATTTTTAAATACTTTTATAGATAATAATTAAATTTGTGTTTCCCTTGAAGACATGTTTTTTATGGCTTTTGTTTTTTAACAGGTTTGGGAAATGGAAATATTAACTACCAAAAAAACTCAATATAATAGGTTGGTTAAAAATAATCTCTTTTAAAAATATTTATTTATTTAACTATAATTATTAACAAGTTTTCATCATATTTCTATTCATATCCATATCTTACAATTATTTGTCAGTGGCTATACATAAATATGTATGTATTATTTGATATTAACAGATCTCTTAAATGTTCTCCTAATATATTGATTTTGTAATCTTTGTACATTTAAACTACCTTAATAAATTTGTTCTTTTAGAAAAATCATATAACAATGATTTACCATCTAAATATACTCATAATGAGTAAGAACACTTTTCCTAGGGATATCCTTTCCCAAATACAGTAAATCTAGATTCTCTGAAAATTTTGCTAAGTGCCTCGAGAGGTCGAGGCCAATCCGGTTGAAAGTCCCTTGCAGTGAGTCGCCGTTGCCCACCGAAGACCTAACACGCTTGAAGGCATCGCCATTACCCATGGTGGGGTGTTGGTTTTGCTTTTGGTTTTGGCTTTGGCTTGGTTTCGGTGTTGGGTCTTAGCTGGGAGCTGGTACTTCCAAGTGGGAAGTTGGAGGAGTGGGAGTGGGAGTTTGATTCGGATTCCAAGTGGTATGTAAGTATGTACTATGCATGTATGTTGGTGGTGCCACGCTCTGACGGCTGTTCCGCCATTTTGTTGCGCTTTCCGTGTTGATGTTGCCCCCTGGGGCGATTTGGCTGCACCCCGCACCCACGCCACAGCCGCTTGTCAGGCGGTCGACAACAATGTTAATCGCTCCTATGGTTTGCTCAAGATTCGGGTGACTAAAGACGTTTCTACGTCCATTTATATGCAAATTGCGCTAGTTATCGCCATTTTGTTTTCCATGTTTTTCATTTTGGGGCGGTTTGGCGGTGTTTTTCCTATTGCGCTTTTTGTGCAACTTCTAATTGCAGCTGCAGTGGAGCTTGCCGCTTGCCGCTTGGAGTTGGATTTGGAGCTGGAGCTGGAGCTGGGGCTGGGGCTGGAGAAACTGGCGTGGAAACGATATTCACGGGAGCTATTGGAGCTCGTGGAGCTGCATTTAATTAACCCTATAACGGTCCGCTAGCTCCTACCATTCGATAGTTTGAATTTGAATTCGTGAATTATATGATGCGGTCACTAAGCACGGCACAAACAAATGTATCTCTCCTCTTCTGGGATTTCTTTTTTTTCGGTTTGGTTTGGTTTGGTTTCGTTGTTTTCCTTTTTGGCAGAGAGATTGAAATTTGCCTCGACATGTTTTTGAGCGGCTTTTGTTATCGAATGCAAAACTATTTAGCCATTGCATGTTGTTAATAATTTTAAAATCAGATTTCCGCAAGTTTGACGCAGACACGAAGGTAGCTGGAGGAGATTTGCTTGGCTTTTTTTTGGTTTTTTGCAGTGCCCCATGACGTGTCCGTGTCTTGATTGCGGTTTCTGCCCTTAAAAGCGACGAGGCCAGCGCCAACTGCTACTTAAGGAGGGTTATTCAGGAGCGGCTTGGATTGGCAGTCGGCCGGAGTGGAGCTCCTGACAATTGTTGCGCAATTACACAGAAGACCTATGGGCACGCAACTTTTGGACGGTTTTGCGGTCCGGACTTTGTCTCAACTTCAACTCCAACTTAAACTCGGCTTGCAACCCAAATTCAATACGAGTCCAGGCGGACGCTTAAACTCACATCACGCCTCAGAAAAAACTGCAGCAGCGGTAGAAGTTTCTGTTTTGGAGCTATAGCTGTTGTTCTTCTTGCAACACGGAAAAAAAATACAGAATGTGTTCTAAATATAATTTCAAAATAATGTAGTTTATATTAAACTTGAACTACATTTTCTGGCAATTTAAATTTTAGTTTTAACCCAGTTGTAAAGGATTTGGAGGGGAAGAATTTTTGGTTTCATGTTGCTGGAACTATTTTTAATTTTTTAATACCTATAATCAGCATTAAATTAGATTTATTTTAGATTTAAAATTTTATTTCTATATCCTGGTTGAAAATATTTTTAGTTTTGTTTTAATTCCATTTAATTTGACTTAATCAGTTACCTGTAGAAAATAAAGCTCTAATTGTAGTGACCTAATGGGACAATTTTTTTTCCACATTCTTAAAACTATTTTTGAATTCGTAAATTCCTGTAATTATCATTTACAAAATTTTATTCTAGATTCAAAATTGTATACCTATATTCTGGATAATTTTGCAAATATTTTTTCTGCGTGCTCTATTGCTACCGTTGCTCTGGTCGCTGTTGCTTCTGTTCCTGTTCCTGCTCCTGTTCCTGCTCCTGGTCCCCTGCAGCAGCTATCCTCGGGTTTGTCCTCAATCACGCCATCGCCATGCACATGAACTACATTCTGTCTGTCTTTGTCTTGGATCCGCTTACACCCCTCTCTTCAGCTCACTTCGCCTCACCGGACTCCCAACTCCTGTACACCAACTCCCAACTCCAACCCCCTCACTCCCCGTTTGGATGTTGCTGTTTCTGCAAAATCAATGTTGACGCAAATACGTGTATGTAGAATCATTTTGCCGACAGTTCAGACTTATTCCTTTCGCTACCGAATTTAATTGGATTTTCTCCCTGACTTAAGGGCTTTAACTGCTGTGGTATGTGGAAATCATTTCTGGCCCCAGTCGCAGCAGACACGCAATGCCAATCCCCAATCCCCTCCGCTTTCCTCCCCCTTCCCCTCCCCGTCCGCAAACACCCTGATGATGCAGGAGAAGCCTCTCGGTAGAGTCTCCCGATGTGGAGTAAAAACTCACTTAATTTAGCAACTGCGAAAAGTTAATCATTACATTCCGCCGCCTGGAATCCGAGTGGGGTCAGTCGAGTGGTGCGTGCTCGTCGAGATATTGATGCACATGACTCAGCCTCTCCCCGGATTCGTATCTAAATCTGAGTGACGGACTCAACAAATGGATTAAAGCTGATGGATTATAAGGCCGCTATATATATTTAATTTTTCCGTTAATATTTGTAATAAGGAAAAGTTCACTTGTGCTTCTATTTTTGTTAATCAGAGTTAATTGTTTTATAAATGTATTTAGCCTCTCCCAGGATTGGTATCTAAATCTGATGGACGGACTTAACAAATGGAATAGATTATAAGGCTGCAATATAAGAACTCATTTTCATTCAGCAGTTTCAGTTAATGATTTTAATTTCTTACTCAAAATTAATTGTTTTTAAAATCTATTAAGTCTCTCCCTGCATCGATTGCTGAATTTGAGTGAAATAAATAGATGGAAGGATGCAATATAAGAACCCATTTTTGTTCATCAGTTTCAGTTGATAATTTCAATAAAAAATGCACCAGTTTCCCTTAATAATTTTAATAATGAATAGTTCATTTATGCTTCTATGTGTCCTACTCACAGTTAATTGTTTTAAAAAATCTATTTAGCACTTACATCACCTGCGAGAGAAACGAGGAAGTCACTGTAAGACTTCGTAATTTGGACTACAATGGAGTACATAGATTCGTTTGCTTTCGCATTAGTCAGCTAAAATTGAGGAACATTTAATATTTGCATGCAAATAGGAAAAAGCAACCGGAGCCAGACAAAAAGCGACACTTTAATCATTCTGAGCAAGCGCTAAACATTTCCGACCAACAAAAACCGAAACAGAAACTTGAGCATATTTCCGTTTGACTTTGGTACTCAGAAATAAGGTTTCCACTGAAAGAAATTCATTTGGAGAATTGTTTTGAGAGTTACTGGGTATATATATATGTTGACTAACAAAATATTGGTGGGTAAAATGAGGGGCTAAAAATGTAACTGTTATAAGTCCGTATTTTCCAAAGGACTAAAACCTTATTTAGCCCTTAATATTACCTAAAAAAGGCAGACATAATTAATAGGCTACTTCTATTCAATTTCTTTTGTGTATTTTTCAAAGAAAATTATATGGAAAATTGCTTCACGAGTTTCTTGGTTTATATACGCTTTAACTGTTTAAATATTAGTGTATAAAACGATAGTTTAAAATTTGTGAGTTCATTATGAAGACTCTTAAATTTATGTACAAATTTTAATCTTATTAAAATAGGTTAACTCAATTTCTATTCTGTATTTTTGTGTACGAAAAATCTGAAAATTTTTGTAGTATTTCTTGTAAGAAGTATTCTTCAAGGAGTTATCTGTACTTCTGTAAAACTTTCTTTAGTTCTGCCTTCTGAACTTCACCTCAGTGTAACGTTCTCTTGGCGAAAGGCAACTGTCGAGTGTCTCTGGGAGGAAGCTACGGCGCTGTGCATGAAAATTATTTTCCATTTGTTTGTTAACATTACGAAATTCCGATTCTAGCCCAGCGTTTTCTTTTCTTCACGGTTCACCAAGTCGTTGGCCCACACCCATTCCCTGGCCAAGTCCCTCGCCCAAAACTGAATATACTGCTGAAAACTGAAGCCCCCGCCTTGGTGGAAATCAGCATATGCATATGCCTACATGTGGGTAAACACCACCGCGTCGCTAACCATGGGCACAAAAACTCCGCCTGGCCTGAGCACTTCTTGTCTACATTGTTTGGAATATTTCCAGCCGGGCAGCCGGACATCGGACAACGGACAGCCGGACGGTCGGACGGTGGACGGGCGAGCAAACAAAAACAGGAAGCGTGGCTACCACAAATATGCACCAGGGCCCTGGGCTTGGCCCTCGGGGCTGGAAGTTTGGGTTTTGGATGTAGATACTAGATGGCTATCTGGCTGGCAACTTGGCCACTTTGCTACCGAAATAATGGCGGCCGGCAGGCGTTAGCCAAGGCGGCCATAATTAATGCGCCCATCCCCGAAAAAGTCGCACGAAACGCAATTAGAAGCAGGCACACAGTCAAACATCCCTAACTCGAACCCACATCAGGGGGGTAAGCCCATCCATTTAGGAAATATTTAAAAATTTGTTAAAGAACATTGTAGATATGCATATCTTATTAATGTGTAGCTTAACATTTTTTAACTTTATATGAAAAAGTTTTAAAAACAATAGAATCTACTTTTGGGGGCTTCTGGTTTAAAAGAGAGAGGTTAACCTGGAATTTGTTAAAATACTGAACAGCAAATACATTGAATATATTCATTTAGAATTACCCAATTACCAATGTATCTTTTAGTTCGAAATAGTTTGTAATGCTTGAACAATAATTATATATTTCTATGAAGTATAAATATTTTATGCGAATTATAGAATGTAAGTACGTAATGGTTTGCGCTTTTAACTGTAAGTTTGTATCTGTATCTTTTAGAATTTCATTCAAAATACATAAAGATTGAAGCTCACATTAAAGATTTCCAATGACCAAGTTTCTTTGAATATATCTTAGAAAAAATCTGTTTCATAAAATGGCTTAAAGATTGATGCTTAATTTAGAGATATGAATCTGGAATAGTTTCCTTAACTATATCTCTTGGAAAAAATCAATTTACTAGTATTCCAAGCCTTAGAAGTTGGACTGTAACAGCAGGCATAATTTGTGGTGGTTCGGAGCGTTAATTTGAGCCCCTTCGGGCGGTTCGTTAGATACAGTGATAAATGTTTAATTAGCCGCGTTATTAATCTAATCAATCATGTTGCCCGAAATCAATCAGGAGGGGGCAGCGGGTAGGCTCTCTCTCTCACTCTCTCCCTCTCTCTCTCTCTCTCTTGCGGCATCCCGTTTTAATTCCCCTAGTTAACATCCGAGTGGAGCTGAGTGAGCTACCTTACCCCTCCCCCATCTTTGGGTCGTTGGCTTTCTTTGAGTTAGTGAGACTCCATCTGATTGGGCATCTTCGGGGCTTGAATCTCAGGAGAGTGTGAGCGGGATGGCTAGTGCAGCTAGTGGGCAGACCCGCCGCTCTCCCTCGCACTCACTCAATGCAAGAGCGGGTTTGAGTTTAGGCTCAATTCTCACTTCGATTATGTAAGGTGAGCTGAACTCAACGCGCAGGTATCAGCCCTCTCACTCTCACTCTCCCTCTCCAATCTTCTCCTTCCTCCCCCTCTCTCACTCGTTCTCCCCTCTCTCTCTCTCTGAGCTGACATCTAAATGTTTTTTAGTGGAAGCAACTTTTTGCCTAGTCTTTAATCAGCATAAATAAATTAATGCTGTTCTAGGTTTCAAACACACTTTTTGTGTCCAATTTTCTGCGGTGGCATTTTGCGCGAAAGGCAAAAGTTGTGCCTTTCAATCTGTGAATCATTGTTATTTGGCGCTGGCAAATTATAGCCCATTAAAATTGATTATTTTCCATTATCAGTGTGGGAGGTTCCGAATGGCACTGCCAATTACCACACCCCCCCAGCGCCACCCCCTCAAGATAGGGGAAGAGAGGGAGATGGGGAGTTGCAGCAACACCTGGAAGCACATTTAAGTATTCAGACCCAAAACACAGTATTCAGAACTCACACACACACACACTCACACACACACTTGCAAGTACAGTGGAGACTTGGCGGCCATTATGTATATGTCTCCTGATTTCTGTAATTCAGCCAACCAGCGAGGCCTTGTCCCTCTTTAGTCAGAGCGAGAGGGTCAGTGTCGGAGTGGGGTGAAATAAATCAATTAGCCGGGCCCATCTCCACATTGCCACATCCATCGGATCGCATTGCATTGCCTTGCATTGAGTGCTGCAAGTGCCGCTCCTGTCACTCCACTTCATTCATCTCTGTCGCTCCTTTGTGCGCAGGCCTTGACTTTCATCCCGCTTGCACTCTCTGTCACTCCCTCCCGCTCGCACTTGCTGTAATCGGTAAGGGAGCCAAAAACCCCCCTCGGCCCACCTCCCCCCTGGTTGGTTGGCCAGGAACGAGTGAAGTCGCGTCCAACGCGGATTCATTGGTTTCTCGTCCGGCCGAGTCGGCCATGTCCGCAGTTGTCCAGCGTAATGCGTTTTTTGCAGGACTCGTCGCTACGGGCAGAGTTGGGGTATCTCACAGATATGGAGTAAAAAGTGAATCACGGGGAGAAATAATGTATCTGAAGTTTGTATGCCGGTCAACCAAAATCCAACTCTATCTACATTTAAACAAATTATTAGTCCACCAATTGCACATTTTTATAAATATTGTATTTAAATGTATGTATTATTTAATTTTATATTATATTTTGTATTTTTGTTAAATATAATACTTTTTTGCCGGACAAGTTACTATGGGATGGGTATCTCTCAGATATAGAGTAGTAAGGTGAATCTTGGGGAAAAATAATGTGTCACGTATTTTGTATCTGAAGCTACACATTTTTATAAATACTGCATTATTTAATATATTTTTATATATTTTATTAATTGCATAATTCATATTTATTGGGAGAAAGTATCTTTACATAACACAAAATTATGGAAGCTAACCCATTTTCAGTAAAATGTTATGAGCATGAACAACTTTAATAAATTTTACGTATGTATCCAATTAGCCTTTAATAAATTTTGTTAATACATTTATCTACAGCAAATTAAATTGCTATCCCTCAAGTTAAAAATAAGTACTTCTGTGATGTATTTCATTTACAAAAGAAAACTCTTGAACAGAAAAAAGTTTTAAATAAAAACAAAACATAAATAAATCGAAATAATTCAATTCAACCAAAAGGCTCCTCCACCTTTCTAATTTCATGTTTAAGCCAAGACTTCCAATTTATTTGTCAGTGTTTGTTGTTATGGCGATCGATGATTGACGGCCATTTCTCGGTGTCGGCATTTTCACAAAAAAAAAAAAAACTTTTCCAAGTCCCCATACAACAATACCACGTTCCCAGTATTACCAAACAAAATCGCTCGTCAATTAAAAGGCCAAAAGCAACTGGTAGCTAGCTGGTCGATGGCTGATGGTCGATGGTCGATGTCTAGCCTGAAAGTTTGATAAACAATGCACTGAAATCGAATGCCCGAGTAATTAATTATTGAACTTTTACAACTGTTTTCGGTTCGGTTTGGTTCGGTTTCGGCTTGGGTTTCTGTTTCTGTTTCTTGGCCTGCCTTGCCCTGCCTTGTCTTGGCTTGGCTTTTTGCCTCTCATTTGGCCGGGCTTTAGCGCTCAATTGTGCGACGCTCAAACGCACACACACTCTCGAGTCCCCCGCAGCTCCAAAACCCATCCCCAATCCTCAGTCCCAGTCCCCATCCCCCAGCCGAGTCCCCTGAATGCTCAGTGCTCAGTGGCAAACCGACCACAAACCAGAATGCAGCCAGAGCCAGAGCCAGAGCAACCCGATCCGATCCAGCCAAGTTGGGCGCTGCCGGTGGCTCTCGGCTCAGTCTCATTCAGCGAGTCGGCGGGCGTTGAGTCGGATTGAGTGGAGTGCGAGTGCGGTGCGCGTCGAGTCAGCGAGCGGCGAGCAGCAACAACACAGCAACAGCAGCAACAGCAATACCTACCAGCAGCAGCAACACCAACCAGCAGCAGCAACACCAACCAGCAGCAGCAGCAACACCAAACAGCAGCAGCAACAACAGCGTCGGTTCCGGTGCTTGGAAAAAAACTGTCGCAAAAAACCGTTGCAAAAAACCTTCTCGCAAAAAACCGTCGGAAAAACAGTAACCAAAATATAATGCCACCTTTTAACTGACAAACATTTGGAAACTGAGCTTAACTGAAAACTAACCAATTGCTCAACGCGTGGCATGGCAACCTCGACATCTGCGGGCGCCACCAGGACAACCAATATAATTTCCATACCTAGAGCGGTCACTGCAACTGCTACATCTATTACCACTTCCGGGAGCGGTCAATCCCCGGCAGCAATCATGCCCATGGCGGTGCCCATGCCGTCGCATCTGCAACTCTTGGGCAGCTCGGCGGGAAGCGGTATCCAGCCGACGGCAATGTCACCTGTTTCACCCACGGCCGCGTCCACAGGTAAGAGTTTTCTATTCCTAACATTTAAGCTTAAACTAATAAGTAATAGGTTTTGTAGTATTTAATATCAATTGCTTAAGTATTTGCATCTTATTTTTAAGGGTAGTTCTATTTATTCATTTATTTTCATGTAATTCTTACCTATTTAGCTATTTATAAACCAAAATGAATTAAATTATTAAAGGTCATAAACCAAAATTAATTTAATCATTTTAAATTATAAATAAAGAAAATTAAAATCATTTTAAATATGGTTAAAATTAATATTATTAGCTTT